>OX104115.1:72650695-73250695 GCA_944474755.1 Limnoperna fortunei | reverse complement strand
CATCTGATCGCTTTGAGTTTGCTTGTGTATGTGAAATGTTTAGTTAAGTAGTTTATACGCTTTTTATTTAAATAAAATATTATTGTTCTTTTAATTCAAAATAAAGACAATTATCAGAAGCAGTGTAAAGCACTGCGTAGATCGCTAACACATAATGGAAGATTTATTTTTACAAATTGTTAATTGTTCCATTTATATGTGTTGAATGAATTTTTACTGAAAAATATTGGTAAATGAATATATAAGATATTTAAATTTGTCAGAATTATTTGTAATTTGATGATTTTGTAATCAAAGATCAGTAAAGATGGTTCATATAGAATTAGTAAATTTTGATGTGTTTGCTACAAACGACAAATATAGCGCTTCATTGAAAATCGACTGTATCGTAACAAACAACACCAAACATTTATGACGTATTTACGTTTCTTTAATTTTCTTTTCAGATTTCTTGTATTACGTGAATCGAAAGAAAAGAACAAAGTTGATTTTCAAAAATCCAATGAAGAAGCAATAGTTAATTCTGTGAAACTTAAGTCATTGGTGAAAATAAATGAAACAACTCATATGTAAAAAACACAAGTTAAAATTTCAAACTTTTCTAAGATTTGCCGATTTGCCAGAATTCCGATATGGATAGAAGAAACTAAACACTTTTTAAGGAATTTTTAGGAATTCATTTGTTTACCTTTAAAGAGGAGATGAACAATAAACATAACCTTGTGCGTTTATCGGTAATGTGCCTTATCAAGATAAACAGTAAGTAAATACTTCATGCATTGTTATATTTTCAATCATTTGCAAGAAATGCAGTCAATGTGTTTTTGTTTTAATTCCAATTAAAAAATGATAGAAAATCAAGTCACAAACAAGGAATTTGCAAAAGTCGAGACAAGGTTTAAATGAGTCATAATATGCATTATTAAACTCATGTAAATTGTATCTTGTTAATTGGAAAAAAATAATCGCAATAAAATGTGCGTGTTTAATGTATAACATTTCTGTTTATAACTGAAATGGCATTATTTATGTCTATGTACAGAAATACTATCTTGTCCAGATATGTTTCAAGTTATGAATGTATATTCAAAACATTAGTTATTAAAACATTTGCTTTAAAAGTTAGATTGTTTAATTACGAATCTCGCCTCCGGCGTAGTAATTTTTTGTATCATTTGGTATTTCAATAAGGTGTCAAATATATAGCCTAAAAGTATGTTCAATCGTGAACAATAATAAAAAAGAACGATTCGTGCATAACCTTTAATTTGGCAGTAATAACACTAAACGATATAATCATTTAATTTTGCTAAGTTACCGTGATTAATTTTGTCTTGTTTAATAGATGTCAAACCTTACATTGCTACGCAGGGATTCCGAAGACCAGGGAATATCATATTACCACAGTTTGCAAGTGTCATTTTAGCTTATCCCATTACAATGCTGAACTTGTTATTCGTTGCCAATAATAAAATAGTATGCAAATTATGTCAAATAAGTATATAGCAACTTCAGGTTGATCCACTTCTCAATATTGGCAAAATTGACATCCGGCCAGTGTCTTGTCTTTCTTTTTTTATAGGCCTTCTAGGAACTCATAACTTCATAAGAGTACAAAAACAGGTCGGCGAGGAGAGGAGAACAATTAGTTCCCTTTGGAATACCAACAGTCTGTTGTAAAATATGTCCTCCAAACATGACGAATCAAAAAGAAAATCTAACATTTGACAAATTTGGTCTTCAGTATATTTAGTATTAGATTTAGAGTCATTGATAACGAAGCAAGGTCTGTCATGACTAATTACGAGGTATTTATATCGTCTCTTTCCATTTTTCTAGAAAGGAAGTAAGGACAATCGAGATGGAGCATTGGAAATCGTTTAAGAACACAAAATTGTGTGGCCCCAAGTATCAATACATTCTGTTGAATGTAGCATTACTAATATTTAATATAATAACACTACACTGTTTTCCTTTGGAGCCTTAATACTTTAATGTTTGACCTCGAAAACATTACTCATTAATCCATTCTGACATTTACTTGTACTTCTTTGAAATTGAAACATACAACATTAATTACATAGTTATGAAAACCTTACTTTCAAATTAAGATTAATTACAAAATATAGCTCAGTTTACAAAGAAACCAAAGCCAATGAACAAAGGAAACTTACACACACAAATGTTATGTTAGAGGATAAGAATTTATTATTATTGGATTAGACTTTTACAGATATCATTGATTTATCTGATATAGTATGACTTTTATTCAGGGTTTGATCATATTTACATGTATGTAATCTTCTTTGTTGTTATGCTTATACTATGTTGTAATTGATGTCGTGAATCAGAAGATATTCACGCATAATTAAATTACACTATCTAACTGCAAAGTTTAAAAGCCACGGCAAACTGAAATTTGCCAACAGTAACAAAAACTAACAAAATATGTAAAAGGAACGGCCGATCTATGACGAAAGAATCGATATCAGAGGTTAAAAATGGTGAATATTAAATGTTTCTTTAGTCTTGTTATTTATAAATATAAAATGGAATAATTGCAGTCACTGCAATATTATACTCTACTACACTTTTCTTAATACCTTTTTCGTAGAAAGAAAATTCAAGTTGCTCTGCATTTGGCATAGAACAATGTTTTGAAACTAAATAAAATGAAAGTAACAACAATTTTTAAAGCTTTTCTACCTGACGATTTGATAAAGAATGGTTTCAAACTTTAAAAAAACAAATCTACATTTAAGATATTAACAATTTGATAAGAAAAATCCCATCCTGTAACATCTGAGTTGACCTTCCTTATTGGTTGACTGTTTGATTTCTTACCACCTTAATGTGTATTTATATTCGTACTCCGTCGCCATTTTTTGTTCTGTCATTTCTAATAACTTGTAGGCTGTTTTAATTTTCTGTTCATACATACTACGAAAAACAATTTAAAACAGTAATATGCAATTCATTCTAAATAGACGGGTATTGCTAGCAGAACAGGGTGCCGTTTCATAAAGCGATCGTTAGCTTAACGTGCACGTTATCCCATTTAAATTGCATGGGATAACGAGCACGTTAATTAGCGATCGCTTTATGAAACGGCACCCAGGAGACGGTTATCATGACCACGCTCTTAACTTTTTCTTCCATTGAATTTGCTTGATATTTTCTATTTGTATTTCTCTGACTTCTCTTACAGAAAACAAATAACAATAATGCAAGCTGAAGTTATAGGTGTGCTATACTTTCTGTACCTTTACCCAATTTTTTATGTTATAAAAATATAGGAAATAAATGCTTTATATATAGTTGTATGTTCTGAAGTTTGCCGGTTTTTTTACTTTGATGTGTTGATTGTCTTTTTGACAGTTTCCTCAGTGTTCGACTTTTTTAAATTAACTTTATTTAATAACATTACATTATAGATATAATTATTGTGTAATGAGAATAAAGGTTAAAAATATTGATCTCTTGACACCGGTACATTTTTTTATATTTTATGCTTTCTCATAGGGGCTGATTTCTTATAGATTTTTAATTTTATTGATTTTATTGTGACAATCATTCTACCACTTTCACATTTCACTAAATTGTGTTAAGTTAATTATTTTTTTCAGGTAAACTTAGTTCAATTAATATGGGCAAATAATTAAATTACATTTTGTTTCTTATTGAACCCTTATTTTTTTAAATTCCTTAATGTGTTAATTGTATCAAAATCCTTTACTTGAACAGGGTTCACTTATTATCTTTTGACATTGATTATAATTTTTTTAGATTAACAATTTCATTTTGTTATTAATAAAATTCGATTATAGTTATTATTTCAAAATTGAACTTTTGCTATAAATACATGTACCAAAACTACACTCATTTAAAGAAAAACTTTAAGCTTACAACATGTGATAATTAGAACAGTCACGTGAAACTAGAGATGGTGATTGGTTTCTAGGAAACTGATGACACTACGATAACCGTCAAGACTGTCAACACCCAACACGTACCATCTTTCCAAAGGTTCGAGAAACCAGAAGTCAACGCTTATTTGACATGTAGTGATAGTGACTTTATGACTTCGGATCATTTGATTTCTATGTAATTTATTCTTTTTGCATTATCATTAATTGTTAAACTGTTTATCACATTTTATCACACCTTCTTGTAAGTCTGTTAATTAGACTGACCTCCTGTCTTTAGATTGGTGAATTGCTTTATTTAATTCCCAATATTTGGCTAGCACTGACCCTTGGTGACACATTTAACAAACATATTTATAAACAGGAGTATTCACAATGTTCGTTAAAACTTTGGTTTCAAAAATGTACTAAGTGTCATTGAAAACAGTGTTTAATCAATTGATTCAATTATCATATCAGATTATAAGAATGTAGACATATACCAAGACCTTTTGGACCATAAATTTCAGATATTACACATAACTGTTTAGTAGTTAAAATAGAACATAGGATTTTGGAGGTTTTTTTATTATCTCAAAATTAAGAGACTGTAATGACTTCAAAACAATATCTTTGGTTATACATGTAAACTTTATATTTAATGATTGTTGAAGTTGGCTAGTTGCTTTAATATTGAATTAAGAATTTATCTTAAGCCACTACTATTTTTATTAAATCGATTTGTTTTGGGTATTTAATAATTAGTACTGGTATGAAACACAAACGATTTGATTTTAATGAGAATTAAATAATTGTTCGTAGACGTGTCATTCCGACCACGCGTAGAACATAAGTAAATGGACTGTACAGACGGTGAGGCCGATATTAACTTTTCTAAATAAATTGTCAAACAAACAGTAAAACGTCAAGATGAACGGATTAAAGTTACCAGAAAAATCTTAAATAGAAAAAGAAATGTCAAGCAGACAAAAGTTGCCAAAAAAGTTCAAATTAACAAATTTGCAACGTCACAGAATTGTCAAAAGAAAAAAAGTCACGAGAAAAATTGTCAAAACAAAAACAATTCAAGTGGACAAACTTGCCAAGTGACAAAATTGTCAAAAGAAAAAAAGGCCAGTGGCATGGGCAAAATTGTCAAAAAACCCAAATATATCCAGTGGAAGTGTCACACAAATCCTCAAACGAACAGACAATATATTGCTTTGAAAGCAAGCCCAAGTTAACTTAGTTTGTCAAAATCTCTGTTCAAACCAGTACAATTCTCTGCTTTTTTGTTAACTTAGAGAAGTCAGAATTTATGCTCTACAAGTTAGCAATCATGTTATGTTAGGACTAGAGCAATTGTACTTTTTTATAGACATAAACATTGTCATTAAGACCTACAACAACAGAGTTAAAATGTAAACCATAACATATGGTTGCAAACTTGTTATATAGTATCTGTGTAATAACAATCTCACTCTGTTTACCATCAGGACTTATTCTGAATACCTTGTGTTTTTTAACATTCTCCGTGCTTATAAGAAATTGCCCTTGATATTCTCGTGCAAGTCCACATGGTTGACTAATGTCAGGATCGCTAAATGTACACAATTTCTTTCCATCTGTATCGATACAGTGCAACTTAACCTTGTCAGCATGGTAAATACGCCCTTCCTCACCACCACAAACATACCTATATTCGTCATCGACATGTATTGCACGTTTTACCTGACATGCCAATTATTTTCATAGTCTTATCTTTTCAGGCTACAAAACATCTGGTTATCTCTGTAGACGATTCCTGTACACACGCAATTTACAGAAATAGTTTGAATAATTTGTCTCTTTGTTACATCTACTACCACTACTAAAGTAGTTTCAGCTGACGCGTCCTTAAATTTAATTTCAGAAAATTCTGTTGATGTGACACCTAGTATAACAGCCACTCTGTTGTTGCTAATTACAGCTATAAGCCATGGTGTACGAGGTAAATGAAGTAGTATATTTGTCTTGTTGTTGTTGGCTTACGTAATGACATATAACTATTTTTTTCCACGATTATCAGCTATAACCAACAATCCATCATATGTAGAAAACTTTGACCTGAAATTTATACGCCTAGATATACTCGTCATGTAGGTAATGTACGATATGATGGAAGGTACTTTCGGATTCCATGTGTTTGGTGTTACAGTTATCACACATTATGACGTTGCAGTAATGACAGATAGACACCGTTATTGCACTGCAAAATTCGAACCTGAAAATAAATTTTAACATTTTCTATTTCAAAATCCAAATGAATTGTTCCATTTGTAATCTATATAAATATATGTGTCCACAGTTTGATAATCTGGATGTCTACATAAAAATCTTACATGAATATGGCACTAATCACATTATATGGGAAAATATTATAATTTACAATCAAATCAAATCACTACCATCCTTAATGCACATACGGTTTTAGAAGATTATACCTTTACTATTTAAATTGTAAATATCAGTTTAACATACTATAGTTTTTATAATAGACAGAAGCGTTAAATTGACGTCTTATATTTACTTTCAACCGCTAACATCAAAATTTAAAATTTCAAATTAATATACACAGGTCCATACTTTTTAGGATAAAATTGGATTCTGATATTATTTTATTAAAATACATTATTATCGCAGCCCAGGAGGGCGGAGATATATTTGTATTCACTTTCGTTGCTAACGATGGATAAAGGAGAAAATATTTCTAAGTACACTTAGTTACGATAAATGAACAGAAATTTGCTACAAGAATGTCAATCATTTAACTTGAGTGAAAAAACAAGATGATAGCTAAGTTTCGACTGCAAAAATGCTTGGGTTATATCAAAGTTTCATGTAATAATAAATTTTGTTGGTATTCTATTTACGGAAGTTAATAATAGAGGGAGACCATTTTTATCCTGGTACTGTATAATTCGGTGATAGTTCTATCGAAGAGCGTAGGTTTGAAAAATCGGAAACCAGAATAAAGGCAATTTTGTTTATACATGCAATTCCGGAGTATGCCGCATTTGTAAGATTCAATATATAAATGTTATGTCAATAATTTAATTGAACAACTTAAATATTAGTTTTAATTCAAGTATATTTGTGATTTAATATATGACAAAAGATTACATGTGCGCAAATTTAGAAATCGGTAATTCAAATTAGCCACAACAGCAGGACTTAGCTTTACATAGAACCTTATGGGGGAAAAAGTTAAAATGCTTTCTGTTTAGAAATTGCAATTCTTTCTAAGCGAATGTTCATTAGATAGTCCTTAGAAATTGTGTGTTTTTAGTTCGATTGAAAATCTGAGATGTCTGCTACACAAGCTTTTATATTATATAAAAACAACTTGACTGTGATTATTTATTCTTCTGGTCCTCTACACGTACAATTTTTTAATCCAATTTAAAAATTGAGATTATTTTCTCTAATTGCCATATTGTCGAGATGATATGTATTTTAGCATTTAAGAAAATTTCTTACAGATAGAAAAACACATATTCAAGGTTCGAAACGTTTGATTATACATAATACAGCCTCTAAGAAAAACACACTATTGGGTCTGAAGTATATGCTGTTAATGTATAATTTGAACAAAATATTAACTTAAAGCTTTGACACATTACAATATAATTGCAAAGAACCTAAAAATAACCTCTGTAACGTAGGTATAAACATGCTTTAAAATGCATCCCGTATTTTTTTTTTCAAATCATTTTGACAAACGCATGCAGAATGCAGAACAAATCAGCGGCGAACTGATGCTTTGCATCAAAAGTTTTCTTGTATTCAATTGTAATTAGCTTTGTTGCTTAGAACGGGAAAATGTCTGAATGGAAAACAAGTATTATATCATACATTTTATCAAATCAACGTTCATATAGAAATTAATAGCTCACCCTAACGAGAAGGTGTCATGGGCTACCGCGATCACTTTCGATTGCGTTGTCTGCTTCAAAAATCGTGTCCTATGAATAAAATGTCAGACGCGCGTTTCTTCTAGTCAAGACTCATCAGTGGCACTCAAACCCAAACAATATTTATAATGCAAATGATTAAGATGTTGTAGAGCTTTTAGCACCAAAATTCCAAAACATTTACCAAATCCGGCTAACGCTATCTATTCGTTGAAAATAGAAAAACCTTAGAATTAGAATAATTTTCGAAATTTTAGGGCAGTTAATTTAGACGATAACTATTAAACCATCAAACTAGTCAAGACTAGACTTTGGCTATAGCATTTTTACGGTGTATAAAAAATATGGCAATATGGCATAAAGGCAAGAGTTGACGGGACAGATGCAAAAGAAGACAGGGAAAACCAAACAACTATAAATGTTCAAGAAAAGAATAATGATAAGTATTAATCCATAAGATAGAGGATGATAAAATGCAAAAAACGAATCAATAAGGAAACATAAACAAGAATAGATTGGAAACAAAGAAAGTACACAGCAAAAAATATAACACGAGCACAAAAAGAGGTACAAACGAACAAATATACGCAGTGAAAAAACATTGTTAAGGAAACAAGTAGGAGACTTAAAAAGTTAAGAGCATTATATATAGATCGCTGGAATGTTAAGATGCTATAGGTGTTACGTAGTTACACAATTTGCTTCGGTGGCAAATCGTTTCTGGATTTTGAAAATAGCCATGAATAACACAACGGATGTAACTTGCAGAGAATAAACTTCCGATCTTCTGGAAGCACCTGAAGTTACTATACGTGTTTGTGGGTCCTTATTACTCATCGTTACTAGTTTTCTGTGTTTTTATCTTATGATTATTGTGTTTTTACTGCCGATTACTCACATGTCTGACTTTCCTAACAGATGATGCACAATTCACCAGGGAGTTACAGAGACAAAACATGATGCAGTTATATAGATAAATATGTAAATAGATACGCAGGACCATTTTACGGTACTCAATGACGTATAAAACCGCCCTCATCATCATTCGAACGTAAACACACAACAATGTGCACAGAAGACTTGGAATTACACAGATAAAAAGTTACTCAGACATAAAAGGATTTACAGACGCGCAATGAAAAACAGAAAAAATAAATAAAGGCATGAATACACAAGAGAAGGCAAATCAGGGACATGTACTCATATAGAGCTACATTTACCAAAGAAGGAGGGAGAAAACTAGAGATATAAAGGAAAATGAACAAGAAAAGGATGCAGTATCGAGAAGAAAAATGACAGATATGAGTTGAGGAAAGGAAAGGATAATTGAATTGTCGAGGTAGTAAAACAATGAGAATCAACCTTAAAGGATGAAAATTGCACTTAAATTTGACCCGACAGCAGAATACAAGAAGAATAAAAAAATATCCAGTAGTTTAATAGGTTCCAGGTTTGATTCATGAGTTGCATTAAAACATTTGATTTTTCGACACTCTATACTGCCATCCCTCATACGCAGCTTAAAACCAGGCTTAAAGATCTTATAAACGCTACCTTTTCGTGAAAAACGGAAAGAGACGATATAAATACCTGGTAATTAGTCATACTTCGTCATCAATGACTAAAAATCTAATACTAAATATACTGAAGACCAAATCTGTCACATGTTAGATTTTCTGATTGACAACATATTCGTCATGTTTGGAGGACATGTTTTTCAACAGACTGTTTGTATTCCAATGGGTACTAATTGTGCTCCTCTCCTCGCCGACCTATTTTTGTACTCTTATGAGGCTGAGTTCCTATAAGGCCTACTGAAGAAGAAAAAAAAAGACTCTGGCCCAGACCTTTAATTTCACATTCCGCTATATTGATGATGTTTTGTCCCTCAACAATGCTAAATTAGGTGACTATTTACATTCAATTTACCCTAGCGAGCTTGAAATTAAAGACACAACCAATACACTAAGGTCAACCTATTACTTAGACCTACTTCTAGAAAAAGACTCAGGAAAACTACAAACTAGACTCTACGACAAGCGTGACGACGTCAACTATCCAATTGTCAACTTCCCGTTCATCGACAGCAACATTCCAGCAGCTCCAGCGTATGGTGCGTACATTTCACAACTTATACGTTATTCCAGATCCTGCGATCTTTATTCCGATTTTCTAGACCGATCACTGCTGTTGAATGCTAAACTACTCAATCAAGGGTTTGTTGTACCAAGGTTGATGTTATCTCTCCAGAAGTTCTATAGTCGGCACCACGACTTAATTGATCGTTATGGGAAATCAGTGTCTCAAATACGATCTGACATTTTCGCTGAGTCATAGGTAGTGTTTCCTATTCCTGGATTTGACTTTTCCCTAGACAAGACAATGAGAAACTCCTCGGGTGTCTAATTAGAGGCAGGCACTGCTTACTCGTCCGGAGCACCTGATTGCACCCATGGTTTTTATTGGGTTCGGGTTACTCTCTTTCTGTGTTTTATGTTTTTGGTTTTTGTGTTGTGTTTGTCTTTATCCGGATTTGTAACTGTCCCTTGGCTTTTGGCTCTTGTTGTTCGGTCGGTTTTCTTTGCTATTTTCTTTTGTCAGTATTTTCTTTGCGAAACCGTCAAAAAACATATAGCTTGAATTTAGCCATTTTACAAGTTAGAATCAAGGGTTCAAATTTTGTTTAAAATCGTATTAATGTTACATTAATTGAAAAAGCTTAAGCTCTTCTCCATTTATAGTAGGAAGACCTTATTATTTTTTTTTATTAACATTACTATTTTTATTCATGTCCACCACCTTTTTAAAATCACGTTGTAGAAATAAAAAACATGACATATTATTTTGGTGTTTCGCGACAAGTGTAGGGTAATGAAAAATTATTCGTCATTCTGCACTGCGAAACTGAAACATTTTTTCTTTTGGAGTTAACTCAACAAACACCAAAAACCAGTGTTCATGACAATATGTGTTATAAAAAAAACAGTATATTTCGGTTAAAAATTGCCAGCAGGTTTTCGATTTCAAGCCAAAATTGAAAGCAAAAATTTAAATATCATTTTCTGACAGAAATCTGGTGAAAACCTTTTAATGTTAGTTTCAAAAACCGAATTGTTCGTGAACAATGTCCAATTGTTGTAAAATAAGAATGAAAAACGTTAATTGGAGGTAGCAGAGATATCATTTTACTTCAAATCTAATTTGTTAAATAGGCAGAAAGATTCAAGAGTTGCTGGCATTTGATAGCTGTTTGATAGATGTTTTCCTGTTTCCAATTAAACATTTGACGGTGTTATACTTCATAGAAATTGTAACACATCATTTCGTTAAACTGAAGATAATTGAAACTTAAAATATATGTTCTTTTCTAAAAGTTAATACGCAATAGTCTTGGAAAATGTTTTTCAGCCATTGTTGTGTTTATACACGAACAATGTTTTCGTTTTAACGCAAGAATCCTTGCGGAAGCAAACAATTATGATTAGACATAAGGTAAGAACAATGAACTCCGTGAAAAACTATTTATTACACCAGACGGACCAGGCAAAATTTAATTTCGCATAAACAATGCCATACTAACTCTAATCAATAACAATTTTACCAAACCACGATAAAACCAACTTGCAAATCTTAGTACAAGATGATTTCCATAGTGGTCTGAAATAAAAGTTTTGCAGCAGCAGCTATATTGACGGCTTACACTCATAAGAGAAAATAAGATGCGCCCGGACTTTGCCTCCCTTGATTATTAATTAACACTAGTTACATGTATCAAAACTGAAATTTTTGACGACATAAAACAATTGTGAAGGAAACATGAGCGAACGTAGACGAGTGAAGATATTTTGAAGAAAAGGGATCAGAAGCGACCAAGAGGAAGGACTTATCAATCAACCTGATTTATTAAATTACAGGTGAGGATTTAGCGGATAGTAAGTCCGCAAAATGTAAGTGTCTAACCGTAAGAAGACAAATAGAAATAAACCAGGTATAGAACGAGGAAGACAAAGTGGGCATGGAAGGAGCTTACATGAGAAATATGGGCTAAAAATCAATTAAAAGTAAGAAATACTTTAACGATGACTTGACCAAAGATTAAAAAGATAACTACACATATTATGTTGTTTTATTTTCATAAAGTGCATGCGCATTGAGGTCTTCACTTAAATGTGTCTTACTCTACCACTTGTTTCTTGTCATTGTAACAATTCATCGATCTTCTTATCTTCTTGCTGAATTCATTTTCGATCTTGGATAAACTGGATTAAGTTGTTTGCATGATGTTTTTGTTTCTTGCCTAAGCGCGTGGATAGCACAATCAAGACAAACATTCCAATTGAATTCAAGGCTGATAATGTAATTCAAACAATGGTTACTATTCCTGTTGCAGAGTACATGTCGTGCAAAACTTGCGCAGTTAATTTGTTAATTTTCGACGGATTTGACCCTAAATTCTCAGTACGTTGTTTACTTTCTAGAGGAGCAGACGGAGTATTATTGCATGAACTGCTGGGATTAAAAATCGTCATAGATCTAGGTCATCACAGAATTGCCTACTATGTTTCAAAGATATAACCTCTATAATAATTCGCGGTAGTAGTTATTGCGTGAGTTGCCGAACTTTATCGCATGACAACACAACACACGAAACCTCTACATATAAGTAGTTAATACTAGACCCAAAAGCTTTGTTGACGGCACAATTTCCTTTTTAACTTAAATCTTTGTCCAATAGAATTTGTAACATAGTTTTTGATGGAAAGCGAACAGGAAGCGAGATTTGTCAACATCGGTAGAACCCATCATTTCTGTTTCTGCCGTTTCCTATTGAGATTTGTTCGTTCCCAGGATTTGGTAACTCAATGACCCAAAGTTCAAATAAAAGGCATAATTACTCATTTATGTAGCTGTATAAGAGTTGAATACATCCTTTGTCCGTGTATATATGGATTCAAAATAGAACGTTTATGTTCTGAATAAATATCGAAACACTTAAGCTCCGTTTTGTAATTCACAATGCCACAAATGCATGTTTAGTCATAGGCATCATAAAATGTATGCTAATTCTTACTTTTAATATCTAGACACACACGTGAAATCGTCCATAACCTCAGGTCATGTTCAAGAAATATGACACGATGTCTAGAGAGGCAATCAATTCAAACTGGTTTCTGCAGCAAAATTCTTTGGTGTAATTTTCCGTTAACCGTTTTGAGGAGCATCATGCGCTTCTGTCTCCAACTCAATGATCCGCATGTCTTAAACTGCGGCTATAGAAAATATAGTTTGTATGACTTCTGTAATTAATTCCCCGCTCCATCTCGTCATCGTAAATTTTCATCATTGACCTAAGACGAAATAGAATGTGCATATTTTGCATCGGGATTTGCCTTTGCCTCACTGCGGGTTTGACCAATGGTAGAGAATCACTAAAGCTCAAGAATTGTTGCATGACATCGTGAAGTAAAGATCCTTAGAAGGATTGCTGCATTGATCGTCATGAATTCACACTGATTCATGGGAACCAAGCAGAAGAGACGGATGAAGGTATGAGCTTTTTCCGGATTTCAGGCTCTTTATTTGCGTTTAAGAAGTAAAATGAATCGATACCGCTCTACTGTCAAGTGCGGGGTAAAAACATTAACAATGTCGATCACCGATTGTGAACACTTATATTTTGATTGATTCAATGTTAGCCTAACATCAAGTCAGCTATATACAGGACGTTTATAACTTTAAATAATGAAAGGGGAAAGAAATAGCTAAAGGTAAACCAAATTTTGACTGACAGATGTAGAAGTATAGAGGATTAGTTAAGGATCGAAGAAACCTTATAAGTAATGTCTTAGCACTTGGTAAAGCAAAGATTATCCGTTTTTCGTTTCTGGAGTATTCTTCTTCAAACTCGCATAAAGAAGTTGATAGATTTATTGATCAATAGATTTCCCGAAGACAGTTAATCCTCGTTCATCATTTGCTATCAGGTAAGACTGCTAAACAACGTTGTCTTGGCACGGTTTACATTCCGATCAATAATCAGACCTCGGATCGATCTCATGGAAGAAGGGTGTGGTTCTTAATTCTTCGCAGTAGATTCAATAAGTATTATGTCGTCTGCGTTCATTTAATTAAACAAAATGACGTCAAAAATGTCGGAAGAGGATAAACACGGAAAACGTGCTGTGACCAACAAAGCTTGCCTCGATTACCGGATCCAATCTTATGTACAATATAATCATGATGATCTTCTGTGTAAAAGGTCAAATAACAACAAACATTTCAAACGTCCGCAATGCTTTGACCAGCAGTTCGGTGAGACATATCATTATCATCGATTTCGTGAACAATCTAATCAACCACATGCCTATGAGATACATCTGCTAGGATATAATTTTACCAGACATGTAACAATATTGTGCAAATGTTTTGAATGAGAAATGTACCCCTAGAATTGGAAAATACATTTTTAACAGATTTGACGATGCTGGATAACAATACGCTTTTAGTTACACTTAACGCAAGGACAGCCCTATGAATTTTACAGCAAGGAAGTCCTGCAATTACTCCGTAAACACGTTGTCTAGCTCAACATTACCTAGAATAAAAATAATAGGATCGCAATATAGAGATAATGATTTCTAGGCCAATTCTAAGCGCACCAACATAGATATAGATGATATTGTTCGTCAGTAAACCTCTTCCAAAAAAGGCTCCAGCAAAATGACTATACCTCCGCAAATAAAAGAGAAAAAATTTACTGGAAACATTTGGACAGAAACCACTCGGAAAAGTACTTCAGACAGAAAACACAATATGTTTTGCGATCAGTCGTCAATCCCAGACCTCTTAACCTTCTTTCACCAATTAGATCAGTCGATAGATGGATTAGGAACGCTCTGACGGATTGATTGGACTTGTCGCTTCAATTGGTCCAACTGCTGGTCAGTAAATTGGATGATTTAATCGAGACATATTTTTTTTTTAATTTCATTTCATTCGTAAATATGATACGTTCAGCACAGAACTTTCAATAGTTATTTTAATTAATGATTGATGGATGTTTGTTTTACTTTGTTTTACTGTTTTACGTCTAGCAAGCAGTATTCAGCTATATT
Organism: Limnoperna fortunei; assembly: GCA_944474755.1. NCBI lineage: Eukaryota > Metazoa > Mollusca > Bivalvia > Mytilida > Modiolidae > Limnoperna > Limnoperna fortunei. The sequence goes on along the minus strand of OX104115.1, from coordinate 73,235,722 downwards.
CAGGAAGAGAACAAACAACTGAACACAAAAAGGGGTGTGGCGTAGGGAACAACATTTTGACTGCCACTGGAAAAGTATGAAGTATTGGGTAAGGGCAGAAAACCTACCATTTTGCAGCGGCTTTAATTAACCTACACTTTTTGAAATCTATAAAATAAGTCTTTAGTAGCGTGCAAGGAGCATGGCATTATAGGCTGCTCTGTGGGTCGAGCACTGGGAACCCTCACAGTATGGACCAGTAACAATAATTTTATCAATATCGCCATATTTACAAATTAATTCCTTTATTTGTTTTTTGTTAGTTTATATATTTACAGTTTGAGATGAACGTTTGCAATGCGAAAAAACTTTGTTAACTGTATTTGACAAACTTGTGAATGTAAAGATGTACACTTACTAAGTATCGGATCGCACACATGACGATACAGCATAAACAAAAAATAATATATAAGTCTAGAGGATTATGCAACGATACAAATAGAGATGCTTCTACTATAAAATAAATATATTAATAAATACGACAACATTTTCGACCAACTGATGGCCTTCTTCAGTGTCAATATCAATCTATGATAGATTACTGATGCCTGTCAATCTCTTTATAGTAGATATCAGTAAAGATGGTTCCATCGCTGCTTGTTACTAATATATCAAGGAAAGGAATTTTTTCTGTATTTGTATCTCTTGTAAATTTGATTGATGGATGAAGGCTATTAAGAATTGTTGTAAAATCCTCTATTGAATCACTCCAGATAATAAAACAATCGTCAAGGAATCGGAGCCACGAGTTCTCAATGTAATGTGCGAATTCGACGCCATAATTTTCTTCTACATTTTGGTACAATTTTTGTTCTAAAAATCCCATTACCATCGTAGCATATGTTTGTGCAAATTTCGTTCCCATAGCAGTGCCTTTTATTTGAAGGTATTTTTTCCGTTGAAGTAAAAGGAATTATTTTCTAGCATTAATTGAGCCGAATCTAAAATAAAATCTAGAGTAAATATATTATCAATTTATCTCTATGTTTCTCTACCCAATATTTTACTGCAGCAATTCCTAGATCATGTGCTATGTTTGTGTAAAGGCTGGTTACATCAAACGTCACCAATATAGAATTCATTTGAATTCTCTCTTGTATTTTCGATAGAAAGTGTATATCGTCACGAACAAAGCTTGGAACGCTGAACATAACGGTTTTAGTATAATATCTATGAAATTACTAAGTCGATTAGTTTATCATGTTGGTCCGGCGATAATAGGTCTCAGTTTTAAGTCTGTTGGTGCATTCATAGTTATATACTCACGATTTTGTTCATTAACTGCACTCTGGATTTGTTTTGACTTGTGGACTTTGGGTAGACCATAAAAATTACTTGTGCGGGATTCGAAATTCGTTAGATAATCAGTTTCTTTGTCAGTAAAGAATGGTTCATGCTTTGATACTTGATTGTTAAGTCTGCGAAGGGTTTGTTTGTCCATATTGGACTGAATTTCTAAATAGAATGTTTTATCACCTAACTGTTCATTTACAAGTTTTTCATAATAGTCTGAATCCATAATGATAATGGCGCCAGCTTTATCTGCCTCTTTTATCACTACTGAGGTGTCAGTTTGCAGTCTCCTTAATGCAAGTTCCTCATTTATTGTAATATTTTTCTTTATATTTTCATTTGGCAGAAGAGGATATAATTATTGTAATATAGTCGATATAATCATCAAGGGGGCGGTATTTCGATTTATTTCTAATTAAATCATTTCCTTGATATATTAGTAACAAACAGCGATGGAACCATCTTTACCGATATATACTATAAAGAGACTGACACGCATCAGTATTTAAATTTCAAATCGTGTCACCCGTCTCACACAAAAAGAAACATACCTAACTGCTTAGCTCGTAAAATATGAACAATTTGTAACAATGTTAATACTGGAAACGAAAGAATGAATTAACCGAGTTTCTTCTTAAACAAGGATACCCAAAGACCCTTATTGATAGTTCGATTGAGAGGGCGAACCAAATACCGATTCAGGAGCCTAGGACAACCAGAAACAATGAAACAAACAATGATGAGTTAATACACTTTGTAGTTACCCGCAATCCCTGCAATACAAATATATTTCATGTTGCCCGCTCAAATCTACCAATTATTGCTCAATGCGACAAATTAAAGGATCTCATAAACAGAGAAACTGTATTTTCATGTAAGCGACAACCACGGAAATACATACATACATATATATATATATATATATATATATATATATATATATATATATATATATATATATATATACAAACGTCTAAGTATTGTGACAACCATATAATATATCTATCCAGCGGATTTCTGAAACATCAGAAATATAGGGTTAATATCAAATATTTATATATACGTCTACAAATTAAGCCCAACACTGTTTGAATTAGATTTGTAACACTGTCAAAAATTTGCTTACCCTCAGCGGGATTCGAACTCACACCGTTGTGACACTGTGGCACCAATTCGCCTGCACTATGTCCAGCGGTCTAGACCCCTCGGCCAAATCCGCTATATAAAAATATAGCTTCATTAACCGGGGTGAATCGTAGACATAGACATAGTACATGTGTACTAGCGTGTGACGATGGAATTTTCGTAACCAATACGTATTAATTTGACAGTAATCTAATTCAGCATTTTTGTTTATATTATATAGGATGACAAAGTTACTTGTCATACAGTCACAGTAAGTAATTTATATACAAACGTCTAAGTATTTTGACAACCATATAATATATCTATCCAGCGGATTTCTGAAACGGTGTGAGTTCGAATCCCGCTGAGGGTAAGCAAAAATTTGACAGTGTTAAAAATCTAATTCAAACAGTGTTGGGCTTAATTTGTAGACGTATATATAAATATTTGATATTAACCCTGTATTTCTGATGTTTCAGAAATCCGCTGGATAGATATATTATATGGCTGTCACAATACTTAGACGTTTGTATATAAATTACTTACTGTGACTGTATGACAAGTAACTTTGTCATCCTATATAATATATACAAAAATGCTGAATTAGATTACTGTCAAATTAATACGTATTGGTTACGAAAATTCCATCGTCACACGCTAGTACACATGTACTATGTCTATGTCTACGATTCACCCCGGTTAATGAAGCTATATTTTTATATAGCGGATTTGGCCGAGGGGTCTAGACCGCCTGACATAGTGCAGGCGAATTGGTGCCACAGTGTCATAACGGTGTGAGTTCGAATCCCGCTGAGGGTAAGCAAAAATTTGACAGTGTTAAAAATCTAATTCAAACAGTGTTGGGCTTAATTTGTAGACGTATATATATATATATATATATATATATATATATACAAACGTCTAAGTATTGTGACAACCATATAATATATCTATCCAGCGGATTTCTGAAACATCAGAAATACAGGGTTAATATCAAATATTTATATATACGTCTACAAATTAAGCCCAACACTGTTAGAATTGGACTTTTAACACTGTCAAATTTTTGCTTACCCTCAGCGGGATTCGAACTCACACCGTTGTGACAATAAAAGAATAAAATCACATGAAAAAATCTGTATATAGTATCATAGCGCTAGTACTTTCACTGCTTCCTGCAGCTCTTCAGGCCACCATAATGTTTACAAATATTGTTTACATAAACGTAATTTCCGGTGGAACAAAATGTTAATGTAAAACACAATTTAACCAAGTTTGAACGTGAAGGACTAATTCTTTACTTGTTGATAAATCAATTATTATCAAAGAGTCTGATAAGGGAGTGGCTGTAGTAATTATGGATATTGATTATTATAAAGACAAAATTTTAGAACTATTAAATGATCCTAACTATTATAGAGAATGCCGTGACAATGAAGACAATTCAACTAAAAAATTAAAAATTGGGAAAACAACTTTTAGATGAAGAAACAGAATATTTAATTAATTACGACTACAAAACTAGTTATTTTTTGGCCTTCCTAAGATACATAAAAGTCGTCAAATTTCCGATAAAATTATTTCAGAAAACTCAGAATATGTAAAAATACCTCGTCCATTGGACTTACAATTCAGACCTATTGTTGAAGGACCAGAAAGTGTAACACAGAGACTTAGTCAAATGCTAGACATTATTCTTAAACCTTTATGCGACCACGTTCCAAGCTTCATAAGAGACGATTTCAATTTTCTTCATCGTTTGCCAAAAAACAGTACCAAATAATTCAAATTATTAACTTTCGATGTTATTAGTTATATACAAATATTCCTAACAAATTAGGCTTAAAAGCTATTGAATTTTGGTTGGGCAGAAACAATCACTCCATTGATAAACGCTTTGATAAAACTTTCATAGTTAACGCGCTTAGTGTTGTTTTATTTCAATGCAAACTATAATATTGAACAGAAGGGTACGGCAATGGGTACCAAGGTTGCACCAACGTACGCAACATTAGTACTCGGATATCTTGAACTTACATTTTATAAAATTCTGGAAAATAGATATGGATCGGATTTCTCAGCGTATATTCAAGACAACTGGAAACGATTCTTAGATGATTGCTTTTTAATATGGAATTCATCATACAATGTTAGTACCAATAGATTTTTTAGATATTTTAAATAATCTTCATCCAAGCATTCAGTTTACGATGAATGATAACAACGAACAAATTCCTTTTCTAGATATTTTTGTTTTACTCAACGGAAATCAGATTCAACAGACTCTGTATTGTAAACCGACTCACACTCATGTGTATCTTGATTTTCATTCATGTCATCCTAAGCATGTGAAAACTAATATTCCGTATAACCTCCAGAATAGTTTCATTAGTGAAAGACCCTTTACAACTGGAACACAGATTGTATGAACTCTATTGTTATTTGAAGAATCAACACTACCCACATAATCTAATACAAAATGTTATATTACAAGCCAAACTGAAAGGTCCGAGGAGTTACGAAATGCGAAAAGTTAAAAATTACGCAAGTACAATTATACCGTTTGTGTGTACACATAATCCTAGAAATATGAATATTTTTCCACTAATTAAAAGGATGTGAACCTATTTTAAGCAAGACGATGAAATCTATACTGGAACAAAAGAAGATTATATATAGCAGAAGACAGCCTAAAAATTTGAAAAGAATTTTAACCCAATCTAATTAAAATTACATCTTCATTTGGCTCCCCCTTTTTGCTATTGTCGCCATGAAGATCTAACAACATTCCAATACAGGTCATCTCAGACTGAACTTCTGTATTGACCAATCAAAAACTGCCTTCCCCAACCTTTAATGTTGGGGAATCCTCTGTCATTGTTCGGAATCTCTCTGGCATTATTGTACCTTTTTTATACTAAACCGGAAGTTAAGATAAGAGCTTACGTTTGATTGGTTAATTTTTTGGGGTATACCCAAATTTTTAATTGGATAATATTTATATCAAAAGTTCAATCTGAGATGACCTGTAATGGGATGTTGTTAGATCTTCAGAGCGACAATAACAAATAGGGGGAGCTAGTGAAAGATTTAATTTTAATTAGATTGATTTCAAACCAAATTATGCTTTGATATTGAAAACACTTGTCGGGTTTCAAAATGCGGAGTAAAAACTTGTAAAACATGTGACAGTTTATTAGAAGGACCTTCCATAACTTTTATTAACGGTAAAACGTTTACCGTAAAACATAATATGTCTTGTAAAACTAAAAATGTTATATATTCAGTTATTTGTGCAAAATGTAAAAAATTCTATATTGGACAAACTTAAAATGTATTATGGAAAAGAATGACTTTGCATCGTCAACAAACGTCAACAGAAGAACTACGTTTCATGAAAGTGAACAAACATTTACACGAATGTTCAAACGGAAAATGTTACATTTTCCCATTATATGAAGTTTTGGAAGACAAACAATCTCTGCGTGATGAAAAGGAAATAAATTTTATACGTAGTTTAAAGCCACACTTAAATGGCTAGATGTTTATTGCTAATTAACTTTTATTAATAGCAACTGATTAACTTATAATTAATTAATATAAACGCATTGTTTGTTTATGCGACATTATGCACGTTATTTTCCCGAACTTTTAAACACATTATCACGTCATCTTTGTATCTTACGCTTATATAAACAATATTTGTAAACATTATTGTCGCCTGAAGAGCTACAGGAAGCACTGAAAGTACTAGCGATATGATACTATATACAGATTTTTTCATGTGATTTTATTCTTTATTCATATTCATATTGTGGACTTTATCTTGTTTTACTATATAAATATATATATATACATGTATATATATATATATATTTATATAGTAAAACAAGATAAATGATAATTATAAGTGTCTAATAAATTAACCAAACAATGTCGTTGTAATTTCCACTCTGAAAACCACGTCGGGAATCGAACTCGTGTCAGTGTATAACATCTATGGCTACATCGCCTAGCATGTAAAGACAGAGGTGTAACCTCTAGACCAGATCCCTTCCGTCCGCTATAAAACAGAGTTTCACTGGCCTAGTGTTAGTAACACTAGGCCAGTAGGCGCAGTAGCCATAGATGTTATAAACTGACACGAGTTCGATTCCCGAGGTGGGACGGCTCAAAAATCAAATCTGTGTGTACAGATGATTTTCAGAGTGGAAATTACAACGACATTGTTTGGTTTATTCATTAGACACTTATAATTATCATTTATCTTAACTATGTATCTTTAGTGCACTTCTAAAGATCCAATGTTGAAATACAATCAGATGTTGGGCCTATATAAATAGACAATTATATATATATATATATATAATTAAGCAGTTCGTAATCTTGTATATATTAAACATAAAAAGTCCAACGTAACCAGAATATACATTTCTATTTTCACAAGCGCTATCATGTATCATTACAATCTTGTGAAAAAAACATTCACCTGACATTCACAAAAACATTCACCTGAAGATTGTAATGATACATGAAAGCGCCTATGAAAATAGAAATGTGAATTCTGGTTACGTTGGACTTTATATATAAATATTTTATATTAACCCTGTATTTCTGATGTTTCAGAAATCCGCTGGATAGATATATTATATGGTTGTCACAATACTTAGACGTTTGTATATATATATATATAAAGTCCAACGTAACCACAATTCACATTTCTATTTTCATAAGCGCTTTCGTGTATCATTACAATCTTCAGATGAATGTTTTTGTATATATACAGACCGCCAAAATATTTTCTTAAATAATTTTATTACAAAACGATTCATTCAGCATCTGATGCATTTATGCAATGCTTTCAAACAATACCTTTATATAACATACAGGTCAGATGTCAATAATTAGAGTTTTAAAGTGTAAAAACCGGTTTCAAAAACTTGTCCCGCTTCTAATTAACAGACTGACTTTGAATGAAATAGCCTTGTCCGATTGCACGTGGATATTGTGGTTAGTTATTATCTTTTAAAGACTTTTCAACATGGTAAGACGAAAATTAAGTATCGCCGAACGCTGGCAAGCAATTGGAATGAAAAATGCTGGAATGAGTAACCGCCAAATAGCAGCCAATTTTGGGGTGAACAACTCTGTTATTAGCAGACTTGTTGCGAGGCATAGACAGACATTGTCAATCGAGGACCGCCCAAGATCTGGGAGACCCCGTAAAACAACCCCTAGAGAGGACCGCTTCCTTGTTCGTCAAGCCAGATTGCACCCCTTTTCAACAGTAGGCCAGTTACGAGGAATGTGGCCTACTGGTGGTCAAATCAGTGACCGAACAGTTATTCGGAGGCTTCACAGATCTCGATTACGTGCCCGCAGGCCTTTGAAACGACCAGATCTGACAAGAAGGCACTGCCAAGCACGAATGGAGTGGGCAAGACATCATCGTCACTGGAATATAAGAAGCTGGAGACGTATTCATTGGTCAGATGAAAGCCGCTTTCTGTTGAAGCCTTTTGACGGTCGGATACGTGTTTGGCGGCAAAGGAATACAGCTTTGGATAGAAACCATATTGTAGGAACAACTGCATTCGGTGGTGGCGGCGTTACCGTATGGGGGCGCTTTTCACATGACTGCAAGCTCCCTTTACAGATTCTCAACAGTAGATTGAATGGTCTGAAATACCGCGATGACATCACGTTAGGCCACATTTTGACAACCATGCTCTTGCAGACAGACCAATGTTTCAAGACGTCAGCTCTCGACCCCATCGAGCCCGTGTTGTGAGGGACTTTATTGAAACAGAAGCCATTGACACACTTCCATGGCCAGCCATGTCACCGGACATGAATCCGATTGAGCATGTGTGGGACTTTATCGGGCGAAAAGTCAATCAACGGAACCCAAGATGCCAAAATGTTCGAGAATTAGAAGTCGCACTTGTGGAAGAATGGCAGAGATTTCCACAGTACAGACTTAGGCGTTTGGTTGCTGGAATGAGGCGGCGTGTTGAACATTTACACCGGAAGCGTGGAGGTTATACCCGATATTGATGGAAAATACGCCAAACGACAGTCCATTCGTTACTCTTTCACCTCAGGACTTGTTGAATGACTGTAATTTTGTAAACAATGAAAAATTTTGTGTCAAACTAAAACTTAAAATCACCTATTGTTTTGTTGTTTTTGGCCTATTTTTGTGATCATTATTAGACCACTAGAATTTAATTTTACAATTTGAGGATTTAAATCAAGAATTTTACAGGTTCAAATTTCCTAATGATATATACATTTTCATACAAATTAAACAGTTTCTCATTTGTTTATGTTATTGAAAAAACATTAGATCCGGAAAAGTAGGTGATGCTTAACTTATGGCGGACTGTATATATATATCGGATTTGGCCAAGTGGTCTAAAGCGATGGATAATGCAAGGGAATGGGTTCCACGGCGTCACAACGGTGTGAGTTCAAATACCACTGCGAGTAAGCACACAAAAATTTGGCAGTATTAAAATCTAATTATATCAGTGTTGGGCTTAATCTGTAGACCGTATATATATAACATATCCGGTGAAATTTCTTTCAGTAAATCTGAACTTAATATTTCAGGATATTTCAATTCCTATCGACGGCACATGAGGAAATCGCTGAAATAACACAACATAGTGATATAACTAAAAAATGATCCACGACAAATCACACATAAATCCCATAAAGCGGAACACAGAATTACACAGTCACACGTTAATCCATAAACTAATAAGTAACTCCAATTTGGAGCATATACTTACTTTATATTTTGCAATAAGTAAGAATAATTGATATAAAGATTTCAATTCTCGAAGTACGTGTACTTGATACTAGTGTCAAGCCATCCCGCAATAAATGGGTGCATTCGGATACATTCGCGCGGACGTAGAAGAGGACACCCTGACTTTACAGATGTACAGTAAACCTTGATCGCAGTTTTCATCCTGCAATTTGTACTATTCTGCAATTCCATGACCGTTCAATATTTCATTGTAACTTATGAAAGATGAATGGCATGCGTGTTAAAAACGACACAATAAGCATGTTCTTTTTGTTGTTCTGAATAAACTAAATGTCATATTTTGAACAACGAAATGAAGGTTATTTTAAATATGTTTCAATAAGCATGTTCTTTTTGTTGTTCTGAATAAACAAGTTCTCGTCGTTTTAAAGTTTTCCTTTTTTCAATTTCGTTTGGTAGACGATTATTTAACAAGTCGATTTGTGAAGTCAATTTGCTCGTCAATCAACACGTGTAAATATAACAACAACAACAACAACAATAATAATAATAATAATAATAATAATAATACGGGTATTTATTAAGTTGATTAAGACCTCATTACGATAAATAACCCCAAGTTTTTGGTTCAAAGATATCCCGGTGTGGTCATTAGTATTAATTAACATGCATTAGGCTTATCTGTAACAAAACCATAAGTTCGTTACGCCACAAGGCCAATCTGCGTTACATTCTATTAATGTGTAATTGGACTGTTGATGTATGGGTAATACCTATTGTAATAAATTTTATTTGGAAAGGACTCTTTGTGTTAGCTTATGTCAGATTTCTTTGACATAATTTTGTAAATCTAAGAAGAATGTTTGCTTCATACAAAAATTAACAAAAACAGAGACATCATTCAATGAGCTTATAAACATTTTTTTGTCATCAACGTTTTTTTTTAACATACAAGCGTTTATCAAGTCATTTTTAATATGACTATTGTCATCACAATCACAATTTCTATGTATAGTTATAATGGTAACACACCGTTCCAGAGTAATTTTCAATTAAACGCAACTAATTTGTTACCCGACACGTCTTAAGATTCCTTCAATTATACCAAGTGAGCTTCGTTTATCGAAACTAACTGGTCTTGGCTTAGTCTTTACAACATGCAATTGCGTAAGTACGGACAATGCGCAATGTGATCCTAGAATTACACGATAAATTATAAGTTTATATTTCTTGTAGGTCTTGCAACCTAAAAAGCATATTGTTAAATCCTGTTATCGTCTCTAATTTTTTAAAATAGTTTCTACCAGTTCTAATTTTGGTAGGACGACCGATTGCCCGGTGAGGCCCACCAGCAGGATTACTGACAATCTCACAAGCACTTGGTGTTAAGATAATTTTTTATGCCCGCAATTAACAGCTTGGGGGAATTTTTTTTTTCCTCTGTCCGTCCGCAATTCCGTCCGTCCCATATATGTTCCAGATTTCTCTTCTAAACGTTTGTAGATAATTCGCTGCATTTTTATGAGTCTACAGTACGAAAGCCCAGAAGGCTCATTCGAGATTCGAGAATCGAAATTCGATATTCGAGATTCGAAATTCGAAATTTGAAATGCAATATAGTTATAACCAATCAGATTGCGTGTAACATAATCGTCTACCAATCAGAATAGTTCTTATATATTCGAGATTCGAAATTCGATTTTCAATATAGTTTTAGCCAATCAGATTGCGTGTGACATAATCTCTACCAATCAGAATTCCTTGGTTATATCGCTACTACGTAAAATTTGGTTGAGTAGTTTTAGGGGAGTTAAAGCGAAAACCATGATTATTGAGGATTACTGAAAATTCAAAGTTCAAAGAGCCATAAATACCACATATAAATTTAGGAATCAACAATTCCTGATAATATGCACAACTACATATATGGTGTACTAGGTACATACCAAGTTCATAAAATTTTGTATAGTACTGAGTAGTTCCAGAGGATTTGTGCTGACAAGATAATTAATGGGTATTTTCAGCACATTTCTAAGTTCAAAGGGCCAAAATAAGCCAGAAATTTCGAAAAGGGGGGGGGGGGGCACTGACTGGCCAAGGGGGGCCAACTTTTGTCATGCTTCAATGGTTTCCTATATATGCAACCAAATTTCTCCGTCAAAAGGGAGGGCCCCCTCTGGATCCACCCCTGATAGCCCCCACACAAAATTTGAGGACCAAAATGCCCTGGTAATATGCACAAATAAATATGTTGTACCTACTATATACCAAGTTTTGTAACCCCATAATGTTTTTTTTTAAAGGAGTAGCTCCGACAAGATGATAAATGAGTATTTTCAGCAAATTTTAAGTTCAAGGGGCCATAACTCCCACTAAAATTTGAAGATCAAAATTCCCTGGTAACATGCACAACTACATATGGTGTACTTCCTACACACAAAGTTTTGTTGAATTACGTTCTACAGGTACATTCTTGTTCTTGATTTGCAAAATCAAGATGTTATTGAGAACTGAATTAATTTGATTAAATAACAACTAAAGCTTATAAATTTTATTTTTTTTAACAAAACCATGTTGAACACAGTCATTCTTTGACAAATATGTCGACGGTTAAAACCCCAAATAAAAATAATAGCACATGGCTACGTTTATATAAGAACTATTCTGATTGGTAGACGATTATGTCACACACAATCTGATAGGTTATAACTATATTGAATTTCGAATTTCGAATCTCGAATTTCGAATCTCGAGTTTCGAATCTCGAATCTCGAATTTCGAATTTCGAATCTCAAATTTCGAGTTTCGAATCTCGAATCTCGAATTTCGAATATCGAATGAGCCTTCTGGGCTTTCGTACTACAGTGATAAGTTACAGATAAAGTTTACATTTCGTACCGCTGATCTTTACGGAAATTACGGCATTGGACTATCGTCAAAATAATAGTTTTCCGGGTTTTTATGTAAATGTTTAATGATATTGAGCTGATTGTTTGGTATGTGAATCTAAAGTAGTGAGTTACAGATCGAGTTAACGTTTCGTTCCGCTCCGCTGAATTTTACAGGAATTACAGCCTTGGACCTTGTCAAAGCGGAGTGAGAGGTCATCATATGCATCTACCAGACACAATACACACAAGGAAGTGTTATTTCAATATGTTATAAAAACAGCTGTCAAATTAGAGCGGGGGGAGGGGGGTGCGGGGGCATTACTTTGTCTAGTTTATGAATGAAATATCCATAAATGAGTGTGTATTCACTTGTTTGGAAACCAGTTTGACATATTCCTCGTTGCGAAATATTGCTATCAGAAATATAGTCCAATTTTTCTGTTATAAAACTACGACAACGCAAAAATCTTATACTAGTTTTTAAAATATCACAAATTTTATTTACTGGAATCAACACGTTATTTACACAAATAACGGCGTTCCGATTGTCTAGTCAACAATGAACTGTCTCTGTTTTATGTCCGATTAATAACTACCACTTAACTTTATTATGAGACTGTCTTTTATAATACCCCAGCTCCAAATAGGGGATAGAGGTATACTGTTTTTGGTATGTGCGTGTGTAGTTAGTTAATGTGTGTGTGTCCCTCCGTAGCAATTTTCCGTGAAATGTTTTCAGCAATGATAAATGATACAACACTGACATTTTACCAATATCTTGTATGATCGTGCTACAATGTGGAATATATTTTCATACCACTCGGAAGTTATATAGTGGGGATATTATCAACGAGCATTACACGACACTAACTTGTTCAAAATCGGTTGGTTTTTGTCTATCGACACGAACTACACTTTAATCAGTTCAAAAAGTCGTCTTGCATTCAAAATCTGTTAATCTTGTCAGTCATTCACAACTTAACTTGAAAAGGATTGGCATTAATGGGCTTTTTACTGGGTACACTGGCTTCCTTCCTAATAAAAACTGGACACCATCATATTGCTGACATGTTGCTGAAATAGGAGTTGATCCATATTCAAACAAACCAACAAACAAATAGTTGTTCATATTGTTTGTTGAATTTGGCCAAGATTTGACAAACATATAGGAAATAAGAAGATGCATAGACGTTATAGTTAAATGATGTGTTTTAATTTAAGATACAAATATATATGCAAAATTAAATCGATAGTAAAAATTCAATGGAACATGAAAAAATCCAACTTTTCTCTAAAGTTGGCATTTCAAAAACAACAGTAGACATTAAATATAATGTTTACTGATCGATCGACATAAATTTGCAATCCTCAACACAATTTGCCACAAGTTATTCGAATCCGATTGATAAAATGAGGATCTGTTGTGTTTTCACCATTAGAAAAAATAAGTATTTCTAATAACATTTGTGATTTGTTTAAATGTTGTTACAAATATTTACTACATCTATCACGATAAATCAGAATTTGATTCAGTAAAATACAAGTGACTGTGCTTTACACTTGTTAACAAATATTTACAATTGTAGAAAATGCCATTTAACTCATTAATGAAAAAAACCAAGAAGAAAGACTGTTAACATTGAAACTAATACGGCAGCAACATTTAATATAATTCGATGTCGCGGCTTCTCGGCTAAAGATGTCATTCGTGCACGCAACTGAAGTTTTTCTTCCCGTGTCAATACATTCCTAGAATCAGTTGTTGTTCCACAAAGCCAATCAATGCAGTATCGTGCAATTCTCGACCTTTGATCTGAAATCAACGAAAAAGTAAGTGTAAAAATATAGGATCTTACATTGGTACGAATGGATTATCGGATTTCTTCAATCGAGATAGTTTAAGTATGGAATTTTAAATCCGATCCTTGGCGAGGACTTAAAATTGCATAATTTAACGATCGAGATTGGAGATATCCGATAATCCAAAAGTAATAATGTAAGATTATGTTTCTATAATTTTAAAAAGCCTTAAATTTGTGAAATAAATATAAATTCTCCCAACATGGTCATGGATTGAATACACGATAAATGGAAGATATTTTGTTTATGACGTTATTATTTTTGTTAAAGACGTTATTATTTTAAGCCAATCAACTGATGAGAACTACAAATTCACTAATGACGAGAACTATTTTTTCCACACCGGTCAAGCGTTTGAAATATTACCTTAAAATTAGAGAAAAGATTTTATATATTTTTAAATATAATATACATACGTTCTCGCATTAGATAAAAAACATAATATTATTCTACATATGCGTAAAAATGACAATTAATCTAAACACCAAAGCAGACGTAAGAAACATATATAAAAACTGTCCTTCATAAAAATTCGACCTTACAATTTATTTAAAATAAACGGCAAGAAGGAAGACTAAATTTGAGAAGACTTAGGAAGTGTGTACTGTATGTGGTACTGGGTCTTCATAAGGAGATCTTAACTGGAGCCAGTTAAAACAGAGGCGTCATTAGACTACAATATCTTATAATGTGCTTTAATGAATTTATAAAGAACGTACTTATGGATGAATTTCTTTTTTTAGGACTAGCGGTCAGCTCCTCTGTATCCTTTTCCTCGTCTGACGACAATTCAGGCTCATCAACATCGTCTTTAGTCCACCACGTCACACGATGTAACTATATAAAAGACATAACATCCGGAAAAAACAATATACATACATGTATGTTTCTTGTTTAAATAGAGTTTTACGCTACATGTAGCTATTTTTCTCTCATATTTATTGCCTAAGGAAGCCAAAGTATCCGCTGACAATCTCTAAACGTAAGCCGAAAAATTGACAATCCTTGTCAATTAAGATTGTAGTCGAGCACACTATACCTTCAGAAAATGTGTAACTTTAAACTCACTTATGGCACGTGCTCACCAGTAGATTACAAGTTGGGCACTTGGCTACTAGTAGATTACTAACTACATTATAAAGTCAGCCACCGAGACCCTAAAATATGTGTACGCAACATTTTCATTCTACTGACACACGAATTACAGGTATAAAAATTATTTGCATTCGAATTTTAGCCGCTATATTTAGTTAACTTTCTAAAGATCCTAACAAACGGAATGTGTTTTGTAGTCAAACATGTTTATTAAATTATAGTGGTAAGTGAACGACTTAAATATTTATTTAAACAATCAATCAAAACCTTTCTGCTTGGTCTGGGCGTCGTCATTAGACTAATCACTACCATAAATATTGCACTTAAGACTGAAATTATTGCTGCAAAGTGTAGAAAGTCGACATATTTTGTTATAGATGGTCTCTTATCTTCTTCTCCACTTCCACATGCAGGTGTTGGGTACACAAAATCTAAAACTGCTCGTATTATTCCGATAGCCAAGCTTAGCATAAGTCCCCAGAAAGCGCCCTAAAACCCAAAACGAGTGTAATCAATATGGCAACATACATATGGCATAGAATCATGTTTATTTCAATTAACAGTGTGTATCATTATTAGTGTACTAATAAACTATTCAATAAAGTACAAAATGTAAAAGACAGTTGACGTCTTATAATCTTATTCCGTGCGGGGGATCTGAATACTGGTGCTATATTTTAGCAGTAACAATTCTGTATCTTAAAACACTTTGTAAATACGTTTTTATTTTGTTTAGTAGACAAAACAGTGATATTACTTGTTCGTTTTGATACGTTACATATACATTATTTGTAAATTGTCAGATAATTTCTTTGTACGAGCCTTATAAACAGGTAGAAATGCGAGGCTCGGCCCAGCATTTCTCACATGTTTCGCGGCGAATAGCCAATAAACTTTAGAATGTATGAATGTCTGACAATGTATGAATATTGTTTTTATTACACAAACCGAACATACATTTTATGGTAATAGAAACATGAAAAAGTGCACTTCTATCAGGTTTTTGATTTGAAATATTTGGCGCGTATTCAAGTGATAGTCTGACATCACAAACAAATGTTGTATTCGACAACATGTCATAAACCAGAACACATTCTAACTATCGTAAGAAGGGAGGACACGGGTACCAGGAGACTTTATTCGGCAAATGTACTGGTTGCAGGATTATATTCTGTCTTCAGTCGGCTAGTTTTTAGAGAAAACATGTATACAAATGTTAAACAATTAATGTAAATAAATTAAAATTTGAATACACAAAAGCTTAAAAAAATTGTCGGGGCTATCACAAAACAGTCATTGCTTCGAGCCACATGCATAAAACTTGACACACATAATCCACTTTGAATATGGTGTCGAGCATACGCAGTTCCAATTCTGCAAACCAAATAATTAAAACATAACAAACCTGTTCTGTCAATCTGTTCCAAAAAAAAGCAAGTATAAACAGGACACACATGGGAGGAACAAGATAAGATCGTATTGACTGCATATAGAACCAGAACACCCCGCCTTGAGCTACTTCTATAACAGGAAGCCATAAAACACTGAGCACAACTAGAATTAGAACAGTTACTCGGCCAACGATCATGAGCTCTGATTGTGATGCATGCTTTCTAAATTGCTTCCATATGTCCATCGTCATAATAGAACAAGCGCTGTTTAAGATGGAAGTTAGTGAACTCATTAATGCAGCGAGTAAAGCCGCCAACATTAGTCCCCGCAAACCTATTATAAAATAGTACAATGCACTGGAGTATTTTATACTAATTTATTATTATGTATCATCGATTTTGATTGGACAATGCACTCAATTAAAAGTTTACATGTCTGAAGATTACTTTCGGATTAAACAAAAAATAATGTAATCCATCATAGGCATTACTACCCAAAATATTTGTTATACTTTTGACAGCAAAATTGGCGATGGTAAAATCACCAAGTTACGTCACAAACGTGTAAACTGCATAACTAGTTCTTAATATGAACTTCGGAGTATAAAGGTTCTTTCTCACTTTTGCTACCAGTTTCAGTTGGTATATGTAATACAAAGAATGAATTTAAAACTTGTTTTGAGTGGCATATACATATAAGAATGCTGCAACTTACTGCCAGAGACGAGTGGTCAAATAAATGTTATCTAATGTCACAAGACGCTTTATCTGCCATCACATGAGGTTTAGAAGTCATATATATGTACCATGCATTCAGTGCGACAAAAAGCGTTTTGTGTTATAATGCGATGCGCTATAGGATAAAATACGATAACATATGTGTTATATATATAATAAGACACATACCTTCGGGTAATAGCCGCATTACTAGTAGCGGATAAGCTACATTGCTACATCCCGCTCTGTTACCACAAAATTCGAAACATTTATCAGGATCTGCGCAGGCAATTTCATCTGGAATAAATAATATTTATTATTAATATAATAATTCGATGCATCTATACCCCATTATCTACGAGATGCAACATTGTTAACCGGCATGTTTTTCAAACACAAATCAAATGTTTAAACTGTATACATGAGAAGTCTCAAACCTTGGTACAAATTGAAACGTTTATTTATCCAGACCTTTTGTTTTCCTCATTTTAATAAATACATCAAATTAACGATTTCGATTCGCACAACCGTTACAGATTTTAACATCATATAGGTAATTTCGTACACAGATAAAAAAATATGTGATCTGTGGTACAGAGTAAGACATTTTTACTAACAAAGATTACATCCAACTGATGAGTTCTAATTTGATTATGAAATATATTAAGTATATTTTTATTCATGCACTGTTGTATGTGAAAGAAAACACCTAAGGTGGTGAAGACAATGACATAATAATCGATGATAATAGTCCAAAAATAATGTAAAATATCTTAAAAATAGTTCCATGTTTAATAATATTTGAAAAACTCTTATGGGTTTTTTTCCACTTAAATGACAGATATTTACCATCATAATATTGAAACGTCGGGTTATTTGAAGACAGCTGAACAGTTGATGCCAATAATGTGGCAATTAATGAAACATCATGAAATTAAATTCACAGGTGTGACCTACGGAGATCAGAAAATAACCTCACTGGAAAGGTATGCATATTATGGACGGCGACTTCTTACTGTGACCAATATTTTTTTTTTAACATTACCCTACTTTTTTATATCCATCCCTGCACATTTAATTAGTAGTTTTGAGCAAAACGTTGTGTGTGTACTTTACAAACGTCTCCCAATGCCTAAAATCGCATTGACTGCCACACTCATAAGGCTAAATATTCTATGAGCATATATTTTTTCACCATTACTCTACTGGCTTTATTTGTTTCCTACCAACTGTAACAGATTTCATTGGTAGTTTGAAGCCAAAGGTTTCTACATTGTAAATATTGTATTATTTATGCAAGCACTATATGGAAACACGGGCATTAAGGTTCCACATGACCATGCGTTCCAAAAACTTTCGTCAACATTGTGTGTGTTCTCGGATTTTATGCAGCAGATATGTTTGATATTTAATATGAATCGATTTGTGCTGGTGCGTAACCGTGACTTGCAGACCTACCGACACTTGCATTTGGACTTGCTTAAAGCAGATTGTTTCGCGATTGAGAGTTGTACCATACCATATATTAAGCGCTTAAGATGGGGTACCAATGTACCATGCAATAATCATGTGTATCTATTAGTTTCTGATAACGACAACATGCGTAACGTATTCCGTAAAATGATATACTTGCAACGAGACTTGAAAAAATGATTTCGTATTGAACACAAGAATGTACCAAGTAGAGTTTTATTTTTTCTAACGGTATAACTTAAAACAATGTGGACGTACAGTAGTTAAAATATAAAGGCAAATTGACAAGGATAATTTAAAATCAAAGTTTCCTATCATAAATAATTAAAAAGTTACGTTTATTTGACTGTTTAATTACATTTAAAAGTTGTAATGCTTTGGAGCGACTGTTCAAAGTAACTCTTAGTTTGTGTGAACTGTCAAATCATTTCCGCTCAATATACCTCGTTTGACACTCGTTTTTACTGAACTTCGATTTTGGCTTCTCAAAGATTGTTGTTTGTCATTGTCTGGTCTTTTATATTTATTATCAAATGTTTGTTTATTTATACGAAACATTATTCACATTTTTGTATGTTATGTTTCCCTCTGTGATTTTGATATAACCTTAATATAACTTATTAAATACGTACTAGGATACAATATCCTGCTGATCATGCCGGGAACTACAAACAGCAATAGTCCTGTGAGTTTTAACAAAGCGGCAAAAAGGGATCCACCTTTAGCATGAACCATACTTTTCGCCGACAAGGTCCTCTGAACAAGAATCTGCAAAATACATGCATGTGGCAAATTTTTACTAAAATATTCATAAATAATTGTGCGATAAATTCGTTACAAATGAACTTTGGAGCAACGCGATTATTAGTCATCTAAGATGACGTATCTGGACAATTTTGCTTGATGAAGCAAACAATTTAAAACAGTTTTTAAAAAGTCCGACAATATATGTAAAGGAATGTTATGTTTACTCTGACCTTTTAATTTTTCACATAAATTAAAATCTTGGTATTTTCATACCAGAAATTGATGTACATCAACAACCACCTACTTTACAATATAATAATGAGCAATTCAAAACAAATGGTAGACGCATAGAACAAAAAAGTCTCAAATAGAAATAAACGCAAATAAACATAAATCGCTCAATCATCATAAAGGATTTACGCATAGGTAGTGGTATGCAAGCATGCAACGTTTCACAGACATCACAGTCAGAATGTAGGAGTTGTGCTAAGTTGTTTTGACAGAGCTCATTCACAAATATATTTCAATGGAACCAACAAAAACATCTGAACATCTATCTGGTGATTATTATGCAGATAAATAAATAATGGAAGAGGAACACAAAAGTCAATACAAATTATGGCTGTTGTCTTGATACTTAAAAGGGAATATATGTAGGAAACAATGTAAACTTAACTTTAAGTTGAAGTATATGTAGAAAAAAATGTAAATGCATTACATGTAGGAAAAAAATTAAAATGTAATGAATCCATATGCTGCTTTACTGGTGTAAAATAACATTAACTCTTATCTTTTAGTATTAAATAATATTTGAGTAGCCATTTGTATTGTCTTTCAACATAAATATTATACATAATACATTAGTCAATATGTTGGTAAATTTACGCTAAGTTTCTACTCGTACACATACAATAAATAAAATGATTAAATATATGTATACACGACCTGATCTTGACACCAGTTGTACATTCCAAGAACTGACAATCCTGTAAGCGCACCTGTCCATGGTATATCACCAGTCGAAGGGTCTCGGAACATGTGCATGGCGTCTTCCCTAGGGAGTCCACATGAATAGTATGTCTGATTAACTAATGTATAATTAGCTGCGCTAATCATGTATTTTGTTGATACTGCTTTCCAACCTCCAACTTTTACAATACCTTTAGATAAACATTTAAAATAATTTTCCGTTATTTAAGTATACCACAAATGCTCTCGTAGTTGTATTATTTCTTTAGATTTAAAATTCTAATTGGGGATATATGAGTTTTGCCATTAGCGATAGTCGTCTCTTTTATATATCGTTGCAATACATTTTAATAGTTTTAGACGTAGCAATCCGCGTACAGTTTGTTACTTATAAAGACATTATTAAAAAATAATAGTGTCAAATTACAAAAGAAATAAACCTCCATAGTAATATCGGTATTTTATTCTGTAGGATCTTTTTTATAAACTGTTATAAATAGGAATATGAACCAAACCCAAGTCTATGACTATGCGCAAATTAACAAAATTTTAACGAAAGACAAATAACAGAAACTGGTTTGGACCACTAACATAACAATATGTTGCAAGGTGTAACCTGAAAAGGGTCAAGGCCTCTACACCCTCATTGAAATACCATGACAGACCACAAAAACAGAAAAGAAACAAACAAAAACTACACCTTTAAACAAAGAATTGCTTATTTCCAAAAACTTACACAAGACGTAAGTACAAACAAGAGGTAATCGACCACAACATTAAGTAATTAATTGACTTAGTTAGTCAGAAGCAGCAAAAATTACAGTTAGCCTCTACACCCTCATTGGAGAAAGTATAAGGTATTAACTTGTATTGGTCATTAGACGATTTGATCAATAATTAATGTTTTTATTCAGTAAAAGTACAATAGTTACTGTCGCATACTTACCAATGACAAAAAGAATTGATGCACTTATGACTAAAATAATAGACTGTAGCGTGTCAGTGTATATTACCGCTGCCAAGCCACCTATGAGTCATATAAAAAAAGTTTTCAATATCTCTTAATGACAGTGAAATGACCTTGACATCTGAAATCAACCCGACAACATAACCTTATGACCATGAAAAAGTCAATAGTTATTATTCTTATTCGTAATGTTCGTTGATTAGATAACATACATATATCTACAACATTTTACAAACACAAAGGTTATAATTACTTCTCAGAAAATTCAATTCGTTGGTAACAAAAATAAGAATTTTTTTTACTACCGTTCAGGTATTAATGCATGACAGCGTCTCATTCTTTCATAATTGTATATAAAAAAATCACACAACTTCCAGGCTAATGTCTATTTCAATATTGTACTTATATATATAAAATATTCGAGATAGAATAACGTAATTATTTAAATTTGTCTTACCAACAACTGTGAAAAGTGCAGTGAACGCTAGAATTACTAAAACACACAAGTACAAGTTCCAGTCCAGAATCCTTTGTAGAAATATCGCAGCTGAATACAATTCGGACTACAATAAATTCAGTATACATTTGTACAATAGGTGCACGGAAGCTAGATTTACGATTACATGTCTTAACACTAAAACAAAACTTGCATTACTAACACATTTAACAAATGGTTTGCATCAGAAGTAAAACGTAAAATAGAAAAAATCAATAAAAGTAGCGTTAAATTTATACATATGAAGAAAATATATTTACATTATATATATAGTGTTTTATTTATTTATAACTATTGTATTTTCGTGTGTATTAGCCGAAACAATATGTTTGTAAATTCAAAATCAATTATTGATTTTCAAATTCGAGAACTAATTTCAGTGTTTCAAAATCTCAATCAATCAATCAATTAAACATATCACAATGTACTATTGTGCATTGCATATTGTATATTAATTACAATTATGATACCGAAATGTTAACAAATATGAATCCGATAAGAGCAAAGAAAGCACAATACATCCGGATCCTCAATCCACCCAGCCGTTTCCTCAGGTACTCTGGCATGGTAAAAACCTAAATATAACAGTCATTTTTTGAAATCGTATTCAATCAAATATTTATAAATATATTAGAGATTATTAAGCTTAAAGAAGTAGAAACACCGGTAGTCTGATTTATCTAAATATTAAAATGGTAAATAATTGAGTAAAACATAATCAGTGTGGGTAATTAAATTTAAAATAATTAAAATAATTATTTGAAATATTTACCGAGTGGCACCAAGCTTATACAACAGCCTTCTCCGCCTTTAAGTTGATTGAACGTTAAAACTGATGTTAATTAGCATTCTTGTCGTCCACCCATGTCAACAAAGACAATCATATCAAAACATTATAATAAAGTAACGACAAACGGAGATAAAACGTTTTGTTTTTGACTTTAGTTCATGTAGTTTATTTAATTTGAATCTAATCATTAATGCATAAGAGTATAGCACTTAAAAGTGGTAGGCATTTAATATCTGAACGATTATTCAAATTTGCACAAACACTTACCCCGCATGCAATATATACTGGATCAAATACCCATCCAAGTGCAATTAAAAAAAACACTGCCTGAAAACCGAATAAATTTACTTATGACGTATGGTTAAATTAATACAGAATGAAAAAAACAAAGAAACGAAAAAAAAGCAGAGAGCCGTGTAAGTTACACCAAATATTTATTATCTTTCAGAACTCATCCTAAATAAATAATTGTGAATTTAATACTGTAATTGTCTATATAACATTTGATGCTTTATACAGTTGCTAGGTCTATAAAATGACTCGTAATAGAAAACCAATGGTACACATGAAGTGTATAATAATAACTGTAAATTAAATTCTCAAGTATGCAGATTGAAATTAAACAGTATTATTAATTGTTATAGTCGAAATTCAATCACTTACATGCCACTCATATATCGTAACAGCCAATCCTGAAGCGGCTGCTAATCCCGCCATACCAATAAACACAGGAGCTCCAATGTTGCTTGCATAAATTGACGCTCCAATCTAAACATATATTAAATATTAAATGTATTTTAATACATTTGGTATAATAATACTAGTTTGATATGTAGAAGAATTTATAATTTCTACTATGTTAAGTAAATATATTTGGTTTGAAGATTTTGGAATTCGTACAGTGTCAAGTTAATGCAAATAGTTCCATTTAATTTTGTAGATCTGTTGTATGTTTGTTTTTAGCTTTGTTTGTTTTGTTATGTTAAAAAACTTTGATATTCTCTGTTTCCAATCCGATTTAAGTAAGGTTTTAAATTGAGGTGGTAAAATTCGTTTCATTGGTTATTACATATAATGAAAAACTGTAATATGCCAATTGGCACTCTAGAATTTGTTTATAATGGGATAAATTGTTTTCTTTGCTATTGCTATTAAATATAAAAAGCTAGAATTATATGGAATTGTTCCGGTGCGACAAAAAGTGTGTACATGTAAAGCATGCAGTTGTAGTGCATATATAACATAAAATAACTTGACAAAATCCTCTGGATAGTGAACATGAAAAATGTTTGTGTAAAAGGCTTTTTGAATATCATGAAACTAAACAAATCCAATTGACTGACAGAATTGTCAATACATTCTTTAACATTTTTTTTTAAAGACATGGCCTATCTTTGTTTTTGTAGTTGGATAGCTTATGAATTTGGAACTTTGCTTTAAGAACATACATTCTCTTACAGCAGCACTCTACTAAAATAAAACATACTGGTATCCAATGCATAGTCTTTCCGGCCAAAAAGTATCCAGTCACATTTCCTCTGTTTGGTCTGCATGTTGACTACGGACATACATGTACATGTAATATGCAACAGTTATTAATAAAGAACAATTAAAAAATTTGTATAAGAACAAAAAGAATGAGAAGTACTATTACAAAGAAAAACTAAAAAAAATATTTTTACTCTTGTCCGATGTACATATGCATAACCAATTATAGTTATCTCTCTTCGTATAAACAACATGGCTGCCGATATTGGAAACCCTCAAGTAAGACTTGCTAAGTTATAATTAGGAAACCCTGCCTATAACAATTGTTTATGGAGAGTTCTATGGGCCTTGCACGATAAAGACCCTTCACCAGCCAGTCAGCACGGAGGATGCCTTAATTGATAAGTATTGACAGTTTTTCGACAGAGGGTCTTAGGATTTCTCCAGGTACTCCGGCTTCCAACAAAACATCCCTAGAAACAAGATTGATGTTATATTATGTGATGCGCACACTTTTGAAAAATTGAGCAAAATCGGTGCTATCTCTGTTCTGCCGAAGTCGATAGAGAATTCGAATTCACACTAGTCACTACAAAATGCCTGCTTTTATTAATGTACTCACGAAGTAACTAATGGTTTGCTGACCATTACCATAGATTATGGTTCACAATCCTAGGATTATGCGAAGCGCGTGCCATACGTTACTGTCTGAATTACATTGTGATTCGCTTATCTGGTTAGTGTCCATTGCATGACTAGTTCTCATTTGTCTCTAGCATTACAAATGTATTTTTCCACATAGTGTAATACAGTTCTGAGTGTGCGCAACCCAATACAAAAGTTTACTTAGTGCATTATTTCCTCAAAAAGTGGAGGAAATTGGATATTTTTCATGATTGTTCATGATTAATTCTTCATTTCTTTTTTGTGATACGAAAGGAGGTCATGTCTGTGTTTATGGTCTTCAACCAAACCTTGTAATAGATGATATACACTGCCTCATGTCCAATGTTTGGATTCACTTGGATCACTTAATAAGTTTTAAATTCACATTGTTGGTGGTCACATTCTCTATTTGTAGCAAAAATAATCATACGATGGCATGAGTTCATCATTTCCGTAATACTTAAAAAAAGGCAAAGAATTGATTCTGTTGTATTAAATTAATTTAACGGATTTTACGTGTTTAGTTATGGTGGTTGCCATGTGTCTTGGCGGCATGTGCACCTGAACAACATACCATATGTTAGGACGAAAACACAAAAAATAAAGACGAAGAACAACATACCAATTATTGGGATAAAATCACAAAAATTAAAGATTTCGTTGCATCAGGTAAAGAATTATTTTGTCACCAAATCCAGGGACGAAATTATTTAAAAAGGTAAATGATTTTTTGTATTAATTTATACGGGGGTTCGCCAGTATTCAAAGTGAAAAGGGGTACGAAAATGATTAAGCTATATTCTTTCAACCAAGCGCTAAAAATACTTGTAATTGTATCAGATGAATCTTTCTAGCAAACTGTAAATAGCAAATCATATTTCTACTATTAAAAGTACACAATTCTTCAGCTATGAAATGAACTATATAGTACAGTTGCATATGGAAATCAAAAATAAATTTTCTGAAATCGTAACAAATGTCAAATGAAAACAACAATTTTTTACTAAGCTCACTTTGGATGAGTTAGTTCAAATAGGAAACAAGCAAGTTTTTTTAAATTAAAATGTGTGTAATATATTAAAAGAAAATAGCAAAGAAAACCGATCGAACAACAAGAGCCAAAAGCCAAGGGACAGTTACAAATCCGGATATAGACAAACACAACACAAAAACCGAAACATAAAACACTGAAAGAGAGTAACCCGAACCCAATAAAAACCATGGGTGCACTCAGGTACTTTGGACGAGTAAGCAGTACCTGCCTCTAATTAGACACCCGTCGAGTTACTCATTGTCTTGTCTAGGGAAAAGTCAAATCCAGGAATAGGAAACACTACCTATGACTCAGCGAAAATGTCAGATCGTATTTGAGACACTGATTTCCCATAACGATCAATTAAGTCGTGGTGCCGACCATAGAACTTCTGGAGAGATAACATCAACCTAGGTACAACAAACCTTTGTTTGAGTAGTTTAGCAGTCAACAGCAGTGATCGGTCTAGAAAATCGGAATAACGATCGCAGGATCTAGAATCACGTATAAGTTGTGAAATGTACACACCATACGCTGGAGCTGCTCGAATGTTGTTGTCGATGTACGTGAAGTTGACAGTTGGAAAGTTGAAGTCATCACCCTTGTCGTAGAGTCTAGTTTGTAGTTTTCCTGAGTCTATTTCTAGATGTAGGTCTAAGTAAGAGGTTGACCTTAGTGTATTTGTTGTGTCTTTAATTTCAAGCTCGCTAGGGTAGATTGAATGTAAATAGTCACCAAATTTAGCATTGTTGAGGGACAAAACATCATCAATATAGCGGAATGTGAAATTAAAGGTCTGGGCCAGAGTCTTTTCTTTCTTCTTCAGTAGGCCTTCTAGGAACTCAGCCTCATAAGAGTACAAAACAGGTCGGCGAGGAGAGGAGCACAATTAGTACCCATTGAAATACCAACAGTCTGTTGAAAAACATGTCCTCCCAACATGACGAATATGTTGTCAATCAGAAAATCTAACATGTGACAGATTTGGTCTTCAGTATATTTTGTATTAGATTTGGAGTCATTGATGACGAAGAAAGTTCTGTCATGACTAATTACCAGGTATTTATATCGTCTCTTTCCGTTTTTCTTGAAAAAGCAGCGTTTTAAAAGATCTTTTTAAGACTGGTTTTAAGCTGCGTAAAAGGTATATAAATGATTTAATAACTACACTTGGATTTTCTAACTCTTTAGAACAGATTCAACAAAACTTTTAAATAGGTATAATAGGTATAAATGATGTTTAATTATATGACACAAGCTTTAACACAAGCTGCAAAAACTGTTTAAAAAAGGAAATTATAAATTGATCATTCCATCTATCCTATCGATTATAGTCAAGGGTTATTTCCAAATAAAAAATGTTCTACAGATATGTACTAAAATCAAAATAGAAATCTGAATATTCCAAATGAAAAAATTAAATGGCGTGACATCGTAAATTTTAATAAACAATACTGGAATAATTTGTTTTCAAATTGCCATTTATGTTGACCAATAACACACAATTATTTAGCTACAGTATAGATACATTCATAGAATCATTGCAACGAATAAATTCCAACATAAAACCAAAATAACTGATGCCTCAGACTGTACTTTTGCAAAACTTATATAAAAACTATTGAACATTTGATTTGATAGTGTGAACAAGTACTATAATTTATAACAGATACTAAAAATAATGTAACGATAAAACAACATAATATAAATGAGATAATGTAATATCAAGATAACCCTACAGAACGCATAGTTAGAATGAACGAGGTAAAGATGAAAACCACAAAAATATTAATAACCAACGCACGTAATACGTAGCACTTAAGACAATATAAATCTTTGACCTGCATTCCAAATTAGAGACTTTTGTATTTAGATTTGATTAGATAACTGATTTGTATTCGGGCCCCACCATAAGGCCCTAAGGTGATCAGTCCGTGCATTCGTCCGTCCGTTCGTAACAAATTATATCCGGGCTATAACTATTTTCTTTTGATGTAAGTTGTTGATTTTGGCATGTTTTAATTCAAATTTTAAGATTAAGATTTTAAGCTAACACAATTTATAAAAATCCATCCAGAGACCAACGATAATACGTGTATTGACAACAAAGTTTTCAGTAATATTCATCACGGGGTCAAACTCAAAATTACAGATAATATGTATGCCTTTACAGATTTGAAATGCCTGACAAAAATGATAACTCAGTATAAACTAAGGAGCTTTTGTTACAAGAAATTGTCAAGCCGTTACTCAATTCGTATGTAAGACAATGGATGCGCCAGTCCACTTATTTTTGTTTGACCGCAAAAGACCCTACATACGTTCCTCAGAAATAAATAGATAACTTTTCGAATTTTAAGATTTTGATATAAACATCATTCTAAAGTGATGACTTTGTAATGTGTGTATTATTGTTTGTAAGCTTATGTATCTGGGTTTTTGTCAGCTTGTCATTTAGTCCTTCGGTGTGTTTTTAATTGGGGTTAAAAGCCATTTGCAGCAATTGTCTAGCTATATCATGACGTCCAGTTGTTATTGGGAAAAAAGTCAAACACTAGGAAAACTTGCAATCCTTGTCACTTAAAGATAAAGTCGAACACAACCATGCCCACAGGCAAGTTCGAACACACAACTTCAGTAATATCAGGCACGTGATAAATAGTAAGTGAATACCTTAACCACTTTTTACAATATTTATTCTTCTGTACTCTACATATGAAGATTTGTTCCTTTTGATATATGCACCCGGTTAATAAATACAATCGATTTCATTGAATATTAATATCACACTTGATATGTAGTCGGTTCGATATACATACCCAGATTAGAATGCGAAAGGCATGGTCGTGGAAGTTGCATCAATCTCTCGCACGTTAATGATAGCTTTTATAATGTTGAAAAGTGTCACTGCACTACAACCTACACGAAAATTCCCCGTCTATATCTGCTACTACGTTTTGTCTTGATGGCAGACACAGTTTCTTACTTTAAATATATCCTCTTACCTCAGCTTCAGTTGACGTATTATGTGTTAATTAGTTTTTTCTCTACAATGTTTTAAAATACTGATTGCTTGATGCGTCTACAACGTAATTTACATATGTTAAAAACTATATTTTTATACAACGTTTTCGTAAGCTAGACATAATTGTCTAACAATGCTGTGTTTAATTTGTAGACCTGTGTATATTAGTTATATCTAGTCTATAATAAAATAAGGAAAGTCATTTTTAGATTATGTTAAATTGAAAACAATTGCCATTTATTAAAACAATTGCAATAAAATTTAACTACTAATTACCCAAATTCCAACAACAACTACAACGCCGAAGTATACTGCTAAAACTGCAAAGTCCCAAGTAGCCAGAGTCTCAGCCATATTGAGCTGTTAATGATGTACAGCAGGTATGAAGTTATGATTTTTTATATATGATGCTTCATATACCAAGCGAAACTAATAAACATGTATCTCCTATTCAATAGACATCTTGATTTATAAGCGCCACTTTTTTACTTACTAGAATAAAGAAAAACATGACAATCTAAAGACAATTTTTTTTTACTCGTATTCAACGTCAGGTAATATTGATTGCCGATTTCATATAATTTACGGATTCTAGCTTTAATAATAACATACAACTTTTGACTTGATTATTTCAATGTATCAGGAGCATAATTCTGCAAAAGCTCAATTGTTAAATTTTTCGACTAAGGTCCCTTATATCATAATAGTTCAATGGAAACATAGCATAATATTGCGGTTAGGTCTATACCTTGTTAATTTATTCGAAAACTCAGTAGTGTTAATATACGTACAAAGTTATATCATATATCAGTCCAAAGCACTTTGTTGAATATGTCAAATGATTTTGGTCTTCGGTGTTATCGTTTTCCAAAACAAATATTGGTAAATAATATAAGTTAATTTGCTATTTCGCGAATAATATCTATGCAAAAGAATGATATCTGAGTTAGCTCATGGTAACAAGCATATTAAACGAAATGTTTTTGCAAAACCAAAGTTCTTGCAGATAATACGAGAAGATGAGAAGATACCAATACGTAATAGAGAATATTAACATACACCTAGACGCATGAAATCGACCGTGTCTATGACATTGTTCTGAAGAATACAGAGCAGAGGAAACTAATGAATTCATTGAAAAAATTATCAGAATATAGATATTACTATGGAATGTCAAAATTGTAATCGCTCCAGTTATATTTTAGTTCAAATAAAGTCATAGCATTTTTGCAAGGTACAGAAAATGACAATTCTTTTGCATACCATATATGTCCTAAATCCATAGACAAAATATAGTTAAATTTAAAAAACAAATAAATCTGTCACAACATAGACATAATTATAATATTACTATAGCGGATACTTACATGATCGTTGCATATTTCCAATCGTATCAAATATTAACAAAACAATTATTACATCTGGTTTGTTTTCCATTCATGTATGAAGAACGCTCTACAGTTTATAGTCGGATGACTCAAATAATTGATATAGTTAAATGTTAGCAAGATATTACTGTGAATTACACAAAGGGTGTTGTTTTGTGTAAGGGATACGCGTGTCGTGAACTAATAACTCTATTTTAGAAACAGATTTATTTTCAGAAAAATTCAAAGTATGGTTGATGTATGACATATTGGTACTGGGTATGATATATTGGCACAGATATATGTGAAAATATACAACTATATCCAATTTTTGGAATTCGTCTAAGTTTGAGGGTCAATGTAATACCTCAATTCGTTTTTTTATTTTTTGACATATAAAAATATGTGAGAATTTATTTGTTTGGAAATATGAATAATAAATACATTATAAATTTTGACTATATGTATGACATGCATATGCGTCATATTTTCCATAAACTGCAGTTTAAATACCTTACATAGTCACATCATTTTCACATTTTTGAACAATATTTATTTGGACTATCATGAATATTATTGTGGTTTTCTTGACTAAGTTAGGGTCCCAAATGGCTTCTCCAAAGAAGTTCAAATACATGCTTAGCATGGTTGGTCGACATTTAGTTCAATATGATGTAATATAAAAAATGGAACTTATGATACATTAAAGTTACTACAAATAAACATACATATTTGACTTACAACCACCCAAAGTTTAGTCAAAACTTCAACAAGGTAATAAAAATGTACAATGATGTCTATACAGTTGTTTTCAGACATCGCTGTGCATTTGACGTCGAAGTTATAAGTATGTGAACACATTGCTGTGTGGATGATAACCAACAGTTACTTCACGAATTTTAAGTGCATAAAAAGAGAGGTGGAGTAATATATTACAAGACATAATAGGAATACAGAGCAGAGTATGGTTAGTCATAGAGAGATGAACTGTATGTTATATTCTATGTTGTGGACCGGCCTTAGAAAGGAGTGGACACAAGTTTGAAACAATACAGGATTTGAATCAACTTAGAATAGCTATAGATGTCAAAACAATATAATGCAAAGGCGGGAACATCAGAAACCAAGAGTAATAGAAGTAAACAGTATAAAGGATAAGGTAAAGGTAGATAGTTTGTTATCATCCATCTAGACATTTTGATACACCTCCCCAAGGACAGTTCAACACGCTCCCACATAGTCTTGCTGATTTAGACCAGCAGAGAATTCCAATTTACTGTAGACGAGGCGGCCAAGGGGGTTATAAGCAAATTGAATGCAGGTAAGGTTAAACCATTCAAATTCTTTGACGCCTGTACAGAGTGACCAGTGTTAGGCTTGAGCAAATCGTCAGGTCCTCGGGTAATAATAATATGGCAATAATACCGCCAGTAATAACACCAACAGAAAAAGAAACAGTATTAAATGAAAGCGGATTTCAGATTTGCTTAACACTGGATATACTGCATCCACGAATGCAGAATCCTATTTCAATGATTACTTAATATATATACGGTTATAGATAGTTGTTTACCCACAGTTAAGCAGATTTTGATTTTGATAATTAAAATATCAGTAGAATGTACTGAAACGGACGTCGAGTGAGTGATTTACGCTATAATTACATTTCGACAACAAAGCTATACTTGTGCAGAAATGTTAAACTGTTGTTTTTACCTCAAGATCTTTTAATGTTTGTATGTACGTTTTAGAAGATATTTAACCCGCTAGAGCACGTTGATATCACGTGGATAAGAATTGCGAGTGGGGGTTGCTCTTGATATCACGTCTTAATGCTGATACCATAGTCGCATCAATTTTGATAATATTTTAACATCACTAAACTGAAACCCAGCATTACTTTCAAATATAGGATAAAACATTAAGCCATTCAAGCGATTAAGTCAACTGCAGTACTCGTTGACTTTGAGTATATAACAGGCGACTACCGTTATAACACAAACATATAATATACATTATAATAAGTAATAAATAAAAATGAACTAACATTTGTTCACATAATGTTAAATGTAATTTAATCGTCGGTCAAAATAGTTTCAAAAATAGTATTATCTTTGATAGTTAATGCATATAAATGTATAAATTTATATAAAGGTTTTAGATAATTAGATATTTGTTTTAGTTTTTAGTGTATTCCATACACCATTGACATTGTCCTAGTGAGCATGTACAGGTATAATTACGTAGTTAATTGGACAATTGATCAATGTGATTATAAAATACCCGTCTCTGACTTTTTATGGGATTTGTACGTTCTAATACACCTAATAATGCACACAAGTTTGTCAAATTTAGAAACTGTAAATGATTTAAAGAAGATTTCTCATCAAAATCAGTTTTCAAATGGAATACAGCAACGAAATAGACGGGAAATTGTTTTATGTTTGTTGTTTGATGGTGTTTAACGCCACTTTCAGCAATTTTTCAGCTATATCATGGCGTCCAGTTTTTTATTGGGGGAGGAAGCCGGAGTACCCGGAGAAAACCCCCGACCTGCGGTAGGAAAACTGGCAATCCTTGTCAATTAAGATTGGAGTCGAGTACACCCTGCCGGCAGTGAGAATCGAACCCGCAATCGCAGTGTTGACAGACCACGTGATCAATAGTAGACGAACTACCTTGACCACTCGGCCACCGAGGCCCCGGAAATTGTTTTATTAAAAGATGATATTAACAACTCTTTATGTTGACGAGCCCATAGTATGGTTGAATTGTAATCTGCCGCGAAGCGTAATTCTTTGTTAAAGCAACCTTATCATATGAAAATCATTAACTGTGAAAATATTCAGCAATATATTTTCACACAGTTCATAATTGTTGTAAACATTTGCTTAAGACGACCGCGTTTTACGCTTGAGTGACTATTTTAAGTTGATCATAAACATTTATTCAAAAACATCATGGTTGTTTTCTTTTTCATGGCTAATGATTTTAAAAGGGTAACCTTGAGATATATCACGCATTTCAACAGACAACCAGAGTATAAGTTCTGTAAAGAAAACGTATGTAGACAGTGCAAAATTAAAACTATCTGTATTGATAAAAACGTTATCTGACCTTGTTATATCCGAAACAGCTAGACATGTTATTAAGTCAGCAAACCCTTTTTCGAGTTCTTGTCAGACATCAGGTAGGGGCCTCGGTGGCCGAGTGGTCAAGGTAGTTCGTCTACTATTGATCACGTGGTCTGTCAACACTAGGATTGCGGGTTCGATTCTCACTGCAGGCAGGGTGTACTCGACTCCAATCTTAATTGACAAGGATTGCCAGTTTTCCTACCGCAGGTCGGGGTTTTCTCCGGGTACTCCGGCTTCCTCCCCCAATAAAAACTGGACGCCATGATATAGCTGGAAAATTGCTGAAAGTGGCGTTAAACACCATCAAACAAACAGACATCAGGTTGCGTTCGACTTTGACCTTTTATTCTAATTAAATTATTCCCATTTGCTACTAATTCTTAAATGAGTTTAATTCTCGCTTATTATCTTGTGCCTGACATTTTGTAAGATCAACGGCGCACTCGAATCAGTTTCATGCCGTAAAGTGTAGCGGTTACTTGTTCAAAACCAACTGGTCTATATGTGGCACTTGCCTTTCTCTAATATCGACACTTAGAAAAATGTCCCTTGACAATTGATTGTTTAAATTTGCAAAAGTTAACTTTATGTTATAAAATATAATCCTTAAGTCCATAAATGTACATTCACAATAGAATTACACAGTATTAAACCTTATAGATTATCGCCGAAAAAACCCGAATAATGTCGCCAAATGTTTAATACACATGTACCTGGGTTAGTGGCGCGCATGTTGCTGACAATTATCTGTAATTTAATTAACAACATGTCATTCTTAAAATCGGGTAGAGTCCAGTAGACATGCATAATTTTATCATGTACACTGCATTATCTGATCTCTTTAAATAACAGTAGATGCAGATAAGACTTTATTTTTTTTAAATATTATAATTATAATACCTAAGAATAATTAAAATAATTCACATCAAAATTCGTAATGCATGTAGAACTGAATAAAACCATTAAGAGTTTTTGACAGAACAAAATACATTGGCGATGTTATCTTAATTTTTACCTTTGTCCGTGTTTGCAGACAAATATACTTGTAGAAATGTAGAAAAGGCATAAGTAATGATTTCTTAAATACGATGTTATGACATAGAGGTGTCAGTATGCAACTTAAAATTTAATTTAATATAAAATAGATAGCGAGAAATGTAAATTAAAATTTTGACAAACAATTGTGCATGCCTATTATTTATTATAACCTAATACATTTGAAAACATGCCTTCATGTTTAACTAAATATGCTGTAAAACCCTTTCATATGTAAGAAATGCCATCGATTGAAACACGTATTGACGGTCAAGGAAACAAAAAACGAAACTCTGCAAAATACGAAGTATCATATGATATATGAAACTATGTTCCAATACGATAACGCTTAATGAAATCGTCTAAATGTTTTCATAATACATCTTCCTTGTGCTGTTCGTATAATTTTCTTATATCGTGCACACGACGTTCGTATATCGTCCGTTCATCGTGCGTACGTCGTTCATTCGTCGTATGTTTTGTTAAGTTATACGTTACAGAGACTGTAATACAAAATAAAAAATCGTTATAATATGTGTAACGAATTTCGACAAATCCAGAACAATCAATATTTTTACCTATTATTACCTATTATTAGAAATAAATTCGTGATAACAAAATACACATGCATAATTTGTGTATTACTATGATATTATTACGTGATGATTTCTGTATTGGCCTAGTTATTGGTCTAATGCATGCTGTATTGGCCTGAGTCGCAGCCGAAGGACAATACAGCTGGCCAAAGGACCAATAACTAGGCCAATAGAGAAATCATCACGTAATGATATATTTATTAATTAACTAGTCCAAATCTCTCAGGCCAATACAGGTTGGAATTAGGCCAATACAGGACGAACTGGGCCTATACAGGACGAATCAGGCCAATACCAATATTGGACTAGTTAAGTCCGTATTGGACTGGTTCAGCAAAATATATCATATTGGCAGTTTAACTGTTATTTAAGCGAATATTATAGTAGTTAATTAATAATGACACTTACATTACCGGTGCATATTTCCAATCGTCTATTACAAAAACAAAAACAAGAACAGTTTATCCATCTGGTTTCTTTTCCATTCACGTATGAATAACAGTTTACTTCAATGTTATGCACATAGCTGATATAGTGGATTGATAACCAGTTAAGGCTGGATATCAAGTCAGATAATTTTCAATACACAAAAATGTATTAAATTTTGTAGGGAAATCGAATAATTTACTCGCTTCAGCGTGACATAAACTTAGAGTTCGTTTTTAGTTTCAATTGTTCTTTTTTCGAAAGTGACAGTGATGGCGAAACACGGCATTTAACTAATTTGCTGTTAACATCGTGTATATAATTACGGGTTTGTCCCGTATTTTTTTGTAATGACAAACCTCTGATTTTACACGTAACCCGTATGGTCACCAACGTCCTTAACTAAGTTGAAATACACATAAATCACATAATATGACAATTATTTATATTGCGAACCCTTTAGCACAATTATTAATGGTATCTTTAAGAAAAAAAGCAAGGAAAAGAACCGATCAACAAAAGCCAAGAGTAAAATGGCAATAATAAATCCGGATTTAGACAAAAAAAGAAGACAAATAGGAAAACAAGAAAAAGCCTGAACCTCATATATAATCATGGGTGCATTCAGGTGCTCTGGACAAGTAAGCAGTGCGTTTTTTTAAATAAACACCCGTAAAGTTATTCATTGTCATATTAAGAATGCGAAAAGTCTACCTATATTTAAGCGTACAGTTCCCGGAACGTACATGTATAAGTTAACGATCATTTATCGTTCGTACAACGTTCATGCATCGGTTTTACATCATGCATATAACGTTTGTAAATGATAATAACGTTTATATTTTATTCTATCTTATGGTTTCCGTTAGCGTTAGCTTACAATGAATGGTTTATTTCATGATAGATCGTTTCGTACAACGTTTACGATAACACTTTGAATTTAAAGGGCTTTTCTATTCGCAAGGTGTAGTTGGCTGTATCCGAAATAGATGTTACGTTTTGGATTTTAAATAAATTGGGTTTAAGCGCAACAGATCGGTTTGAATTAGAGGAAAAGCGCGTCTGGTGTGGTAAATATAATAAACTTTCAATTTTTGATGAAATTATAATTATAAAAAATTCTGTACATTACACAAGACTAAAATGATAAATTGCAGTAATAGTTGGCGTAAAAGATGTTTACATTATAATACGAAAGTAATCAAAAAAAGGTACTGAAAGTTGTTCCCATAATATATAAAATGCCATCAAAGATACGAAGGTTAGTAGACTTTACTACGACTAATTAAGGCTCATCAGTGGCGCTCAAACCCAAACAATATTTAAAATCGAAATGATTTAGATGTAGAACTTGTATTAACAAAAATTCCAAAACGTTATACTAAATCCGGTTAAGGCTATCTACACCTCAGAATTAAAATAATATATGTTTTATTTGTGAAATTTGCCCTCAAGTTGGAGACATGCAAGTAAATAGCGTTAGCAGCGAGAAATATCTGTTGGGTTGTATGACATCACTTTTGGCCATCTACATGCAAGTCCCGGCATAAACTACAATCTGCAAACCCTGACATCCAAGTTAATACTTTGTCTTTCATTACTGAAAATCACAATGACGATTAAACATGAAGTTATAGAACTTTATGATTACTTTTAGTTTGGTTTAAGTTTTAATACCATGGTATTAAAGATTAATGCTATTGGACCATTTGTTACAATAAAATGTTGATATATATATTTTTTTACTTTTTACTATCGGATATTCCGGATTTCAAATGATTAATCATGTTACGAATAATTTGAGGTAAAAGTCATAAACTAACAATACTTTCCAAATACACTTGATATTAACAAAATTAGAAGCCAGGATTATTATATACGGTGTACAATTGTAACTAAAAGAATAGGCTATCAATCTAGACCTAATTTTAAATTTAGACATAAGTATTGTGATGCCTGTTTTGTTTCTGAAATAAGTAGGTCTAAGTGGCACCACAAATTTGGTTCTAAATAGTCGGAGAGACAGAAAACAGGTCTGTGCAACTACAATTTTATTTTTAGAACAACCAATCAGCTAAAACAGTGTCGTCAATCCCTGACATATTCCGAACATCACATTTACGATACAGCATATCACACTTAATTGTTAATTGTCAATAGTAAATTATAGTATGGTTACAGACACTGTGAGACATAAAGCAATACCTTTCAGTATACATAGTATTACATTTCAAACATGAAGAAGTCTTGTCTTCTTTCAATGTAGTTGTAGTACTTACAAATCACGTTCTTAATTTTGCACACTTTCATATTTGTCCAGACGCTTTATCTTGTATGTCATGTTTATCAATTATACAAATTCTATTTAAAAAACAATTTCGTCAGATTTTATCTCTACTCTTCTATCTGATTGAGGTATTTCAATACCATTTTTCTACCATTTGGTATTCAAAGGTTTAATGTTATATGTTCTTTCTATTTAACATTTTAAACTGACATCAATACCTGCAATTAATGTAGTGTCGACTAGTTGTGATTTAATAAAGGCTGACAAATGCTTTTAAACAATAAATGGTGGCATTATATAAATTCCAGTTGGGTATGTAACGATGACACCATGTTTACTTAAAACTTAAAAAAAAACTTATTCTTTCAATGGAAACGTGCAATCTACCAAGATGTGGTGTTACATTTTTCCGTACAGGCCAATGCACCTAGATTAGATGTAAAGAAAGATTTTACAGAAAATTTCTTCTTAAGAATATATGTTTCAAAATTCTAGTGGTATTTATTCAATTTTTCACAAATGAGACAAGAAATGTTGAAATAAAATTGTTTTACTCTAAACGAGGTACGACGGTGTCACTGCATGAAACAATAACTTTTAAGATAGTCGAAAGGTATCCAAAAGTCCCAATTTTGAATACATTTTGTTGTCTTTTGAACACATTTTAAAAAAATTCTAAAAGATCATCGTGTTGTATACCTTTTTGACTACAAAAGTCTGTCGAAATGGCCCACTTTTGGTTTGACAAAAGGTGTTGCAAAGTTTACCTTTCCAAATCTAAAATGTGTTCAAAAGGTGAACAACAAAATATGACCTATGTTTCCAACATATAATCTGTTGTAGACAAAAGATAATAAAAAGATCACATATCCACAAAAAGGGGATAAAATCCAAAAGGTCTCCTTTTGTATTAAAGAAATTACAAAAAAATGCACAACAGGTTACTTGTTATAATCTAAAATATGGTCAAATGGTTCTGAAAGTCATTATTTTGAATGGATAACATTACAAAAGGGACATTTAGGTTAGGGGAAAGATGATATGCTAAAAAAAAGCTGCACATGTCGGCTTACATGGATTTGGTTTTTTCAACCTATCCACAGTCAGCATTCCACAAATGTCCACCTTGACCTCTCATTTTATAAAAATAGTGAGCATCATAGCTCACTTACATTTATCAACAATACCAGTCTTGTGATAGAAAAGAACATGTCTAGTCCAATGTAAAGGTTGGGAAAGTTTGACTCTAAAAATATTGCTCCCACTGTTGAATTTGTATCAATAGGATGATCGCTAACTTGAACAATGGTCCAGGAATTCAAGATGGCTCATAATGTAGAAATTAGAGTTAAAGTGTACTAGCTAATGCAATTGCCTGTAATCATATCATTGAGCTGACATTAATGAAAATTAATCCCGAAGTTGTTCCAATTTTCTCATTTTCAAGAGGATAAATATTACATAAAAAAGAATTAAAAAATTTACGATTTATTGAATGCTCATTATGTCAATTTGTACATTTTTCAATCTGTTTTACAAGACAACGGTGTCCTAGTGGTGGCTCATGTCTATCCTTTCTGCTTTTGGTTGAACAAATGACAATACATTTACAGTCTAATTTTATCTTGTATTCTTTAAATTTATCCAACTTCAAAGATGTCTAGTATGTAATAAATCTATCTTGACATTCCTCAGAAGAGGATATATTTAGGCCATTAAGACAGGTCTTATCTTCTTGATATCACTGATCTCAATTTTGTCTAGTGCAGTTATGATCCGCATGGTTTTCTGAAAAATATATATACAATGAATGTGTGTGTGTGTGTGTGTGTGTGTAACAGATCTAGAAATAAGTAAAATGATATGTGGCACATTATGTAATAATAATAAATGTTAACATTTTGTATAAAACATCCATAAAACTGAACATTTGGGAAAGGGGGGGGGGTGGAGGGGGTCCACTAACAGGGTAACAATTTTTTTATTTTTCCCAAAACAGATATCAATAAATTTAAAATAATGATAACACTAACAGATAACAGCAATTTACATGAGAACACAGAAAACAGAGGGTTCATAAATCAGCAGAATCTCATCGATACGGTGAAAAAAACGCATGAATTGATCAGTGATGCCATAGTAACTAGTATGTGATCCTAGGTATATTCCTCCATTCATAGGGAGACTCAATTACATTGAAATAAGTGGTGATTAAAATGAATGCTCGTCCTCCCCACCACATATGGCTTTCTACTGTTTCGTATTTGTCATTTAGAACACCACATATTAAATGTATTAAATGAATAAGCATTTGCTCATCAGTGAAGGTTGTTTTAATGTGACCTTGTCTGGTTTGATAGATTTGCTGTCAGCATTTGTATTCTCATCTCCTTTTTATTTATATACTCAAAGAAATTCAAAACATACTTCTTTTTCCGTTCTGGTGATGTTTTCGTCCTTTTCTAGACGTCTAGCTTGTCGTTATGGATAGTAGTGTTTTCCTGCTTCTTTGTCAGGCAGTACATGTATCTGTTAATAGCATCTGGAAAAAAAATAACAAATTCATTTTCAAGTACTCTAAATCCTCTCCAATTTCAGTAGTTTCATTTTACAATCTGAACATTGGTAGAAAATGACAGATACTACATATAAAAGCCATTATTATTCAAACAGTTATGAAACTAACCCCTTCATCCACCCTCCCCACCCCACCCCCAACCATACACACAAGCAAGTATAATTCTAAGTACAATATTTAAATTAAAAATTATATTTCTTGCAGTATAGCTTGTTACAAACATAATACATGAAATATAAGTCATTAAAATAACGTTAACTATATTCAGACAACAAATATATGAAGTTCTTACACTTATGTATGATTATCTCCCCTTTCAATTTGCAATATGGCGGATATGTGTTCTGTTGTGTGCGATTTTCCGTTGCTTGAAAGCCGAGGACAAACTCAAAGATAAAACAGATTTAGATATTCTTGGATATATATACCAGATATGAAGTACTTTCATCGTCGGAGTCAACACTTTGCTGAGTATAAAAAGAACAATTTGTCTAGCTATGTGCGTCAATCTCAATCTTGACATTCTTGTTTACCAATAAACCTACTGACAGTGCTGAATCCTCAAGAATTTCATCGTCCGAGGTATCAAATACTACACTAGCCATAATAATTGTTCGAACTTGGAAGTTCACAAGAATGAAAGCGCGTAATCTTGACTTTTTCACTGAAGCTGAAAGGTGAGCTCTGTCTTTGAAAATAGACGCCGAGGCCTGGCATTCATGGTTACCCCGATTTACCGAAATACCATTTGGAATTACCGAAATACCCCTAGAAAGTACCGAAATACCCTTGAAATCACATTATTATATATAACAAATGATAGATATTACCATATATTATGATAATAAACCAATATTTGGGAAATAAGTATTACGCTTTGTCCCACAGAATAGTTTTTTGTAACAGCCCGATACGTCCTACATTCGAGGTCAAATATCTAGGAGAGAGCACTCTAGATCAAGGAATAAATAGTACTGTTAGTCGGACTAAATATTTCGGAAAAGTTTCTACGGAATACTGATTAATGTGTGAAATAAAAATATTATATATATTTTTATAATGAACCATGTTTATTAAAATAGATATGTATATTTAATAATAACCTTAGTAATGTTTGAATATACAAGAATATTGCTATTAAAGTATTTAAAATATGTCATGCATGTGAGTAGCTCATATTGGATAAATTTAGTTACCATTACAATGAATTGATAGATCAATTGACCTCAATTAATCAACACAGTTACAATTATAATTGTAAATTATTAAGAGCCCCCACGCCACGTCGTCTATGAGCATGTGGGGGAAGCTTAGGGGCTTTTATGTATTTATTCAATTATAATTTTTTATAGAAAGTACAATTATTATTATTATTGTTATTATTAAAATATTTTAATCGGTTTTGTATTGCCTATAATATTATGAAAACAGACCAAGGGATAGTTTTTTGTTGTTAAAGTTAAACTACTAAGACATCCTGCACAAGGCTCGGGAGATCTGCTGTAGTACGCGTAACAGTTAGTTAAATTTTATTTATGAAATTTAAAACTACTAAGACATCCTGCACAAGGCTCGGGAGATCTGCTGTAGTCAACGTAACAGTTAGTTACATTTTATTTATGAAATTTAAAACTACTAAGACATCCTGCACAAGGCTCGGGACATCTGTTGTAGTCCGCGTAGTTAAACTTTAGTTATAAAATTTAAAAGTACTGACACATCTTGCAGTGAGAACAATTTTGTTGTATTTATGTTAGACAACCATATTTTTCAAAATATAGAGACTTCCGAAGGTCGGGGGTTATGTCCGGCTTCGTCTCATAATAAAAACTGGACGCCATAATATAGCTGAAAAATTGCTGAAAGTGGCGTTAAACATCATTCAAACAAACAAAATAGAGAGAGATTAATTTAGTCCGTTATTCATTTACTTCTTGATCGGGGTTTCACTACTGTTGTCTGTCTGTCCGATGATGTCACTGTGTCTTTGTCTTTGGGGTTGTAGTTACGCAATCGTGGTGTTATATATGGACCCAATAGCGATTAGGACCTATTATATTATTATTATTGTTGTCTTATTGTCTAATTGTATGTACTTGTTAATTCTGTTTTTATATTTATACAGAGCAACAGCAGGTATAAAACGGAGACAAATATATGGTCTGACCATGTTCTTATTCGTATAATTCGTATATACTGTCAAATGTTTTAAAGTTAATTATTGTCTTATTGTCTAATTATATGTACTTGTGACTTCTGTTTTTATTGAAGTTTCATTTCAG
This sequence comes from Limnoperna fortunei, assembly GCA_944474755.1. NCBI lineage: Eukaryota > Metazoa > Mollusca > Bivalvia > Mytilida > Modiolidae > Limnoperna > Limnoperna fortunei. Next base: position 73,193,171 of record OX104115.1, on the reverse strand, counting down.
GCAATTGACTCTGTTGACTTTTGTTTTGTTAACCATGTGAAATGTCATTGAAAGATAAAAATTCTCTACACTGTCTTAATGTATTTTAATATATTTATATTTACTGTGGCCATATACAATCACTTGATAATCCAATTAAAATGTTATAAACCAATGAGGTAATGATGCGTTAATAACCAATTAAGATAACAATTACATTGATTAGATTACACCAATTTAACAAACAAACAAAAAATTCATCTGTTTAAAAAAATTATAGAGACAAACTTAACAAACAAATAATAACACATTTATTTCTATTTTTCTGATGGTCCGTTTTGGATATTTTCCGTTTTGGTGTAAAAAGTATATGCCCCGCCAAGTCTGTTGAAAAATATAATTACCCCGCTAATTGTTTTTCTAAATAATTATCTGCCCCGTCCATCTTTGCACCTGCCCCGCCCTCATATAAATATTGCACAGTCCCCGAAGGCATGAAGCCTTTAATACTTAAAATTAATACATAAATTGAAATATCTGACCTTTGCAAACACCTGGCAGCAACAATCTCTACATAAAAATTTTAGGTTGGCATGACCACGATACTAGCTAGCAATTCATTCGACATAGGTACACATTTACTGTGCACCCCTCCGGGTACTCCGGCTTCCTCCCCCAATAAAAACTGGACGCCATGAAATAGCTGAAAAATTGCTGAAAGTGGCGTTAAAACACCATTCAAACAAACAAACAAACAAACTGTGCACCCATTTTCCACAATCCGAACCTCGGTGCCGAGTGGTCAAGGTAGTTCGTCTACTATTGATCACGTGGTCTGTCAACACTGAGATTGTGGGTTTGATTCTCACTGCAGGTAGGGTGTACTCGACTCCAATCTTAATTGACAAGGATTGCCAGTTTTCCTACCGCAGGTCGGGGGTTTTCTCCTGGTACTCCGGCTTCCTCCCCCAATAAAAACTGGACGCCATGATATAGCTGAAAAATTGCTGAAAGTGGCGTTAAACACCATCAAACAAACAAACATCTTGTTTTTGTTACCAACGAATTGAATTTTCTGAGAAGTAATTATAACCTTTGTGTTTGTAAACTGTTGTAGATATATGTATGTTATCTAATCAACGAACATTAAGAATAAGAATAATAACTATTGACTTTATTGACTTTTTCATGGTCATAATCCGCAAGCAGATCCTTGGGTCTGCTGATATCTAAATGTAAAATAAATGGCGGTTTTCAATATGAAACTTTTACAAAATTGTTTGATACACTTGTTTGGTCTGTCAGTTTTTTGTCTGTAGTTGAATATGGTGCACCTATATGGGGCACTAAAGAATGTTCATGCATTAATAGTGTAAAGAATAGAGCAATGCGCTTTTTCATAGGCGCTGGTAAATACACACCTAACTTATCTTTATATGGTGACATGGGCTGGATGCCATGCACTATAAAGCAATGGTCAAGTGTTTATAGACATTGGTCAAGGTTTAAAGATATTGATATGAACTATATTTGTAATACAAATTATACCTTAAGTAAAGGTGTAATTAAATATATTGAGAATGTCTCATTTGATAATTACAAACAAGAATGGTTTAATAAGATATCGTCTAATGATGGTAGTAAACTGCGTACATATAGAAAGTTTAAGTGTGTATATGGTGTTGAAAAGTATATATGTATGAATATGTATGGAAAATATAAAAGTGCAATGTCAAAATTCAGATGCGGGGTTGCATCGATTAAAGTTGAAACAGGAAGATATGAAAATATGAGGTTAGAAGATAGAGTCTGTTTTTACTGCGCTGATAATATTGAAGATGAACAACATGTTTTACTAAAATGTCCTATATATGCAGATATCCGTAATGTTTATTTTAATTATGCTATTAGTGTTGATAAAAATTTTATTAATATGTCAGATGATGATAAAATTGTTTTTATGTTTACGAATAACGAAATGTTGTTTTACACTGCCAGAATCTGCCATGATATTTTATTTCATAGAAAATGTATCCTGTATTCTTAACTATAATGTTACGCATTTAAATATTATTTATAATATATATATATTATATAACCTTAGCATAACTGTATATTCATAGTATTAAAATGTTATATTATTTTACTTTTGTGTAATTAGTCTCTCATAACTCTTTTTAGAGTGGCTCTATTGTATATATTAAGGTTTTAGACTTTGTATAATTATTTTATTGTGATACATTTTGAGGTGAGACTCTAATAAAGTATTTGTTTTGTCTTGTCTTGTCCTCCCCCAATAAAAACTGGACGCCATGATATAGCTGAAAAATTGCTGAAAGTGGCATTAAACACCATCAAACAAACAAAACAAACAAACACAATCCGAACACTGAATTGCGTCCTAGGAACACTTTTCAACACATATTTACACAGGGATACATTCTCTAAGTAATCTTAGAAAGTTATTATACAGAATGATCATAATTTCTCCTTTTAAAGAGTTGGTAAAAAAAACCCAACACCTTGGTGCCAATTATAGAAATTGGTACATTTATGCTTCCAATCGGCAACCATGTGGTCACGATTGCCTTGATTGGTGACAATTACAGAAATATTTATGGCTTCAATTTGTATTTATTTGGATGTTAAATCATATAACACTTTTATGGCAGTTACATTTTATATAACAGTATTCATAGAGGTTCCGACAAAGACAGAAGTTCATTAAATTTTATTGATCTCAGTTTGCATATATTCATAAACAGAAAATTACAATTCTTTCAATGTACCTGAAATTTTATTACATTAATTGATAATAAGAAATATGTCAGCGCAGTCTTCCGTTTTGCTTTTCATGATTATGGAAACCTGTACTTTATTTGTCCATTCTGAAATAAAAACAAATTCCATAAATCATCTATAATAAAAAAAATTTTGTCTAATATGAGCTATTCATATGCATAGAATATTTTTTATTTCATTCAATCCTCATAGTCTAAAGGTCTAAAATGCATAAAATATAAATTTAATTAATTATTTATAGCATACTTTGCTACATTTTCTATGTTTAATAGAAACAAAGCACATTTTGTGTATTTGTCACATGTAATTACTAGTCTAGTATACTCTATGGAAGCCGTAAGGGTACGGAAGCCGTAAAGGGACATGAAAAATAAGAAAACAATTTTTTTTTAATTCGTTATCACGATAAAACAAAATTGTTATATCGAGATCTCGATAAAACAGTCTATCGTTATCTCGAGAAAACGATACTGTTATATCGTGATCTCAATATAAAGATTTCGTTATCTCGAGAAAACGAAATTGTTATATCGAGATCTCGATAAAACAATGTATCGTTATCTGGAGAAAACGATATTATTATATCGTGATCTCGATATAAAGATATCGTTATCTCGAGAAAAGTATACTGTTATCTCGAGGAAACGATATTGTTGTATCGTGATCTCGATGAAACAAGTGTATCGTTATCTCGAGAAAACGTTATTGTTATATCGTGATCTCGATATAAAGATATTGTTATCTCGAGAAAACGATATATAATAATATCGTTTTCTCTAGATAATAATATCGTTTTCTCGAGATAACAATATCGTTTTCTCGATATAACAGTATCGATTTCTCGATATAACAGTATCGTATTCTGGAGATAACGATACACTTGTTTTATCGAGATAACGATATAACAATGTCGTTTTCTCGAGATAACGAAACACTGTTGTATCGAGATCTCGATATAACAAGTTCGTTTTCTCGAGATAACGATATCTTTATATTGAGATCACGATATAACAATATCGTTTTCTCGAGATAACGATAGACTGTTTTATCGAGATCTCGATATAACAATTTTGTTTTATCGAGATAACGAATTAAAAAAAAAAAATTTCTTCTTATTTTCATGTCCCCTAACGGCTTCCGTAAACGGAACCGTAAGGGGACATGAAAAATAAGAAGAAATATTTTTTTAAATTCGTTATCTCGATAAAACGAAATTTTTATATCGAGATCTCGATGAAACAATGTATCGTTATCTGGAGAAAACGATATTATTATATCGTGATCTCGATATAAAGATATCGTTATCTCGAGAAAAGTATACTGTTATCTTGAGGAAACGATATTGTTATATCGTGATCTCAGTAAACAAGTGTATCGTTATCTCGAGAAAACGTTATTGTTGTATCGTGATCTCGATATAAAGATATTGTTATCTCGAGAAAACGATATTGTTATATCGCGATCTCGATATAAAGATATTTTTATCTCGAGAAAACGATATAAAAATATCGTTTTCTCTAGATAATAATATCGTTTTCTCGAGATAACAATATCGTTTTCTCGAGATAACAGTATCGTTTTCTCGATATAGTTATACCGTGATTTCGATAAAACAATTGTATCGTTATCTCGAGAAAACGATATTGTAATATCGTGATCTCGTTATAAAGATATTGTTTTCTCGAGATAACCGTATTGTTTACTCGAGATAACGATATTTTTATATCGAGATCACGATATAACAATATCGTTTTCTTGAGATAACGATACATTGTTTTATCGAGATCTCGATAGAACAATTTCGTTTTCTCGAGATAACTATATCTTTATATTGAGATGACGATATAACAATATCGTTTTCTCGGGATAACAATACACTTGTTTTATCGAGATCACGATATAACAATATCGTTTTCTCGAGAAAACCGTATCGTTTTCTCGAGATAACGATATCTTTATATCGAAATCACGATATGACAATATCGTTTTCTCAAGATAACGATACATTGTTTTATCGAGATCTCGATATAACAATTTCGTTTTCTTGAGATAACGATATTTTTATATTGAGATCACGATATAACAATATCGTTTTCTCGGGATAACGATAAACTGTTTTATTGAGATCTCGATTTAACACTTTTGTTTTATCGAGATAACGAATTAAAAAAAAATTCTTCTTATTTTTCATGTCTCCTTACGGTTTCCGTACATATATACAGTCCGCCAAAAGTTAAGCATCACCTAAATATTTTCTAAAATAATTTGATTACAAAACGATTCATTCAGCATCTGATGCATTTATGCAATACTTTCAAACAATACCTTTATAAAACATACAGGTATGATGTCAATAATTAGAGTTTTAAAGTGTAAAAACGGTTTCAAAAACTTGTCTCGCTTCTAATTAATAGACTGACTTTGAATGAAATAGCCTTGTCCGATTGCACGTGGATATTGTTGTTAGTTATTATCTTTTAAAGACTTTTCAACATGGTAAGACGAAAATTAAGTATCGCCGAACGCTGGCAAGCAATTGGAATGAAAAATGTGGAATGAGTAACCGCCAAATAGCAGCCAATTTTGGGGTGAACAACTCTGTTATTAGCAGACTTGTTGCGAGGCATAGACAGACAGGGTAAATCGAGGACCGCCCAAGATCTGGAAGACCCCGTAAAACAACCCCTAGAGAGGACCGCTTCCTTGCCCGCAGGCCTTTGAAACGACCAGAACTGACAAGATGGCACTGCCAAGCACGAATGGAGTGGGTAAGACATCATCGTCACTGGAATGAGACGTATTCATTGGTCAGATAAAAGCCGCTTTCTGTTGAAGCCTTTTGACGGTCGGATACGTGTTTGGCGGCAAAGGAATACAGCTTTGGATAGAAACCATATTGTAGGAACAACTGCATTCGGTTTATGTTATTGAAAAAACATTAGATCCGGAAACGTAGGTGATGCTTAACTTATGGCGGACTGTATATATACACAAGTCTAGAAGATTATGCATCGATACAAATGACGGTGTTTCTTGTCAAAAATTTAGACAAAGACTGACCAACGAATGGCCTTAGTCATTGAATGTCAATATAAATAAATGACGTAAACAAGTCATAACATATTGATCTTAAACTTTCTCACTCCAACTTAACCCAAAATAGTTGCTTCCCAGTCCGCCACCCGCGGACGTGCCGTGCTGTTAATTGGCTTTGCTCAAATATTCCAACAAGATGTAACCACAATTACTAAGGTGACAAATTCATTACGCCAGACGCGCGTTTCGTCTATTTAAGACTCATCAGTGGCGTTTAACTCTAAATGCTTAACGTATTTTTTCATTTAGCGATGGAATAATAAGTCCACTGGGATCGTGTAAATACACAATACAGGTAGTTCAAAATATTATATAAAAAGTCTAAAGAATGTACCAACCAGTAAGCTTATTAAGTATCGGATCGACAAACATGACGATACAGCATTCGTTGGTCAGTCTTTGTCTTAATTTTTGACAAGAAACACCGTCATTTGTATCGTTGCATAATCTTCTAGACTTGTATATTATTTTTTGTTTATGCTGTATCGTCATTTTTGTCGATCCGATACTTAATAAGCTTACTGGTTGGTACATTCTTTAGACTTATATATAAGAAAATAGCAAAGAAAACCGACCGAACAACAAGAGCCAAAAGCCAAGGGACAGTTACAAATCCGGATAAAGAAAAACACAACACAGAAACCAAAAAACATAAAACACAGAAAGAGAGTAACCCGAACCCAATAAAAACCATGGGTGCACTCAGGTGCTCCGGACGAGTAAGCAGTGCCTGCCTCTAATTAGACACCCGTCGAGTTACTCAGTGTCATGTCTAGGGAAAAGTCAAATCCAGTAATAGGAAACACTACCTATGACTCAGCGAAAATGTGAGACAATGATTTCCCATAACGATCAATTAAGTCATGGTGACGACCATAGAACTTCTGAAGAGATAACATCAACCTAGGTAAATACCCCTTTTTAGCCAGGCGGGCGGGGTGTCATTTTGCCTCGGAAAGTGAGTCATTTCACCCTGATATAACATTAAAGATAAAGTAATAAACACAATTTACAATTTTTGAAGTTATTTTAAAAAATAAAAATTTGAAATACTAGGCACAATATAATGTATTTACTGAAACACTTAATATCAATGAAGTCGTAGTATTTGCATAAACTTATCTTAAAAAAAACATCGTCAAAAGGCTATATATGTAAAGTATTATATATTTTACTGTGCCAGTGTGGGGAAACAACTCAGAGCAAACAGGTATCTGGTTGAAACATAAGTCTGGGGGAAACTTACTCGATTCCGCCTTAAGGTACTAAAATTGTGATACAAAGGTGCAAATCTGCCAAAAGGTCATCATTTTATTCATAAATACATAGTGATTTACATTCTTGTGCATTGATTTACATTAATATTCTGTATAGGACAAAATATAAAGTAATCAAACAAATGGGCCAACATCTGCTTATTAATTTATTAAAATTAATGACCACATAAATACAATGTAAATGCCATGTGTTATGATATAAAAATGATTATAATTTTTTATGTATCATTCATTTGGAATACTTCTCATTATTGACGAATATAGTTCTCCAATAAAAACCATGTATTTCTTTGAATATTATTTATATATTGTGATTTTTGTAGGTAAATATTGCCAACCTTAGCAGATTTTCGTATGAAAGTACACAATTAATCAAGTACATGTATAACTGAAGCTCAGTTATGGAGATGTGTTTACTATAATTCATAGATCGTCCCGTTTTGTGGTTTGCAGCAGGACAAGAAATTTCCTCGACAAGATGTCTAAATACATGAAGATTCCAGAACGAATGGTAAGCCACAATAAATTATCAGCTTATTAAAAATAATATCTTTCTGGTAGGAAAACTGGCAATCCTTGTCAATTAAGATTGAAGTCGAGTACACCCTACCCGCAGTTTGACTTGAACCAGCAACCTCGGTGTTGACAGACTATGTGATCAATAATAGACGAACTACCTTAACCACTCGGCCACCGAGGCCTCTGATATCTGAATGGGGGTAAATGTATCCTGCTTTCATGCCAGACACAGTTCTTCATAGGATATGTCGCTTAGTTTTAGTTTTTACTTTTCATAAGTACTTATTTTAATTGTTACATTTAATTTTACAAAGGAGTCTACAAGGATGAGGAAAGAAATGGTTGTAACGAGAAGAGGATGGGGACACAAAGCAAAGAATCAAAGGTAGGTAAAATCTTAATTGAATTTACATGCATGTTCTACTTCCTGTATTAAAATGTTTTTGCCCTAAATGACTGGGTAGATATAAAAATGAAAATTTTTGATTGTGTGGTTTTTTATTTTAATCAAAAATCTGGTAACAGAATAAATAATGGAAACCTGTACCAGAACTTGGATGTAATACATCTGATGAAGTAGAGAAATGAACCAACAACAGTGATTTTTGTGTGTCGGTCATTGGGATCATCACATGGGATAAAAAAATCTGACCAAGCCATATTGTGGTAGACCATACCGAGGATTTTCGCTGACTCTGGAATGACACTGTCACTTGGAAATTTTGCTGTTTCAATTTTGACATGTCAAACTTGTTTACTAGGTTTTAGTCAATTTTAAAACAAATTTTACTAGTATGGTATACAGTCACTTCTAAATCTTTGCCGTCAAAAATAATTTTCTGAATCCACTGTAAACACATTATTATTTCATGGAGAAAGCATGCACACTAAACATTGAGCTTCTTTTCCTTAATTGGAGTGTGCACACAAATAAGTGAAGCCGCTGCCCTTGGGGAGAAAGCATGCACACAAACCAGTGAAGCCGCTACTCCTTCATTGGAAGAAAGCGTGCACACGAACCAGTGAAGCCTCTACTCCCTAGCTTTGGGAAAAAGCGTGCACACGAACTAGTGATGCCGCTACTCCATGCATTGGGAGAAAGCGTGCACACGAATCAGTGAAGCCACTACTCCTTGCATTGGGAGAAAAGGTGCATACAAACCAGTGAAGCCGCTACTATTAGATTAAACAGTTTACAAAAAACTTAGATTAAACAGTTTACACACCAAGCAAATATGAGCAAGCCATTGTGCTAGATATAAATACATAGATGGTATTTAGAATGCTACAAATGCAATGCTGTTTTTTCTGACAGACATGTCCGTAAGCATTTGTTAATGCAGTGTTCGAGTTTGCGACATTAATTTCTTGACTGATGATGCTGTAATTAGTTGCATAGTTAAAATCAAAATGACATTAGTTTTGAAAAACCGGAATTTTATTTTGATCATACGAGAAAATTGATTAATATTCCATCAAAATTGTATAACAATTTAGAAGGTACTGAAGCCTGTTTTGAGGCAAATTCAGCTTAGGATGACTTCAATGACGATAACATTAACAAAAAATTAGAATTTGAGTAAGAAATAGGGAAGCAAACATACTGGTTTTGTGGCATTATGGCAGTATATTTAATATCTTTCTGATGCTGCTGTGGCCTTACTTTTGAAAATTGTATTGGCATTTTTAAAGTTGCTGTCTTGTAAATCTGATGTGTATTCCAAAAAACTAGTTATCAAAATTTTTTCAACAACCGTCGGCATTGCAATGGATACCAACTGTGCAAAAGAAAAACGATATGTAGTTTGTAATAAATGTTAAGTTTTTGTATGAATTCGGTGATTGTTTTCGTGTAGTTAAGATTTAATTTCGTAACCATTTTCTTCCTCATCTTGGACAAATTTGTAATCAACCCCTTCTAAAGCAAATTAATAACCAGTCCTACATTTTCTTTTTTCATATATATGTAAGATTTATTCTTATAAATGGAAATATTTAAGCTCTTTAAAGATTTTCAGATCAAGTGAAGTTACAATAGTATATATTTTTAGTATGCAGAGATATTTGCTGCTTGTAATTTGTTATAAATATAATTTAATACTCATTGTGGTATATTTGTAAGGAAGTATTTTCTCTTGAATGTCAAGTGTACACAAATAAAATTTATGTGGAAAGGAAAGAAAAGAAATGAAAAAAGGAAGAAATATATGGTGACAACTAACTTCTGAACTATCTTTGTTCACACTGTTAAAATAGTATAATAGTATGATGTGGTGTTTTTTGTTTGTTTGTATATTTTTAAATACTTACATATAAAGTATAATGTTCTTATTACAAATGCTTCTCTTTAATAAATGTTAACATAAATTATCTGATGGTTTTATCATTCTTTAGGTAAATATTTATGGTCCATTTTAAAAGCGTCTTTAAATGACAGAAGCGTTTTGAAGTTCAAAAGTATACTGCTGAAATTCATGACATTACTCAATATTGTATGACACTGAATTTCTCATTAGTTTGACATTGCACGTGTTGTTTGAAGATTTTGGAATTGAGATCAACATTGATACAAAACTGTACCACTACTAGGAAAGTTAAAAAAAATATAATAGTTTTGTAATATTTATTTGATATTGCAGCAAAATGTCATTAAACTGTCAACACCGACAATATAAAAAATTCTTCACATTTTAATTAATATGATCAAATGTCACTGATGACTAGTCATCCACCTTCATTATAAACAAAATGTCAATATAACATGTCGTTGAAGATGATTTGTGGTCGACTTGTTAAATGTCACGCGTGACCTTTCATCCACCTGTCAGTATCAACAAAATTCCTGAGATAACATATTGTTCCTCTTTTATTAGGAAAAAATGTCGCAGACGACCTGTTGTCCACCTGTCAGTGTACACAAAATGTCCCAGTAAATATATCGTTCACATTTCAGTTTGAATGAAATGTCAAAGATGACCTGTCTTTTATCTTTTAATTGTAATGAAAGATCAAATATTGTCTGTCGTTCACGTTTCTAAAATACATAAGGTCAAAGGTTGCCTTTGCTGCGACAAAATGTAACAAAATATATGCTTGGGTCAACTTTTGATAATATTTTGGGCTTGACTAAATGTGAACAAAAGACGATTTTTCGTGCAGTATGTATACCGTACAAATTATTGATTTGTACTGAGGGACCGGTCAATATTTATTGGGGGTTGGGACTGATGCAAAATGCAATAGGACACATACGTTTTTAAGCCTGCATATACATTTTGTTATTCTCAGCACAGATAGGACATCAATGCAAAAATAGAAAAAATTCTCTTTCTAACGTTTTAATTCAAAACCAACATACTGTAATCGAACAAATTGTTTAACAAACATAAGTACTGCTTTGCAACCATATAATTATACAGAAGATGGGACAGCCACTTTTTAATTACACATCGGGTATCGGGCAGCAACTTTTTGTATTTTTAGAATATATGACATCTTTTGTAAACATGATAATATGAAATGCACCGGTTCCAACCCCCCAATTAATAATGACCGGACCCTGACGCTACTCAGTGTATTTGAATGTGACTAAATTATAATTGGTTACCTTATAAATACCAATGTATTACACCCATGTTTATTGTTTTGTTATGTTTGCCGTCGAAATATTATAGCTGATGATCAAGCTGGTTTGTTGCTATTTGAAGACAGCAATAATTTGAATGTCTATTCACGAGGTGTCTACCTTGATTGAAGATCCCCAAGTTGTCAAAAGTGAAATTAATATAGGTAAAGCTTAAATTATTGAACACTTATAAAGTGTTCTGCATTACTTCAATACTGTGAAACAAGCTTCTCTAGAGGTTGTGTGAATCAAATGTGGATACCGACAAATTCTAACGATTTAGTAGAGAACTTGGAGTCTAGGTCACTCTCTTCATGCAACAGCGTTAGAACGTTTGACCTTTCAGCCCTTTATTCTACTATTTAACATAATAAGCTAAAAGAAAAAATAATGGAATTGATTAAACTTTGCTAAAATAGTCGGCAACCTAGATACAAATATCAGGTTTTAGATCAGGAAAAATCATATTTTAAAGGAGCACTTCAATGCCAAAATAAAATTCTCTGTTGCTGAAATCATCAAAGTGCTTGACTTCCTTAATCATCACATATTTGTAATGTTTGGTGGACGTGTTTTTCAACAACTGTCGGCATTGCAATTGGTACCAACTGTGCAAAAGAAAAACAAAATTGTAGCCATCTTCTTCAATCTTACCTTCCGCTATATAACGTAACCTTACTGAATTATTCGTATGCCACGCGGTGAGCAGTAAAGTCATTCCCACATAATGAAGAAAATGGGTACTGATAAAATATTAAGAACGTTGGATAATATTGATAAAATGTTACAAAACATAATGAATTCGCATTCATCCAATACTGTTACAAAGGCATCTGGTGCTGCTGTGAAGCCCACTTGTAATAACTCTGATGTGCCAAAAATGGCTCAGAATTCGTACAGGACTATTCTTTTGTTATATCCAAGATTAGGCCGTTATGATGTTGATAACAGTTTTAAAAAAATCACATAGATAATTCACCTATATCTAGTTCTTTAACTTATGTTAGTGCTAATAATTGTAATGCCAGTTTATTTTACCCTGTCAGTGGTTTTGCAGTGGCGTTTCATGATTTAAATATTCTTCAGGTATAACATGCCAATGTGCCTCATAATACATGTAATATTATAGCCTCTAGTAGTGGTACATTTAATACATAATCCAGAGTTGCACGTGAAGGTTCGGCTGTTGGATGGCACGTGTCATAATGAGGGAAATGATTTAAGGCAAATTCTCCAATTGAAGTCAGAATAACAAACAGGTTCTTCAATTAATGAGGGTTTAGCAAAAGCAGTTAATGCTGCTGTTACCATAAAACCTAATGCTGATAGCATAAAATTATGATATAAGTACAAGAGACCACAAAACGCTCCTGTTAAAAAATTCAAGCTGTCCTAGGGTAAAGAAGGCAATTCGGGCAGCTCAATCCTACATATACATATACTATGCTGTCCAATCAAAAATCGGTGTTGGCATTATTTGGTCTCCATATCAAAGTGGAAGATTTCGATCTCCCTTTCTTGTATTGGAGCTCACAACTACCGAACTCCTGACCACTATTTAAACAGTAATAAAAACAGGTCTTGAGTGACAAAACAATTCAAAAGACCTGATTTTAACGTCGTTTTTTTATTATAACATTTTTTACCCAGAAGAAATTGGTGAGGTTTGCAACAATTAGTATACTCGCTGCAACTCTTGCATACCTGATCAATTGAGGAATATAGACACCGTATGCAAGAGACGCTGGAATATTGCTGTATAAGTGAGGAAAATTTTGAAATTAAAATTGTCTCGTTTGTCGTAAATTCTTGTGCAAATATTACCATTGGTGTCATATTCGAGGTGTAAGTCTTAAAATGATGTAAATGAAGCTGTTTTGTGGTTTCTTTAATTTCCAGCTCTGAAGGATATATTACTGGAAGCCACTCGGCAAATTGAGGGTTGTTAATTTGAAGTACATCATCAATATATATATATATATGTGAAATTAAAGGACATAGCTTCTGCTATCTTCTTGTCTTGAAGAAATTTATGTCCATAAGAATACGGAAACTAATCGGCAAAAAGTGGGGCACAGGTTGAACCAACTGGAATTCAGATAGCCTGAAAAACCGTTCTTCAAAAGTTACAAATATGTTGTCGATCCAAAAATAGACTATAAGCCGCCAAATTGTAGTAAGTAGACATGTAGGATGTTTAGGTTGTATTACGGTACCTTATTACATTGTATCCATTGGAGAAACTTAATTTGACGTTTTTCACTTTTAAATTAATAACTTTAGTTGCCTTGATTTCAGCGCAAGGTCTCAAACATTTGAACCATGTAAGACTCTACCACCTACTTGTCTGCACTGCCAGGCGGTGATTTCCACATCTGCATTTCAGAAAATATATACACAGTTGAGAGGTAATTAAGAGATACAATGTTGGAATATTCTATAACAAATTCCTTTTGATGATACTATTTAATAGGGAAAACCACTCTTGCTTGAACTGATCTTTTAACCTTTGTTCAACACAACACAGTATCCATTGTTTATTAACCAGATTAGGATTGATCCATACATCTGACAAACCACAATTATTTAAAATATTTTTTATAAAATATAGCCAACTATTTTTCAATTTACAATTATAAAATTTTTACCATTTTATACATCAAGTATGCGATTTTTCTTTTCTTTTCCATTCTGTAAGGGTCTCCAAAAGTTAATCATGCGTAATTTGACACTTATAATTAAAGGGTGTTTTCCGCCATAAACCATAAAGTTTGGTGTGGATTGTTTTAAATGTAAAATATGTTTGCATTATATAGTATAGTTCAGCTGTATTAGATTTATACATATAACACATAGAATAGCTTTATTGCATTTAGCGAAAAATGAGTTAAGTGTTCTATTTCATTACTGCAAATATTGAAGGTCTAAATCTAACTAAAGAACTTTCTGGGCAGATATGTACTAGTAGGCAAAAATGGCAACTTAAGTAATAAACAATTTACACTCCTGCTAGGACTATGACACAAACATAAATAGATGTTTGTATTAAACAGAAAAATAAAAATAAAACAAAACAAAGTATGTTTACAAAAATAACAAAAATAGTTCTTTGCTTGAACCTGAGGATCGCCTTATTTGGTTGTTAATTAACAAAGACCCACAGAGCTTGCAAAATTTATTAATTATTGTTTTTCGACAAAATTGCTTTGACAACAAGCAAGAGTTGTCTCTCTTCCAGTGCTACTTACTGTTATCTCACCAGAATATTGTCACAATTAACATCTTAACATAATTTGTATTTTTTTTATCACATTCTCTCTGTATTGTACTTTCTCATTGTATTGTCTTTTGCATTTATATTTCCTATGTGGAGCTTTCCTTAATCAATAAATCTTTGAATCATTGAATCATAAATATAATTCACTTTATAATAAAAACAAGTTTAAAATACAAATTTAAGTTGTATCTTGGAAACATGGACCCTTTCTCAATCTAGGTAATGACCCATGGTATAGCAATTGGTATTTTTTGCAGAATATTTTATCATAAATGTTACTTGTTATAAATGTATATGTATTTAAATTTGTTGTATATGTTGTAATGTACTAGTAGAGCTACATACAGGTAGTTGAAAGACAGAAAACAATAATAATAAAGTTCTCTTGCTTGAGCACACATGTACAAAAACTCTGCAAGCAACCAGAAGTCATTGATGTGTTGTCTTCCTTATTACTTTCACAACTGAAAACATATGAAACTAAAGAGCCAGATCTGGAAAATATGATAATATCAGACGAGTAATTTAATATTGGAACATAGCATGCCATATGTACACGTCATTCTGTCACATCCTTGAAGATCTCCCTTCCATGACGTACTGAACCTGATTGACGAAACCTTTAGTATTTTGAAAAGTTCTTATGAGATTTTAAAAAGTTTGTATCGTTCGCATGGTTACCCGAGGAGACTCTTGGATTCGTACATGTCGGTTCTATATTATTTGTAGACATTGCAAGATCTAATAAGTTCAAAGCAACATAGGCGATAGCTACGAATTCTACATTCGGTACAACTATTTTAATTTCTCTATTGGCGAATTACAACGCTCAAGATACATCATTTATAGCTCAACACGTCTTGAGATAAGTTTCTAAGAAGTAGACATAATTGTAGTGGACACGATAAAATCCGACAACATATTTCTGAGTCGGATTCTGATCAATAGAACTCAGCGATATCTCGAAAAGTCTTTTACAATGGATGAAAACCAAGCCCCGTCAGATGTAAACAAACACCTGAGCGATTTATTCACTACCCTTATTGTTTTCACAACAACAGATGGGCAATCAGTTGATCTCACCGATGTTATTAAATAAACAATTTCAAGCCCTTACTTCTTCTAATTTACAGGCCCTTTATTGGCCAGTTCAGTAATAGCCAACCTTGATAATGCAATGCAAAATTTTGTCTCAGTCCTGGAAGCTAAAAGTTAAAAGTCAGGATGAGATTATTCAAAATCTTTTACGATCTAATATAGAATTAAGAGTCAAATAAAGCATTGAGTGAGAAAGTAAATCAGCTAGAAGGAACTATAGAAGAACTGGAACAATATGAGAGAAGACATTTCTTGCGATTTCATAACGTTCCACTAAAACCAAATGAGGTAAGTCAAACAGATGATAAGATAATCTCAATATGTAATAAGTGATTAAAAGTAGAAATTTTTCCAGAATGATATAAACAGGTCACATATAATTGGAACAATAATAAGAAACGGTAAAGCCCAACTTATTTGTAGGTTCAGGAATTGGAAAATTACAAATTGCTGTTTTCTTCAGAGCGTAGTAAATGAACCGACTCGCTACGATTCTGTGACAGGTAACTGTACACTTTTGGATCCAATACTGATTTCCGCGGATTGTAATATTCACTGGTGTTAAACTGATGATAGTAACGTACGTTACTACCATCCCAAGATGGCAGATGAAAAAACTGCTAAGATCGTTTTTTGTGATTATTTTCGTTTCTTTCGCATTTGAACCATCATTTTATAAATAAGATTAAACCTACACTTCTGAAGAATATGAGTATTTAGTATTTTGTGTTGTACAATGCTGGTATGGACAGATATTCGACTAGGAAAAATTGGCAATGCTGATAGTAACAGCATTATTAAAATTACCAAGGACGGTAGTAACGGGAAAGAGAGATGGTAGTAACGACAATTTATTTTTTCCTAATTCAAAGCTGTTTTGTCGTTTTTTTTTATTTGTTAGCAATTGAACAAACAGCAGGCCCAGGATTAGATGAAAGCTATGTTGTTGTCAGTATAGGTCTATATAGTATAAATATTTATTAAATTGACTGTGAAAGGTTATAAAGTGTAATATGTAACTATAAAAATGACATTTTAGACAAAGGACCTTATTCGCGAAGCCTCCGTAAATTCCGCATGTGTGGAATTAAGTCTTTACGGACCATTTCCGCATCTTTTACGCAAAAAGGGTGGGACATAGGGAACACAAAATTTGACTTGGGCAATACATTAATTCCTAGAATCTTATTTTTTGAATTTGAAGCAGCCTAGCGCAAAAATTTGTACTAAACATATATCAAAATAAAGAATTTAAAACTACACAAATATGGGGCGAACAGAGTTGAGAATCTAAGATTTTTTTTATGGCCTGAAGTTAATACGTTGTTATTGTTTGTTTTTATCTTCGTTTATTATTATTAACATGGTACTCCATACATGAAACCAATTAAATGAGAATCAACTTTATTCAAATAAATGAATTTACCAGCTTATCTTATAATGGTCTAAAATTAGGCATTTATTCCAGGATTTTGTCATTCTCGGTTGGATGGTTCTTGCAATAATCTCTTTGAATTCAAAAAGCAGTATTTTTCTGTTAAAACCCACGTTACCGGGATTGTTTAAAGTAAATATTAGTTACGAGAAAATTCCTGCTTTTTATGATGAAAATAAGGGCCAAATTAAGTGCAGAAAATTCTAGTTGTTTTCAGTACAAGATTTAATATTGGGTTATTTCGGAAATGATGTAATAGTGTATGTGACACTATGTTATCAACAGAAGATTCTACAGGACAGAAATGGCACTGGTAACCACCTTCAAAAAAATTATCAATATTTATGAATTTTGTGAAATATTTTTTTCTGTCTATAAATGAATCAAAAGCACCTTGTGCACATTGAATAACCGCGTATTCATGGTATTGGTTGTTTTACAGTGAACATCACGCCATATGATATTATTTTGATATTTCAATACACAGATACAATATTACGGCTATTCCTTTAAGTAAAATATCAATGGCCGTTCGTGTCATTGGCGCGATATAATTACGCGTAAGTTAAATTTACGCGTAAAAACTAAAACGTCACGCGTCATTTGTTTAAACTAACTGTAAATGTCTGATAATAACACGTGATTTTTGAAAATTAACGCGTAATTAAATACTTAATGCAGCAATATATAGCATAATAATTTTTTATTTGTTACGCGTAATTTATCTGTTGCAAACAACGAAATCTTCAAAGATGACTGCATGTAGGGATTTACATAGATACAGAGATAGTTTTCTTCAGCGGATTCAAGAAACAGTTGATTATTGTTGCAGAATTAGCGAATCAGACACACAAGACGACGGCTTAAGGACTAGTATCCATCAAAGGAAGCAAAACTGAAAACAAAGTGTGGACTGTGAGCACGCTCACAAAGTGATACCCCCAGCTTCGCTTTCAAGTCCAATTATCTCCCCTTAATGATATCCGAGGTACATATAAATCCTTCATGCACATCTACATATAATGTACTTCCTTTATGCTAAGTTTCATTAAATTTCATCAAGCGTCTTAGGAGGAGTTGCGCTTACAAGGGATGTGGACAGACGGACAGATAGGGTGATTCCTATATACCCCCCAAACAAGTTTGCGGGGGTATAATTACAAAATGTCACAAAATCGTAAAACATTGCGATAACGTATCGCTACCACTCGAATTTGGCGATTTTACTTCATTCAGTAATGTAAACGAAGTGTACTTGTTACAATATCTTTAATTTACTTCTCTAAAGAAATGTTTCTTTCATAAAAATATAAATCCGGGTCAGCCCTATAGGTCCGTTCGTGCAAATTTTAATATGTATATCACTGAATTTTTAAATAGTGTTTGGTACAATTGCTTTTGTCCAACCATGATAATGAGGCTTTTTAGAAATAATGCACAAAGTTACCCAGAATGTCAGGACGTACTGCCTATACGCAAGTACGCTTCTGAATCCACATAAAAAACATTAAACTCACACACAAAAAATGTCCATTTTCATTTTATTTATTACTGAAAATGAACAGTTGCGGAGTAAAAGTTTATTAGAAGGACCTTCCATAACTTTTATTAACAGTAAAACGTTTACCCTAAAACATAATATGTCTTGCAAAACTAAAAATGTTATATATTCAATTATTTGTGCAAAATGTAAGAAATTATATCTTTTACATTGTCAACAGAAGAATTAGGATTTAAGCAAGTGAATAAACATTTACTCGAATGTTCAAACGAAAATTTAACATTTTTCCAATATATAAAGTTTGAAAGACAAACAATCTGCGTGATGAAAACAGAGTTACATTTTATAAGTAGTTTAAAGCCATACTTAAATGGCTACATTTGTATTGCTGATTAACTGTTATTAATAGCAACTCATTAATTGAGTATTGATTAATATAAACGCAATGTTGGTTTATGTGAAGTTTTGAACGTTATTTTCCCAAACTTTTAAGCACATAATCAAAAAATTGCACGAACAGACCTACAGGGCGGACCCGGATTCATATTATTATTAAAGAATCATTTGTTTAGAGAAGTAAATTAAAGATATTTTAACAAGTACACTTCGTTTACATTACTGAATGGAGTAAAATCGCCGAAATTCGTGGCCATACGTTATCGCAATGTTTTACGATTTTGAGACATTTTGTAATTTACAATTTTGCTTCCTTTGAATTATACTAGCCCTTAAGCCGTCATCGTGTGTCTGATTCGGTAATTCTGCAACAATAATCAACTGTTTCTTGAACATGTTGAATCCCGTTGAAGAAATCTATCTCTGTCTCCATTTAAATGCCTACTTTGAAGATTACATTACTGAATGAATTACAGGACATAAACGAAAAATTTCATTAAAAAATTGTCATTTAAGGGCAATAACTCATATAAGGAGTCAGCTGACAATTTCAGACCTATAAAGTAAATTGTAGGGCTTTTATTGCTGATCATTTTTGCTAATTATAGTTTCACTCTAGCTGTTATGGTTTTTAAGTTACATGACAAAAACGGAAAATTTCATAAAAAATTGCCATTTATGGGCAATAACTCCTATAAGGAGTCATCTGACAATTTCAGACCAATCAAGTGAATTGTAGGGCTTTTATTGCGAATCATTTTTGCTAATAATTGTTTTACTCTACCTCTTATAGTTTTCAAGTTATATTGAAAATACCAAAAAATTTGTCAAAAATCGTCATTAAAGGGCAATAACTCCTACAAGAAGCCAATACACAACTTCACACTAATAGCAACTATTGTAGACCTTAATGTGCTGATCAATTTGAAGTAATGGCTTTCTCTATAGCTATTATAATTTTTGAGATAATAATCAAAAACGTGTGTTGACACCCATGTTCTATTTTTAGCAACAGCGGCCATCTTTGTCTGTTGATCAACACCCTGGGTATAAATTTGAAACTAGGAACCCTAAGGATGATTGTGGCCAAGTTTAAAAAAAAATGGCCCAGTAGTTTCAGAGAAGATTTTTGAAAAAGTTTACGACGGACGACAGACGACGGACGCCAAGTGATGGTAAAAGCTCATATCGACCTTTGGTCCAGATGAGCTAATGATGATTATATCGGAAAGCCAATTGTTTAACTTCTCGTTACTATCATCACATAAGGTGCAAAGTCTGACGTTACTATTATTAATTATTGACGTTAGTATCATCATTGTCAATTTTTCCGAGTCGAATATCTGTCTATAGGAGCATTGTACAACAACACAAAATACTTAATACTAATATTCTTAAGAAGTGTAGGCTCAGTCATACAGATACAATGATGGTTAAAACGCAAAACAATCGAACATAAAGACAAAAAACGATCTTATCAGTTTTTTCATCTGCCATCTTGGGATGGTAGTAACGTACGTTGCTATCATCAGTTTAACACCAGTGAATATTGATCATACTGAAGTAATTTACATTGATCGTGGTATGAGTGCTCATAACTTTTTGTATTCCAGTCTTTACACAAGACTCTTTAAGTGTACAGTTTGAATCTATAAAAATGCTGACTTTGAAAAATTCTACAATAGTATTCGCGATTTCGACTGACAAAATTCGATAAACAATTTTAATAATGTTGATAAAATGACTGAATTTTATAATGAAAAATTTATAAAACTAGCAAAAGACTCAATTCCAACCAAAAGAAGTCACGGTTCGGTCATCGGATAAACCTTGGTTTAATTCTGAAATACGAAAACAAACTTGGAAACGAAACAGATTGCATAGTAAAATGAGAAAATACCAAAATTTTTACAATATACCAAGATGTAAATCTCCAAGAATTAGAGTTAAGAACATGATAAATTACGGAAAAGAACAATTTTTCCTAAATGCTAATGGGTTACCAGACGAAAATCAGCGTCGAACCAAAAGGCTTTTTGGTCACTTGTCAAAAATATTATGGGAACTGGTCGATCAACTACTATTCCACCGCCAGTGAATATGTTTACTAATGATATAGAAGTTTGATGATGTTGAAAAGACAAATCTCTTAAATTATTACTTTTGCTCTATATCGTCGGTTGACGATGGGAACAGAGATGTACCAGAATTACCTGTAAGACTTTCATCTACCGTAGACACTGTCGAAATTCCATTACAAGAAGTCATTGATATATCAGATAGTTTAAAACTTGGTAAAGCATCTGGGAATGATGGAATTAGTCAAGATGTGTTGAAATATACATCAAAAACAGTTGCTTTACCTCTTAGTATTATTTTTAATCAATAACTTAAAAAATCTAAATTTCCAAATAGGTAGAAATTAGCAAATGTATTAGCCCTTTTTAAAAAAGATGATAAATCGGATATTGAGAGGAATATTAATAGAGATCTAGACCTCCTTAACGAATGGGCTAAATTGTGGTTAGAAGATTTTAACCCCCAAAAACGGAATATATGTTTTTTTAGAAATCACGAATCCCTGAACCTCACATTCAATGTACAAAACATTGCCTTAGTTGAAAATCATAAACATTTAGGACTAACTTTATCACAAAATTGTAAATGGTCTACTCATATTGATAAAATTTGTAAAAAAAAAAGTTTCTAAACAAATATTTGTTGTGGGAAAACTAAAATATCTTCTGTGCAGAAACCACCTGAACATTTTTTACTCTAGGCATATTCTTCCTCTACTGGTATATGCTAGCGACTTATGGGATGGTAGCTCTATCACTGACAGGGAAAAAAAATTGAACGTTTACAAAAAAATTGAACGTTTACAACTAGAATCTGCTAGAATTGTAACAGGACTTCCTCGCTTTTCCAATAAAGAATCGTTAATGTTCGAAACAGGTTGGTCTTCTGTAATGAACAGAGGTAATTAACGATTGATTGATTGATTGATTGATTGATTGTTGTTTAACGTCCAGCAAGCAATATTTCAGCTATATTCAGGACATGAAAATTTTAATTTTTAAATTAGTAGTACGTCTTACCACCCTTTTATACTTAAACGTGATCTCATACAATAATATGAGAATAGATACAAATAAAAATGGTAGTTAAAACAATTAAAAGTATGAAGCATCACAATTAATAGTGAAATTAAATTTTATTAAATAAATTAATTTTTTTTTAAAACTTGTGTGTCGCCTGTGACAGTTTTAAATAAATTACAATATGTATCTTCAGAATAGAAACTTTCCAGAATATGAGCCACGTCCACACAATCCATCAAGACATGCTTAATGGTGTATGGACTGTTGCATTGCACACATTCCGGTCGTGGCTCATTATTTAAAATATAACTATGTGTCATCCTGGTATGACCAAGACAACACCGTGTTAAAACAACTTGGTCTCTGCGACCTCTAAAACTTTTCAAAATTACTTGTGTGCAGTAGTGGCTGGATCTCATGAAGTTTATTATGAACCTGGAGATCCCAACCACTCTGCCACAAATTAGAAATATATTTAAAAAATCACCGTTTAAAATCAGTCAAAGGAATATCCCATTACAGTTAATGACAGCATTCTGTAGGGCATTTTAAGGCTCCTGATCCACGACTGTGTTTCCACGGATTCCGACATGACTGGGAATCCAGAAGAAGATAGCTTCTTTTCCCAAAGCAACGATTTGTAAATTTGAATAATTTTTAAAATATAAGAATTTTTAATTTTAAAATTTTCAATAGCCAGTAGACAAGACAGGGAATCAGAGCAGATAATAAATTTGAATTCGTCTGAAAAGCAACTATTTTCATCGCAAGAAGAATAGCTTGCGCCTCTGCTGTAAATACAGATGAGGCAGACGGGAGACGGCGAGTTTCAACACGCTCTCCGAAGACAGCGGCCGAGGCAACTTTATCACCGTCTTTTACCCCGTCTGTATAAATAGTACGATAGTCAGGGGAACAAGATTTAATTTCTGCGTAATGTTGTTGGACTGTTAAAGGGTTTGTGTCGGACTTTTTATGTTTTCTTAGATCATAAATAAATATCGGTTTGGGGTTTAACCACGGGGATTTATGTGGAATTTCGATTCCAGCAATTTCATCTAAAACCTGAATTTTCCAAATGAGATTTAATTCGCAGGCCATAAGGTTGAATTTTGTTTGGATGCTTTTCGAAAATGTTTTGATAAAGAGGTTTGAAAACACAGCCGTGGGCGGGGTTGCCAGGACATGGCTTTAATTTGGTTGCATATTGCAAAGCGAGCTTTAATCTCCTTTGATTCAAAGAAGGCTCGCCTGCTTCTACATACAAGCTGTCAATAGGTGTGGTTCGAAAGGCTCCAAGGCATAGTCGCAATCCTTGATGATGAACAGTATCAAGGATTTTGACATATGACTTGCGAGCATAACCATAAATGAAGCAACCATAATCTAATTTAGATCGCACCAGCGATCTGTATAAATTTAATAAAACATCGCATTCAGCACCCCAGTCGGTGCCAGATACGACTTTTAACATATCCAATACCTTAAGGCATTTATTGTTTAACATTTTGATATGGGGTAGAAAGGTTAGCCTTGAATCAAATATAATTCCAAGAAAAGTAGTTTCTTTTACAATTTTGATAGGATTATTATATAATTTTAATTCGGGATCCGGATGCATCTTTCGTTTATTACAAAAATGCATCCCATCGGTTTTGGCAGTGGAGAATTTAAAACCGTTCTCCATTGCCTATATCTCTATTCTATTTAAACACAACTGCAGTTGACGTTCGATATTATTCATGTTTTCTCCTCGGTAACATATGAGGAAGTCGTCAACATATAGAAAACCATCAATATTATCTTTTAAAACTTGAGCAAGGTTATTAACTTTAATACTAAATAAAGTGATAGAAAGGATGTATCCATTGGGAACACCCATCTCCTGTACGAAAGGGTCAGATAAAGAAGAATTTACCTTAAATTCCCTGTTAGATAAAAAGTTTGAGATAAAGGTAGGAAGTCTACCTTTCAACCCATATCAAAAAGGTTTTTAAAATACCGTATTTCCATGTTGTGTCGTATGCTTTTTCTAAATCGAAAAAGATAGACACAACATGTTCGTTTTTGGCAAACGCGTTTCGAATATATGTTTCAAAACGCGCCAGATGATCAATAGTACTACGACCTTGTCTGATTCCACACTGGATGTTTGAGATTAGGTTGTTAGATTCTAAAAACCAAACAAGGCGATCGTTGATCATCCTTTTCATGGTTTTACAAAGACAGCTAGTGAGGACCATAGGCCGATAGTTAGACGCTTCTGAGTGATCTTTTCCTGGTTTTGGAATAGGCACAACAGTGGCCATTTTTCAAATAGATGGTAAGTCACCCGTTTCCCAAATGTTGTTAAGAAGATTCAGAAGGCATTTGAGAGAAGATTGTGGCAGATGTTTGAGAAGTTGATAATGGATGTCATCTGGACCGCATGCTGTATCGTGAGATTTGTTCAAAGACGTTTTTAGCTCTTCCAAAGAAAAAGGTTTATTGTAATCTTCTAAATTTTTTGACATGAAATTAAGTTTTGATTTTTCTTTTTGAATTGTGATCCGCTGAAAATTGGGATAATAATTTTCAGCGGAGGAGTGTT
Source organism: Limnoperna fortunei (assembly GCA_944474755.1). Lineage (NCBI taxonomy): Eukaryota > Metazoa > Mollusca > Bivalvia > Mytilida > Modiolidae > Limnoperna > Limnoperna fortunei. The sequence goes on along the minus strand of OX104115.1, from coordinate 73,168,475 downwards.
TTGCAAATGTTTCGGCCAATTTGTTAGATATATCTGACTCGGATATTAATAAGTCTTGTCCATCCTTTAAATGATGGACAGTTGCTTTACTGCTTTTACCTTTAATTTTAAGAATCATATTCCAAATTTTATTCATAGGGTATGGTTATTTAATTTTGAAACAAAGTTACCCCAAGACATGCGTCGTCTTTGTTTTGTTACCCTGCGAGCTTTCGCTCGAAAAATTCGGAATTGGTTAAGATTATTTTGAGTTGGGTGTTTATTAAAGCGTCGTTCGGCCTTTTTCCGGTCTTTAATAGCGTCCTCACAGCTGTCATCGAACCATTGGTTTGCAAGGATGTTTTGGATTTGTCGATGTCTTAGGAATTGCTTCTTAAGTAATCGAAATAATTGTTTCATTGAATTTTAAAATTGGATCAGAAATAGCGTCAAAAGTATCCGAGTTAAGTCGCTCTATACAGAGTTGTTCAAATAGGGGCCAATTGGCTTTGTTAAATTTATACGAGCGACTCGTTCTGTGTTGGAAGAGTGCAAAGATTCCAATATAATGGGAAAGTGATCACTGCCACAAAGATCGTCATAGACTTTCCATGAGAAATCGGGCAAGAGCGAAGGATCTGCTATTGTAAGATCAATTGCCGAATATGATCCATTCCCAGGATGTAAATATGTATTGGTTCCATCATTAAAAATGCACAGATCTTCCTGATTCATCAAACCTTCAATACTCCTACCTTTGTCGTTTATTGTGTTACTGCCACATAGAGGGTTGTGTCCGTTGAAGTCTCCAAGTAATATATATGGGGGTTGGTAGCTGATCAGTAAGATTTTTCAACTGATTTAAATTAATGAAGTATTCGGAGGGATATACACAGAGCATAAAGTAATCGTTTTTTCTAAAGATATTCTTACAGCAACCGCCTGAAGATCAGTGTTCAGATATACAGGGCTATTAAAAACCTGATCTTTTACGAGAATTGTTGAGCCGCCAGCAGCTCTATCATTCTCGTCTACACATGTGCTGTATATAGAGTAGTTTTTTTAAAGATATATTGTCACTTTGTTTTAGGTGGAATTCTTGGAGGCAAAATGCAACAGGAAGAAAGGCTTGAACTAATAATGTGATTTCAAGAAAACTAATCTTAAGACCTCGACAATTCCATTGTATAATTGTTTTCATAATGGTTTTCTAACAGGGGAATAGTTGACAGCTTTTTGAGAGCTATTGCGCCGGTTTCGCTAAGGGATCTACTTTTAGATCCAGTATCTGGGGGTAGTGTGTACATGGGATCACCCCAAATAGTCGTGTCTAGAGAATCTAGACTTCCAAATTTGTTGTGGACCTTAATGGGATCCCGAAGCAGTTTTGAAGTTCGATCTCTTTTTTTATTTGAGCTTGCATTTGAATTAGAGCTAGGATTTGAATTTTTTTGGGACTGCTTGAAGAATTGGTTGCTGTTTTACTTTGATTTGATACCGAAGATATAGAAGTTTGAGAAGCTGAAGATTTTTGAGATGATGTAATGATTTTGTCAATGGTTTAAACCGGTAGTCTTGTAGGGTCTTTTTGTCCCATAGGCCAGGTGATCATGGTTTGCGTTTCAGATGTAGCATAAACGCGTTTCGTCACCCTGGCATATGACATTGCAGAAGACGATGGATTGTTCACTGAACTAAACAGACGACGAGCCTCAGGGTAGATGATGTTCTTTTCCGTTTTCAATTTTTGTATGTCCTTTTCTTTTTTAAAATGATGACAGTCTTTTGAGGAGGATATGTTAGCTTCACAACAATTTGCACACTTTGGATTATTTGAACAGATAAAGCCCTCATGCCCTACCTCTGCACATTTAAAGCATACCAAGGAGCCTCTACATTGTCCCTTGCCATGACCAAACTACTGACATTTAAAGCAGCGCACAGGATTAGGAATATATGCGCTGACTTTAACACTGTACAATCCAATTTTGATTGAATGAGGGACAGATGGTGTATTAAAGTTTTGTAGAAAGGTATTAAGTTTTATCGGAATACCTTCTCTCTTTGGCAACGAATCTTTTGACCTTTGTTACACACTGAGGTTTGAGTTCTTCACAAATTTCGTTGTCCGTTAGTTCACAGAGATCATCGTCACTGTAATGAATGATCCCTTGGCAAGAATTTAATGTTCTCTGAGGAGTGAAAGATATTTCCCAATTCGAGAATTTTATTACGTTGAAGTAATATTAAAGACTGTTGTTTTTTCGAAACTTCAATTAGTAGTGAACCAGATTTCATTTTTGTGACGTTTTTAACATCTCCTGCACAGCCTTTAATGGTTTTTTCGATGACAATGGGGAAAGTTTTGAGAGAGGTTTGTTGGAATCTTAACTAGTCAAGACAATAAATCTTGAGAAGTGATCATCAGCAACTATTTCTTCAAACGAAATGTCATTGTTTCTTTTTTGGGAACCTGTTTGCGTAAATGTTTTTGAAGCCATGATGAAAGAATGCGGTTCTCCACCCTTGTCACCCACCCGCCACGGAGTGCCAACAGGGGCGATGCTTGGTCTCTGCGGATTACCAGCAGAAAACATCAGGTGTTCCAAGGGTGGTATACTCAAATAGATGAATTTCTCTGCGAACGCATGCTTCGTGCCAGAGTAACTGGCGAAACAACCGTTCGAAACTCTATCTACTTGATTGACCCATGAGCCACCGCCTTCTTAACAGCCTGTAATGGAACAATTTTAATACTATGATTCACAAGATATGATCAGGTGATAAGAAAAATGATGACAATCTAGATAGGTGTTTGGCGTGACCAGCCGATTGACCAAAACCGGGTCCATCCGGTCTCCCGTCTAGTTGAAGTCAGGGCCAAAGTGGAGTGTTGAAAATCGAAACCGACTCATCTGCACAATGGATGCAGCAGAGAGTGATCTCTCAACCACCAGGATCCCTTCCTCCACCATCACGGGTTGCAACACACGGCAAACATGTCGCCTCTATAAAGCTGAGGAAGCTTTGCCCTTCAGATACCGCCTTCTTTGCAAATCCTTTGAGGAAGCTGTCTAACAAATGGTAAGTACATTTCATGGAATAGTTTGAAAGGAAATTGATGTAATATAATAGCTAAAATGAGAAGGATTCACAAAGTTCAAGACGTGACATGCCGATTTATCGAAGTCAGGGCTAACTCGATTTCCCGTCTAGAAAAAGTTAGGGTTCAGTAGGTTATCGGACCGTTTACCCGGCCTACTGAAATCCCGTCCTGTAATCGACACGGGTCGCAACACACGGCAAGTGTTGCCTCTGTTAGCAGATTCTTACTGCAGACTGAGGAAGCCGTGGGCCTATTCTCATGTGCCCCGGGTCCTACAAGGGTCGTAATTTACGAAAACTAAATATTATGTATAAAATCCGCAATGGTAATGCTCCCGAATATTTAAGAGATATTTTAAATGACTTCTCTGATATTGGACATTATAATTTAAGAAATCGGCTAGATTACAGACCACCATTGTGTCGACTTGAGACGTTTTCAAAATCGTATTTTCCCTCAACAGTTAGATTGTGGAACTCTCTTCCTTCAGATCAAAGAGATTTACCAACTTTTATGAGCTTTAAAATGTCCCTGAAAAAAGAAAATTATATTGTCCCATCATATTTTCTTATAGGAAGCAGAAATATAAATATTATTCATAGTACATTACGTCACCGTTTCAATTCCCTAAAGGCCGCTTTATTTAGAGTAAATATGATCAACGACCCAGGCTGTGCTTGTGGTTGTCCCTTAGAAGACTCCATACATTATTTACTAGAATGTCCACTTTGCGATAACATTAGAAATCAATTTTTATATACGTTGATGTCAATTACTTATCCATCTATTGAAATTGTCCTATTTGCTTCTGATAGTCTTAGAGACGAAGTGAACACTATAAGTTTTAGACATGTACACAGTTATATTCACCATTCTAAGAGATTTTCAGCATAGCTCTACTCCCCCCTCCCCACCTTATTATTTTGGTTGTCTTTCTTGCATTGTTTATATAGTACATGTATTTTGCTTTGTATATTTTGTTATGTGTCATTTATTTTCTGTATAAATTTAAAATTGTGTAGTAATTTTCTTTGGTGTCATCTTGTGTAATAGTTTGTAAGATCATTGTACGGAGAGAATTTCATAAGTTGTAATAACTTGTGTTCGATCCTATTGGTTATTTTGACAATAAAATATGATTAAACTAAAATCCGAAGAATTCCGACGATGGAGTGTTATCTCACCTTTGGCGCAAAATTAAAAATTTGCGGAATTTGTGGGAATTTGCTGCGATGACAAAAAAAAGTAAGTCTAAATGATGCCTTCATATTCGGCCGATTAACAAGAATATAATACCTGAACAAATTATTTTTTCCAGGAAAATTCAATAGTCGGGTTTTCAATAAATTTGCCGCAGGCTTTCGGTTAATTGAGAAATATTAATTTATTTTTACTACTAATTTGTACATGGAAAACGATTTAAGTGACAAATGATTACAAAGCGCAAGTTTGTTGTAACAGTACTTATAAATAGATTTAAGTATTTATGTGCAAAAATAGTTAATAATAATTTATTAAAAATTGTGGCTAAACACATTGGTTGTTTTAGTTTTTAGAAATGTGAAAACCGGCACACTTTCAGGGCTAACATCTCGTTAATTAACCCACAATTCTATAATAATATTTTAACTAAGTGTTGGCACCTTACTTAATTTAAACAAAATTAAAACGGGGTATCAGTGAAATTAAATCGGGGGTGTCAGTGATCGCTAGATCAACTTTTTTCAACTTAAAGTTGTATTGTCTATGTATTGTACCCTGCCTCGACTTAGGAGAACAGAATGTTAAGTTTTATTAATCTTTAGAATTATTGATTAATGTTTGTTTTTGTTTGAATGATGTTTAACGCCATTTTCAGCAATTTTTCAGCTATATCATTGTGTCCAGTTTTTGTTGGGGGAGGAAGCCGGAGTACCCGGAAAAAACCCGCGACCTGCGGTAGGAAAACTGGCAATCCTGGTCAATTAAGATTGGAGTCGAATATACCGTGTCCGCAGTGAGAATCGAACCCGCGATCTCAGTTTTGACAGACCACGTGATCAATTGTAGACGAACTACCTTAACCACTCGGCCACCGAGGCCCCCTATATTGATTAATGAACAGTCGACAGTATAGACCACGTGATCAATAGTAGACGAACTACCTTAACCACTCGGCCACCGAGGCCCCCAATATTGATTAATGAACAGTCGACAGTATTATATTGAGATTTCTGTTCCTTTTCGATCTGCGATTTCAGTTCAAATGGTAATGCTTTTGAAAGGTAACATAGAGGTTTTGTATATAAGAAGTTAATAATGTTTTTTTGAATATTGAATGGTATTGTTCCCGGTGAACGATTCAGCACGAGTGCCTTTTATAATTGTAGCACGGTGATTTCTATTCTATTCCACATTGACATACACCAAGTCTGCGCGAATATTATATTCTTTGAAGGTATATAAATCGAAAAATATTCAGAACAGGAAAATGGTTCATTTCCACTATCGAATAGCGAATAGGAAACTGAATAACGAAAAGGAAAATGAATGTCGAAAAGGAAAATGGTTCATTTTCCCATTCGAATAGCGAATAGGAAACTGAATAACGAAAATGAAAATGAATGTCGAAAAGGAAAATGGTTCATTTTCCCATTTGAATAGCGAATAGGAAACTGAAAAAAGAAAAGGAAAATGAATGTCGGAAAGGAAAATGGTTCATTTTCCCATTCGAATAGCGAATAGGAAACTGAATAACAAAAAGAACATAAACTCTATCACGTACTTTTTAACCGACATTGTCCTCAGGAATATATGTAGTTTATACATGCGATTAAATGAAATTGAAAATTAAATGTGACACTGAATAGGAGATATAATATAATCATTCGTTTGATATAAATAATTGTATTTTTAAATTTGAAATAACATTTATATAGATATAGATACAAAACATTAACTACTACATTTGTGTACATTTGCATAAACGAGACATTTATATTTCGCTTGAAACATTTTAAACCTTTGTAATGATTTTGAGCTGTCTGATAGAATAAGTAGGTTACAAAAGCGCAATTATTTGCAATGCATTTCCCATATGGTACCCTTGCAATTAAGGTCATTTGTGCAAAAAACCTCTAAAATTTACCTTCGGAAAACAGTTTTTTGTGCAAGTTGAAATGTAAAACCTCATTATTAACACATAAAAAAGTATAGGTCATGCGGAAAAATGACCGACAAATTTGGTTGAAATAATCAGATTTAAATGACACTGACAAAATGTATAACCTCCCTCTTGAATCGTTTTAAGGTAAATTTTTCAGGCTCTTATAAATTTCCTCCCAAATATCGAACATTTTTAATCAATAATGTTTATAATTTTTAATTTTGCTATTTTCAGAACTCCAGCATCAAATCAGTATTTACTTCTGCATACTATCTTGGGGTAAAAAATTTCCGGGTGTCATGTAAACAAATAATTAGGCTATTGTAACCTATAGGCAACACTGAAAGTGTCAGATTAAGTCCAAAATGTTATGGATTCATCCTTATGCAACATTCACATGTTTCCCAAAATAAAATAAAGTTATCTTCAATGGTTGCTTGTTGGTATGAAATTTCTAGAGGCCACCCTCTGTCAAATTGCACTCATTTTTCACAATAATGAGTTGCTGCTTAGTAATATTCGAGTTATTGTTCTTGTTTTCGGTCGTTATTTGAAAATTTGGTACACGGGTCAATTCTGGATTCAACATTTTTTCTCGAATAAAGATCTAAAGGCTGTAAACAAAATTTTCGTAGAATCTATGAAAACTACAATTTTGAAACAGACTATAGCTAGCTAAGATAATACTTGGTCAGTCCCATTTTATGTCCGTATGTCAGAAGTAGTCCCATTAAAGCTAACTGCATTCAAATTTAACAAAGGCGATGTCATTCATGGATACAACATACCAAAATGATCAAAACCCAAAATTCAATTCGGTCGAAAATAGGCCAAAGTAAACAAAGTCGGCTTAGAGACTTAAGCCTAGCATAAAATATGTGTTTTTGCTGTCAAGCGCTTCATTTAAATGTTGAAAACAATTTTCTATCATTAACCTTTCTATCATTAACTTCGAATAACTATTCCAGTATAATCTCTGGGTAAAATTTATACGATATTTTCATACGTTGTGATAAATAACATAAAGAGAAGACAACTTTTAGTAATAATTTTTTTTCAAAATAATACGTGTCTTCTTTAGATTGCAATTTGGGTGTTATCACAAACTTAAGATTCCCATGTATGACAGAGATGGGGATACAGTAAAATGTAGATGGGCCCGTGGGCAAGAATCTGATAGCGTTTGTAAGGCTGTTCCATATGCTGAACTAAATGAAGTATAGTTGTTGTAGCCGTTGCTTTTTATTTCTAGTTTTTATATAGATACAGTCATTTTGTTTGTTTGTCAATAAAACATTGTAATGATGACATGTAAGGATAGAAATAAGCAATATAAATAAATTCAGAAAAAAATAGCAAGCTTTTGTTCAGGGTCGAACAGTGCTCCTAGAAGAAGTTCACCATAGCAAGTATATGTTTTGTGACTTCTCCAGTTTAACGACATTCTTTTTATTGTCTGTTTTAGTTATAATTCAATTAGTCAATGGTTGCATACAGTTTTATTGGATATTCAATAATGGGTTTCAACCTGAAACAAACAAACAAAAATAATAAGTTTGTGATACAATCAAAACAGTTCTTAATTAACAAACACATTCATGAATAATTGTCACAATAAACAACAGGTAGATCAGCGGTAAAGTTATTCAGTACTTACACAATGACGGCATGAATTTTCAGAACTTTCAAAATTGTCAACATTCATATTTTACAAATTGGGCGAAAATAATCTGTGGAATGAAACAAACATTATTTCAAGGTTAACAAAAAACCTGTCATACAATCCTTGAACAGTTCCAAAATTCATCGCCAGATACACTCCCGTCTAATATTTGTTCTGTTCTTCTGTTGGTAATAGTACAATGCGCCTATGTACTGATCGTTTAACGAAAGAGTCTCTTATTCCCTTATAAGTAGATCCTTCGGAAGGAAGTTTATATCTCACTGTTACATCTCTGATTTAACCATCTCTTCCTGGAACAATTTCCGATACTTGTCCCAATTGCCAATTTCCACGAAACGTGTTATTAGCTTGTATCAACACAATGTCTCCAATCCTGACGTTTCTCAGTTTACAATGCCATTTTTGTCGAACGAATAAGTAAAGGAAAGTGATCCCGATGCAACTTTCTCCAGAAGGAATTCACCACCTCTTGGACAAATTTCCAACGTTTCTTGAAATTCTCCGATTTATCCCATATTCCAATGGGCACACTAGACGAAGCTCGGCCAAGAAGAAGATCATTTGGGCACAGATATGTTCCGTCATTAGGATCTGATGATTTCACTCCTATTGGTCTCTCGTTCATGAGGTTAGCTACTTCAAAAAGAACTGTCTGAAGCCCGATGGCAAATATAAGGCTTTTCTTTGCAGATTTTATGTGTCTCACTACATCCATTTTCCCAGTGTGCAGCTGCAGATTTAGAAATGAGCCATTCTAATCCATTTTCAAGACCAAATTGTTTGATAGCATTCCAATTCCAGTGGATTACTACATCCTTAAGTTCCTTACTTGCCGCTACCAGTTGTGATCCCGGATCTGACCGTATTCTCTTGGAGTAGCCATGAATTGACAGAAATCTTCTTAAAACCATCAAAAAACTATTTGTATTATATCCGTCAGCAACATCCAAGTAGACTGCTCTACTAGCCATGCAATTAAAAATCACACCGTAACCTTTACCATGTGTTCTTCCTTTAACAGTGTCCTTAATGATGAATGGTCCCAAAAGATCAAGCGACGTATAGGCGAATGCTGGTGATGGTTTTAATCTCTCCAATGGGAGTGGTCCCATTTATTGTTCGGTGCATTTTCCTGTATATCTTCGACAAAGAACACACATCTCCAGTATTTACTCCTAGCCTTAGAAACAGTTGTGTCAACTCCAGCATGATCCTCATCATGAACACTCTTAAGAACAGCCAGACAAATCAATTCTTGTTCGGAAGCAATAGAAGTTCAGTTTTGTTATAATTACATCTAAGCCACTCGTCAATTCTTTTTCCAACAACTACAATACCATTCTTGTTTTGCTCTGGACAGAACCTTTTATACTGTCTCTGCCAATCATCATGGCATACTTCTTTGTTCATAACTTGTCCATTCAATCTCAGCTTTTCTCATCTCATTAGCAGTAATATTTGTCGCTGCTCCTTTAAAGGACTTGTCCCTTGCCACATTCATCAAAATACATGTTACCTTAAGCAGTTTATTATAAGAAGACACATTTTCAACATTGACATCATCAAATTTGGAATAACATAGGTCATCAGTTTCTTTTTGAATACTCGTTGTGACACCCACAACATCTGGAATTTTACATGATTTTGACGAACGGGCCATTGATCTATATGCAGTTTCAAAAACTCAGGTCCATTTTACCAGCGTGAATCAGACGGATGGTGGACCCGTGTCGTCATATCCGCAACATTCAACTCTGTTGATACCCACCACCATTCCATGGGGTCACTTTTGTTCTGAATTTCTGCCACTCTTGTAGCCACAAATGTTCCAAATCCATAGGTTTCTCTTTGTATTTGAGCTCTCACAATCATAGAGTCCACTACATGGATCACACGGTCAAATGTATAGTCCATGCATTTAACCAATTTTTCCTCAATCATGACACTTAATATGGCACCACAAAGCTCAAGTCTTGGAATAGTAAGTTTTCTTGTTGGTGCTTTTCGATGTTTTGCCAAAACTAATGTTGATTGAAATGTTCCATCCTTCATTCTCCATCTCACATAAGCACAAGCACCATACCATATGCAAATATCACTTCCATCCGAAAAGACAACAAGTACAGGATTTCCAATAGCATTTGGTGGCTTCACGCACCTTCCAAATTCCAAACTTTCAATATCACTCAAATCTTTAAGAAACTTCATCAATTCGTTCTTATTTTCATCAGATATATCAGAGTCCCAAAAGTTCTCCTTACTCGGTTTGCCATCCCTATTATTTTCGGTGCACAATTTTCGGAGCAATATTTTTCCAGCCAGTGTAACAGGGAGCACAAGACCAAAGGGATCATAAGTTTTGGCAAGCTGACTTAATAACATCCTTGGTGTTAAAACTTCAGGTACTTTTTTGATTGACAGTATTTTCTTGGATAGTCACATTACTCTTGGTTGGAACCTTTCTGTTCTTAGGTTCAAAGTTTATCTTTACCTTGAAAAAAAAGATCTGTTATCAGGGTCCATTTTAATCCAAGAACCTTCTCATCTCCTGATTCCATGAGCCTCAAACTTGACTGACAATTGTCATCATTGGCGTTTTTGTCTCCGAACACAATCCAGTACTTTATTTTGAATCCTCCATATGCATGTATCCTCTCTGCATCGAAGGCAATTGACCTTGCCCTTTCCATACAATCTACAGATTGTAGCAGAGCATCTAAGTAACTATTCCTAATTTTAATTTTGCGGCTTGTGGATATATTTTCTGTTTCATCTCTGCTGTTTTACGAAGTGCAAGAGTTGCAATAGCTTCGCTAGGTTTGTCACCAAATCTGACTGTCGTAAGCACGTAATGATCTGGTCTTCTATGGGTCTCTAAATTTCTCCACACGAATCTATGAGTGTGTTGGTCATTTGGTGATAAATTTACAGCGTTATACATTTTTGATATATCTCCAGTTAATGCGACTTGTTCCTGTCTAAATCGTATTAGAATAGCTAACAAGTCATTTAACACATTTGATCCTTTGGCCCAGTAGTCGTTGAGAGTATGGCCCACATACGAGGCAGACGAGTTGAACACTATATGAACTGGGGTAGATTTTGATTCTTGTTGGAGGAATGTAATGAACCGGTCCTTTATAATTCATCAATTCATCACTGGTGAGTTTTCTAGCAACTCCACGTTTGTTTATGTCCTGAATCTGATCATTATAGGCCTTTGCATAATCTTGGCCGTTTCGTATGAGTCTATGCTCTGTAGATTTCATTCTTGCCACTGCAGATGAAACATTGTTTGGTAGACCTTTAGGATCCTTCATCCATGGATACTGTACAACCCACTGCTTGCTTGTGTCATCATGCTGCATTCCAGACTCTATCAAAGCTAATTCTCTTTCCTCGCGAAGAGAATGTTGCGATTATCCAACAACATGATTTCCACATTTGCAAGATCCACATTTAAGACTACATTGAGACAATCCTTCTACATCAAATACTGATTCAAGCTTTCTATTAATACTATCTTGAAATAGAATTTTAGCAGCATTCACATTGAATATTTTTCCTGTTGCCCAATATATTCGATTTGTTTCGTGACTTACATCATTCCTTGCCTGAAGTAAAGGGTGACTTCCACGCAGACAGTAGCCAAATTGGTTTCTCATTATTTGTAGATTCCCTATTTGGTTGATCAAGTTGGGCATTAAAATGCAACAATCTGTCCCTATCAACATGTCAACTTCTCCAGTCGGTCTACATAAGTTTTCGTTAACTGTCTGCAAAGAATTGTGAAAGAACTGACCTTCCCTTTTATCCGCATGTAGCCATTTATGATGAAATCTCATACATTGATGTCCATATTGGTCCAGCATGTCACATGGAACCTTGTTACGACATAGTCTTGACTGATGGCCTATTTTTAAGCAAGAGAAGCATCCTTTATTTTGTCGAAGATTTTCTAATTTACCTTGAACATCTAATCTTTGGAACACATTACACTCTAGAATGTCATGGTTGTAAGTTTTATGATACCAGCATTTGTACTTAATCGTTCCCATATTATCTGGTGCATTTAGCCTTCCCGTTCTTGAGTTTGACACGGCCTGGGCTACTTGCGCAAGCCCATCTATCACCTGCTTCATCATCTCATTGTTTTCCTTTATTCGAGTATGAAAAACACTCATTGTATTACTTTCCTGGATATTGTCGTTTCTTTCATCATCATTTCCTGTGATTGCGCTATTTACCTTTCCTTTTGAATACGAACCACTTTCTCTACTGTCAGCTTCAATGTATTCGAGAGCGTTCTTTTCTTCCAAAAGAAAGTCAAGGAATACCTGGAACCCGTTCTGTACAATATCCGATTCAGACCTGTCCATCCTTAATGCCCTTTCACGCTTCTGATAGGTGGTAACAGTTTCTCTATCTGACTCACAATTGTGGCAGTATTCATTACCCTTTCAAGCTTCATTCTTTTTAGATCAAGCCAACATTTTTCTATAGTGTCAACCATACCTATGAATTTCAAGTTTTCACCTTCCTGCACTCGTTTAAGTTTCTTGAGATCATTTAATATACTGTCCACTAACCTTTCTGCTCTTCCGTATTTCATATCTAAGCGATGAACCATTTCACCATAATCGTTATCGACATCTTTGACCACTGTTTCAATGCGAAGGGATCTTGTCCATAAACTGAAACCATATGTCGTTCAAAGTCAACCTTAAAACTAGGATAATCTCGAACATTACGGCTGAATGTAGGGGCGTCCAAATTTTTAACTCTAAAACTTTTGAACTCGCTAGATTTCGGCTTCCTTTCATCCTTTGGTTGATCCATATCTTTAGCTTTATTTCGTTTTTGAACGGCCTCCACAAGGGACCTTGACTTAATTAATTCCTTGTACATAACACTCATATCATGATTGAGATCATTTATTATTGGCTTATCTGCCTCATTGTCTGAATCAAAGTTCTCAAGGTAGGCTTCATGCTTAGCTTCTAAATCATGGTAAGCAGTTTCTAAATCCTGAAGAATTTTTACAGTTACAATTGGATCTGTCTCACCTTGTAACCCTTCTAAAATGTGTCCATAAATTCTGTGGAATTTTCCATTTGATGTGCTTCTTTTCTTCTTAAGAACTTTTTTGGCGTGGTCCATCTTGCCTTGTGTTGAAATGTTTAAGGCATTATTCAATTAGTCAATGGTTGCATAAAGTTTTATTGGATATTCAATAATGGGTTTCAACCAGAAACAAACAAACAAAAATAATAAGTTTGTGATACAACCAAAACAGTTCTTAATTAACAAACACATTGAGGAATAATTGTCACAATAAACAACCTTTAGATCAGCGGTAAAGTTATTCAGTACTTACACAATGACCGGCATGAATTTTCAGAACTTTCAAAATTGTCAACATTCATATTTTACAAATTGGGCGAAAATAATCTGTGGAATGAAACAAACATTATTTCAAGGTTAACAAACAACCTGTCATACAATCCTTGAACACAGTTCCAAAATTCATCGCCAAATATTTTGTCTTCGATAGATTTTTAGGGTTGTGTGGTCTGTTAGTGATTACAAAGTTTTAAGGTTGTTTGACGCATATATCTATGTGATACGGCGTATTAAATAATGTTCGCGTACGGAAGCAAAATATATTAAAATTGGTACACGAACTTGATTTTACAGGAGACTTGCACACTGAAATTTTTAGCTTTGCGAATTCTTAACTATAAAGAAGACGGATGCTATGCTGTTGCCTTAACGATTGTGGATATTCCAAAGAAAGTCATCCAAGTTGGCAACAAGAGGTATACAACGCATGACGCATTGTCCAGTCTCTCTACAGGTATAAACAATCTACATATTGTCACGGCGGATATAAATAAGCTATTAAATCTATCCTATCCTAGAATGTAAAAACATCCATCGAATACGGCACGATACGGCAAATTCTAAATGACATGATGGAATCGCCATGCAGATACTATAATTTTTACCATCTAATTTTTAAAAAGTTAATATATTTTCACTAACTTATTAACAAATGATACAAGTTCAATCAGTAATAAACAAATATTAAACTCTTATTTTTTTTACTTTAAATGTTATACGCGGTGATTTTTTTTATTCTCAACAGAACTGTGACGGATATCCCTATCAAAATTTTAATTATGAAATGAATACCTATGAAATGTTATTATCTGATATAAATTATTTATGCCCCTATTGTTGGCTCCAGAATTTTAAATATTAACATGAAATCTAAAAGTCACGTGAACAAGAATTTAAGCAGTCAGCAGGTATATGAGGGATCCGTTTAAACAATTCATTTTTGTTACCCAAATTGCTTGTTTGTTTTAACCTTTGGCAGGAAAACTCGCAGTCCTTGTCAATTAAGATTAAAGCCGAGTACACACTACCCGCATTAAGACTCGAACCCGCCACCTCAGTGTTGACAGACGACGTTATCAATAGTAGACGAACTACTTTGACAACTAGGTCACCGAGGCCCCTTTCAAATTGCCTTTATAACTGGTATCATATCTGCTGTTGTACACAATAAACAGCTTCGATAAAAGACCAAAGTTTAGAAGACATGTTCTAAAACAAAAATTATTAAAACACCTTACAAAGTATTAACAAACAATTTAATGTGTTAAATATGAACATACGTGTTCATTATAAAATATTGGATTGACGTAAACTATGCACATTCTGACATTCTGAAAAGCTAATATAAGTCCTAGAGAAATAGGCTCTGAACTATTTATTTCGTAGGTTGTAGAACCAATCAAGACCAGATCAGATTGTTTTCTTTCAATGTTGAGGACATGATATTTTTTAAAATGCACATACGTTAAACATGCTGAACTTTATGTCGTTTTCGTAACTAGTCGGTATAAAACTCATCTCAGTGCATTAGTCCTTGTTACCATATACATTTACATATGTTTACAGTTTTTATTACGCTTGGTTGGAATATCTACCGATTGTAACAACAGACCTGAACTTCTGGCTCCTACAGCCGAAGAAAGTACCAAAATGAGCATAGCAGATTGAGAATTATGCAGACTTACATTATTTGCAGCAAATAGTTTAACTACAAATGATTTGTAAGTGATTTTAAAATACATTATTTACGAGACATATAGTTGATAGATTGATTTGATGTTTGCTTAACGTCATTCAAGCAATATATTTTAGCTATATTCAGGAACAGTGTTAACAAGTTTACAAACCATAAAACCAAATAATAATGAGATGGACAAACGGCAATAAAAGGTTAACTGCCACTTGAAAAGAATGGAGTATCAGATATTACGAAAATTTTTGATTTTTGAAACCTCAACAGTGAGCCTACGGTTTTTTAAATTGACAAAAGACGTCTTTATAGTGAATGGAGCAAGGCTGCGGTCAGGCGTTTCTAGGTATTAAAAAGCTGACAACCCACCAACGACAGGGCCTCCATATCCACTACCTGAGGACGCGCTTTACAGCTCTGTGTGTCGAGCACATGGTCCCAGAAATGACATACGAATGTTGTTAATATAAATTAAAAGGATGCAAAAATTCAATATTAGATGACAATGTATTGTGGTTCTAGTATATGATTAAAAAATGCCTAAAATGTAATGATCATTACCGATAATTTCAGTTACAGAAAATTAAGAAAATGCGTCTTACTTATGATTAAAAAACACACACATTTTTATGCTTTGAGATTATTATTATGCAAAGACCCTTCATCTTTAAAATATGTATCGATAGCACTAAACTAGTCGTTTGGAATTACGTTACATTTGCACTTAAACTCTTGCATAATTTGAATTGTTATAAATTTCTCAAGCATAACTAAAGTTAGGATAGCTCAGATA
Organism: Limnoperna fortunei; assembly: GCA_944474755.1. NCBI lineage: Eukaryota > Metazoa > Mollusca > Bivalvia > Mytilida > Modiolidae > Limnoperna > Limnoperna fortunei. The sequence continues at coordinate 73,152,675 of OX104115.1, read as the reverse complement.
AAACTATTAATTTAATGATTGTAAACTATGATATCAGAAGATAATTAAAATGCTATATAGTTACCGGACCTAATTAAAAAAGCTATTTGTGATAAATTGACACTTATTACATAGAAAAGATGTTTAAGGTGTTATATTTCCATTGCTGTAAGAAGGAAAATTGTGATGTGTCATTCGGGAAAAATAAAATAAAAAATCCCAGATACGTGTAAAATGGATATTAAATATCAGACTAAAGACAGAAAACACAATAGCGTTGTTAAAAAAACTAGAATGAAACCAAATTAACCAGTATGTGTTTCTTACATCTTCAACGACAAGCTTTGTTTTTGATATATGTAAGGAAAGTCAGTTGCGATACCGTAAATAATATTAAATTTGTCTAAATTTGTCCAATTACTCATAAAAATGACTTAACATTCACCTAACTCCATCTCCTACTTTTGTCTAATCAGTCTAATCAAAATTTGATCTTTCATCGCTATTGTTTTATTTATATGTGGCATGGGGGATCTAATAACATCCCATTACAAGTCTTCTCAGATTGACCTTTTGATATAAATATTATTCACTTAAAATTCTGGGCAACCCTAAACAAGAAAACCTTCTAACTGGGACGGAAGACCCCTACCGCTTCAAAAGTTTATATTATTGATTTGAAAAGAGACAGAGAATCCATATAATAACCTGTGCTTCATTTAAGACCCTAAGTTATGTCGATTTTTAATGGACGCTATCTCTGTATGGTGACTGGTTTGTTTGTTTTCCTAAATGCTAAATATTAATAGAAGATTCTACAACATAAAAATGTGGAAAAACTAATTTCGTATTAGTTGGTACAAAAGGGTCATATCCCGTAGAGATAGAATTTTAATTAGACTGGATGTCTAATACTATTGTTTAAATATTGTTAAACACAAATCATTTGATTCCATATTGTCTTTGTAAAATCTAATTTACATCTATATGTTGATCCCAGATTAGCTACATGTATAACGTTTGTCCAACAATTTTTGTGTCGTTATATTTTATCGCACGGCAAGCATAAATAACTTTATTCAACATATTAATCTGCATTTAGAATAACCAATATTAGCTTAATTAGTCCTCCTGGAGTGACAGTCACTGGTCCTCAGAAAGATTTCAGCAGAAATGGCGTCTTTTACTGGGTACTACAATGGAATCCAACAATGCATGACCAAGGAAACCATATTCATTCTTTGCGCTACTGTTGCAGATACGTCCGGGTATATAACTTTCTAGTATTATTGTTTTCTTGTGATGTTTTGATGATAAATATGTGAAGAAAAATCCATGCATCGACAAAATAAAAACAGAGCAATAAAAAGTTATATCGCGAAACACAGTGGCCAATTTAAAACCAAGTGATTGAAGATTGTTAGATGCCACAAAAGAGTCTTATTAATACATGTAACCGACAGCTTAAAAGATCTAATAACAGATCATCGTATACTTCTTCCCCTAGCTCTTTCCATGAAATATAAAATAAATTAAAAAAAGAAACGCAAAATGTCAACAAGTATACCTCAAATTTTGAATATCACTTAAAAAAAATAATAAACACATTTCATTGAAATTTGTCACACTAGTTGTTCAAAATATTGTTTAAGTCTCAAACGATTAGATTATTCAAATGACGTTTAGTTATTATCACTGCCACGGAGGGCGGTATATTTGTATTAACTTCCGTTGATTAGGATGGGTAAAGGAGAAAATAGTTCGATGTATTTTAGTTACCATGAACGAACAGAATTTTGCGAAAAGAATGTCAATCATTCAATGAAAAGGATTGACAGTTTTCCTACCGTAGGTCCGGGGCTTTCTCCGAATACTCAGGCTTCCTCCACTAATAAAAACTGGACTCCAGGATATAGCTAAAAATGCTTTCTAGTACGATGTCGTGCATAATGAGCTTTACTACAGCTTTATGAAACGAGAGATAACTAAATGTTTATTATTTCCCAAGCCTGGGAATGTAATAGACTAAAGATCAGACACTTGTTTTTGGCACAGAAATGTAGAAAACAACAAGTAGGGTATGAAAATTCGCATAATTACGTTAAACACTCTTAATCTTGTCCAGATAAGTTTGCTGAGCTTGGTACTTTCCTACACAAAACATAAGATTTAGCTACCACATCTGAATACCTGGGTTGTGCTTTTACAAATAAGTCCCAACACAGACGAGCGGTTGTCACAAGTCTTATAACGACGTTTATTAAACATACTGCTATTGCAATAGTTAAACAAGAATTAAACAAATACTTGTGTCAACATAGCGAAAAGAATCTAATTAATTAATTGATTGTTAGCTAAAACGTCTAGCAAGCAATATTCCAGCTATATTCAGGAGGAAGTTAACTTAATTTAAATCAATGAAAAAGGGGCAAATAATTTTTACTGCCACGGGAACGTATGGATTAATAAGTAATACTGAATATTTATAACAGATTAACGATATCCGAAAACATTTAAATTTTGTGTAGACACCATAGTGACATGAGATGCGTTACCTTTACAGCATGGTGTAAGTATGAATTTGGTACTTCATTTACGTTCGGGAAAGCCCATGAATTTGTTTACACTTAAGACTTAGGTCAAATATATATCACCTCATTATACAGAGTCTAGTGCACATCATAATGCAACAGTAAGCTTTATTAACTGTTAATTAGAACTGTCAATTCTCTGTCCTTGACTACAACATGTATAGAAAGAAGGCGATGTTCTGCACGGATACAGATGTACATATATGAACATATTTGTGTCTGATTTCTTTAAGATTACTTTGTGATTTACCAAGAATTTTAACATTATGCAACAATACCGAGTATGTGAAGAAAAATATAACAAGTCAACAATATGCTTTTTCCTAACGGTATCACTAATCCAGTGCTCATCATTTCGGTGACTACGAAACGAATTAGTGACTTTTGGATAAAAATCTACTGCTTAATTTGTTTTACTCGAAATGATAAGGTATTATTTGACGGACCTGGTATTATTGTTGTACTTTTTTGTATAGTTTTTAACATTCAAATACTTAACCAAGGTTATTGATTAAAATTTTACGTAAAAACGAATAATTGCAGCATTGATATTACAGTTATAAGTGGAATTGAAGCGACGAATGTTAAGTGGCTTTATTAACGATTCAGCTGTAGAACCTTCTATGAAAATTGTATGTCCAAATGACAAAACTTGTTCTAGAATTGGTTCAATACAGAACACTTACTGAACATCTCCTTAAAGCACAATACCAAATGGAAATTATTGTGTGAATTAATGTTATATTTCATCACATGCCCAAAAAAAAAATCAATCATTGTTAGTAAGTATCTACAAAATAGTGAAAGAGACCCGACTTTTCGATGCCAAAATATAGTTTCAGGTTTGCGTCTTTAACATTATATCGGACAGAACATGCACATTTGTTATTACAGTATACATAAGAGTACTTTTTAAAATAATAACTGTAATTTCTATGGTGTTTTGTATTAGTATAACATAAAACAAGCATTTAAAATATTTTATTCCAAGGTTCAACAATGGCTTTGCCAACAAAACTTACTAATGCAAACAGACACGAACAGACAACAGAAATGACCAGTACGAGTATAATAACAGAAGGATCACCAGAAACAACAAAAGGTGACGAATTGGCGACATCTAGTACATTAATAGAAAAAAATGTCTATTTAAACATAATCTGCATTAATTATATTAATTCTTCTTGCCGTTTTTTGCTGATCTAATAGAAGTTTTATTTTATGTTAAGTAGTTGAAATCATACCGTTTTACCTAATTTATTTTTGAAGATATTATTAGATTATTAGATATAAATACACTGTAGACTTTAACCGCATCATCAATTTATTGTCAGTTTTCCTACCGCAAGTCGGGGGTTTCCTCCGGGTACTTCGTGTCTCTTTCCAAATAAAAACTAGACGTATGTTAAGTTGTCTATTTTACATATTCAGCTTTAAAATTTTTATGAAAATTGTATGTCTAAATGACAAAATTTGTTCTAGGATTGGTTCAACATTCACAATGTACTTGTCCTCAAAACACAAAGCCAAATGGAAATTATTGTGTCAAAGCTAAGAATAAATGTTGTATTTAATCACATGCACTAATAGTCAATAACTGTTAATAAGTATCTACAAAATAATGAAAGTGACCCGATTTTTCTATGTCAAAATATAGTTTCAGGTTTGCGTTTTTAATCAGTACATGTATATCGGACAGAACATCTTTTATTACAGTATAAATAGGAGTTCTTATTAAAATAAAAAAAAACCCGGTAATTTCTATGGTGTTCTGTATTAGTATAACATAAAACAAGCACTTAAACATATTTTATTCCAAGGTTCAACAACAACACTTGCTGATGCAAACAGAAACAAACAGACAACAGAAATGACCAGTAAGATAATAACAACAGAAGGATCACCAGAAACAACAAAAGGTGACGAATTGGCGACATCTAGCAATTAAATAGAAAAAAATTATGTCTATTTAAACATAGTCTATATTGATTATATTAATTCCTCCTGCGGTTTTTTTTGCTGATCTAAAAAAAGTTATATTTTTTTTAAGTAGTTGAAACCATACCGTGTTGCCCAATTTATTTTTGAAGATCATGCCATCATCAATTTATTGTCAGTTTTCCTACAGCAAGTCGGGGGTTCCTTCGGGTACTCCGTTTTTCTCCCCCAATAAAAACTAGACTTTTTCTTTTGGCTTTTTTACAGATTCAGCTGTAGAATCGTGCATGAAAATTGTATGTCTAACTGACAAAATTTGTTCTAGGATTGGTTCAACACAAAACACTGACTGTACTTGTCCCGCAAACACAAAGCCAAGAATTAATGTTATATTTAATCACATGCACCAAAAGTCAATCATTGCTAATAAGGATCTACAAAATAATGAAAGAGATCCGACTTTTGTATGTCAAAATATAGTTTCAGGTTTGCGTCTTCAACATTATATCGGACATAACATGCACATTTTTTATTACAGTATACATGAGAGTTCTTATTAAAATAAAAAATGCAATTCTACGGTATTTTGTATTATTATAACATAAAGCCAGCATTTAAACATATTTTATTCCAAGGGTCAACAAAAGCTTTGCCACCATTACTTACGGAGGCAAACAGAAACGAACAGACACCAGAAATGGCCAGTATAACAACATAAGGAAGGCCAGTAACAACAAAAGATGACAAGGATACGATCACTGGTACTTAAATAAAAAAAAATAATGTCTATTTAAACAAATCCTGCATTGATTATACTAATGCCTTTTGTCATTTTTAATACGAAACGGGTACTCCGACTTCCTCCCGCAATTTATTCAATTTCTGCATTTAATGGGATAAAACGTTTATTTACAAACAACAACTTCTAATTGGACAGACCAATGTGGTTAAAGGAATAAGTTTTGTACAAGTCAGTTAAACAACATACATATATACTCAAATGTAAGTATAAAGAAACTAAAAAGCTATATAATTATCACTAAAGTAAGCAGATATGCAATACACAGTATATTTTTAATAATCCTTTTGCAGAAGTATTTTTTGTCGCAAAAAAAAATCAATCTCTTTTACGATAAAAATTTAAACGTGTTTTTTGATTTAGTAAAATCTTTTTTTCTTTGTTTCACTAGAGGCTTATATATATTTATTCCAAGGTTACACGAAGACTTTTCTAACACCAATGATTGATAGTATAAAAAGTGAAGGCAGCAAACAATACCGTACAACCAGAAACAGACAAACACAAGCAATGACAAGTAGAATTGTTGCAACAGAAGAACCTCCAGAAACCACATACAGCAACGCAGAGTCGACGGCTAGTACGTGCATAAACAATGTCTATTGAAACAAAGGCTGCACATTGATTATACTACTTCCTCTTACCATGCTGTTTTCTTAAACTCACAAACTAATTTTTTGTAAATGAGTAAAAGCCGAACTACATTAAATGTATGCTAGAAAATATTTTTAGTTAATGCCTTTATATTTTAGCATCATGATAAAAGACTTTATTTTAGGGGTTTAGTTATTATTACTTGTAATGAACCATAACGTTAATTAAAACAAATTTAAAAATTAAAATTGGACAGACCAATGTGGTGCAGGGAATGTCTGTATTGCACAAGTCAACTTAACCAGATATAATCATATATATGTATGATGGATCAAAAACACTACAATTTCACAACAGAAAATAGATGTGCAATAATAAAATATCAGTTATATAATCGTCAGTCTTTTTGTACATGTATTGTTTAAAACAAAATGATAAAAATTGCTCTCACAGTAGAACATTATATTAACTTATATTGCACCAAGGTGTACAAAAGACTTTTTTAACAACGTTGACTGAGGGAAGTGCACCAATAAGCAGCAAAGTATTCCTTACAAACGGACAGACGACAAGAATCACCAGTACAATTGAAAAAACACAAGGACAGCTAGATACCAATGATAGCAACGCAGAGACAACAGATGGTATTCTATTGCTTGTCAAAACAAAACGCTTATTGTATTACATGACATTATTAGATAATAATGACTATAACAGCTTGATTTCGGACATACGTTTAGTGCATTGTACAATAGTTTCTTTAAATGGTTTCTTCATATATACATGTATGTGGTTAAAATAAGTTTTTAAATAATAAATGATAGACCATTTATGATAAAATGAATATCATTTTACACAAGTCAGTTAAACGACATAATTTGTTGTCATATATAAGTATATAGAACCAAGAAAGTCATTGTTCTCCTATATGTACCTGATAAGTAAATTGAACATACTTTCTTAAATTTTGTGCGGCAAATACAAAAGAAATTATTTACGCTGCCGATTGCGCTTTCGTCTGGTCAATTATACCAAAAAGATGATTTTCTGGGAACATATTGGAAGTTTTTGTAGTGCAAGACCTGCATAGTGCGTCCCAGGTGGCAGATAAGTTAGTCCCTCTTGTATATTTTCAGGTCAGAATACAAAAAGCCTTGCTGTACAAATTTAACCATTGACGGTTTCTTCCAGTAATATGGTTTGATAAAATATGATCTGAACCCCTTATACATAGGACATTTTAATACAAAATGCATCTCATCTTCGATATCATTTTAACAAAATACATAATCTTTTGTTTCTTGATATTGCAGAAAACCGTCCGCACTCAATGGCTAGAGTATGACTACTTAGCCTTAGCTTAGCTTAGAACATCAGATAAGAAGGGTCTTACGGGCATATTTGATATATTTTTCTCTTACGATTATCCTTATTTATCTATTTCTCGCGGGGCTTGGAAAAAGTCGTATACAACAGGCAACGACGTGATTCGAACAATAGATTGAAAAATACATTGTGACGTAAGTTCCTGACGAGAGAATATATGCATGTAAAAAAACGTTACATGTATACATGAACAGTGTCGTTTATTATGTCATTTTGAATTTGAAAAATGTTTTCATTCTTTATGTGTTCTCTTTTTTAATGATACGTTTCGTTGTACTGTTAAAGCCTGGAATTGTATATCGCTTGATATCATCTCGATTTTTAATTTCAACCAAATAATGAACTCGCCGTAGCTCGTTTATTATTTTGTTGAAATTAAAGACCTTGAGATGACATAAAGCGATATACAATGTTCACTCATTGAGAAAACTATAAGTATCTATTATTTCCGAAAAGGTATTTTGAGATGTACTAACAACAAAGATTGAAATTATATTTTTCAACACAGTATTATTCTTAAATAGCCAAAAGAATTCATTCGCAAGCAAATAGAAACTTAAGTAAAAACATAATTGTCTTAATACATTGTTTTAACAACACAGGTCACAACACAATGATCTCTCTTTCAACATAATTGCCAGAAACAAGTACAACAGAAACGGACGGTTCAAAGTTCGTTTCTTCGTCAAATTTATCTCAACTTGATTTCAACAACAATGTTTATGCAACAGTAGCAGTTACACACGGAGAAACACACACAGACCCAAAGATGCTACCAAATGAAGGTAATAACAAAATACCGAGCATCGATGAAACTGTCAAAAAAGACAATCCACAAATCAAAGTTCGAGAAAATGTAAACTCCAACATAAAGCAACTACAGCAATGGTCCTGACTTGGTACAGGCATTTCAAAAGAAATTGTGGGTTAAACCAGGTTTTATGGCATGCCAAACTTCCCCTTCCATTACTGTACAATACAGACATAGCGCATTTTACAACAGACAAAGAAATGTCTTCAGCTTCAACTGTCGGAAGCTCGTTAAAGTCGCAACAATCAAATTCGTCGTTTCGTAACTTTTAACTAAAATATCTTATTTAGTTAGAAAATTGTCTGATTAAAGTTTCTTTTTCGTTTTTTTTTCTAAATGCATCTTGTACTTTTGCTGGATTAACAATGGTATTTAATCATTAAATATATATGTTAGCAATAAGTACACCAATAAAGTCAACTCGTGACACTTTTACGTATTGAACAGTACTCACTCTAAGATTATAAATGGAAAATGGTAAATAAATACTATAACTGTAATTGTTCTTAATTGTATCTTATGTCGCAAAATTAAAATAAAGGAGTAGATCTTATAAGACCAAGCAAACAGTACATATATGGTAAAATAAAAATGTAAAGTAAGTTGAGCGAGACTTCGGGGAAAGTGTAATAGACTTAAGTTTAATCGACAAGGATTGCCAGCGTTCTTGCCAGTTCTCATCGGATATTGTGAATAATAACAACTTTAGTTCGTGTTAAGGCTAAAAACAGCTGAATTTAGTGAAATACGTTTGAAAACTGTTACGGCAAACAAATGACCGACCTACGAATAACAAGACTAGTTTACACTTAAGTTTCAAACAGAAAGAAAATCAAACACGCTCACATTTAGTTTGCAGCTGATTATTACATGTATTAGTCGTTTGTGTCACGAACATGGATTATGCAAAGACGAACAAATCGCTTAAAACATGTAAAACGATTAAAACATGTTGGTGTTATTGAGTTAAAAGTTTATGCAATAAGTTCATTTCAACAAACAAACTCTTTGTAATCAAAATTACAGAAACGGATAAAATAACAACAATGACTGATAAAACAACAAGCAGAAACCTACAAATAAATACTAGCAGAGAAACAAAAACAACGATCAATGAAATATGGACTACGATAGCGACGCCAGGAACTACCCACAGAAACAAACAATCTACAGCTGGTAATTATAGTAGAGACAATGGCTTACTCAAAAGATTCTTATTGTTTCAGTTTGAATCCACATTTTGCAATAGTGACACTTCTTCAAAAATTAAATCAGCAGCAATTGTCAAAACTTCAATACAGAAATAATAATATCAATTCTAATTTCTGCAACATTTCAATTGGGAAGAAGAATATCTCTGTCATTCGAATGTGTCAATTAGACATAAAAGTGCTTAAGCTAAATTTAGATGTGGGGTTGCCCCCCCTAAAAATAGAAGCAGGTAGATACCAAAATCAAAGTTCACCAGATAGAAGATGTTTTTTTATGTCATGATGAGGTAGAAGATGAACAACATGTAATTATTAAATGTCCATTATATGCAGATTTACGTGTTAACATGTTCATTGAGGCCTTAAAATTTTAATGTTTTAAAGGTATTGAGAAATTTATTTTTCTGTTTAATGATAAAAGGTGTTTTAGTTTGGTTGCCAAAACCTGCTATAATATTTTATGTAGGAGAAATGCTTCTATATACATAATGGTTTTATATATGTATATATATTGTTGTAAAGATTTACTTAAATTTGTTATGTTATTAATAATAGTCTCTCATAATTCTTTTTAGAATGGGACTTGTATTTGTTTATCTTTTAATACTGGAATGTATTTTACTTTGTGTATAACGTGTATATATGCAATGCAAGTGGTGAGACCTTAATAAAATATTAAGTCTGAATCTGAATCTTCAATTTCTGCTTTTAGCGGGATACAACGTTTATTTACAAACAATCAACTTCTAATTGAACAGACCAATGTGGTGAAAGGAATATTAGTTTTGTACAAGTCAATTAAACAAAATACATATATAATCATATATAAGTATACAGAAACTAAAGACGCTATATAGTTGTCACTGAAATAAGCAGATATGCATTACACAATACATTTTCAATAATTCTTTTGCAGGTATTTTTTGTAGCAAAATGATTAAAAATGAATCTCTTTTACGATAGACATTTAAACTTGTTTTTTTATTTAGTGAAATCTTTTTTGTATTTGTTTGACCAGAGGCTCATATGTATTTATTCCAAGGTTCCTCAAAAACTTTTCTAACAACATTAATTGATGGTATAACAAGTGAAGGCAGCAAACAATACCGTACAACCAGAAACAGACAGACAAACACTAGCAATGACAAGTAGAACTGTTGCAACAGGAGTACCTCCAGAAACCACATACAGCAACGCAGAGTCGACGGCTAGTACGTACATAAACAATGTCTATTGAAACAAAGGCTGCACATTGATTAGACTACTTCCTCTTACCATGCTGTTTTCTTATATAAACGCACAAACTAATTTTTCTGTAAATGAGTAAAGGCCGAACTACATTATATAAATATTACATGTCTGACAGGGTGACCGTAAAATTGTCAACTTGAGGAAATACTGTCAACCGAGGCGAAGTCGAGGATGACAGTATTTTCGAAAGTTGACAATTTTACTGTCACCCTGTCAGACATGTAACATTTATTTTATTATACCGAAAAACTATTCAAACCATGAACAACTTTATTCAATAATGGTAAATTTATTCAATAACAGTCTCTTTTCTAACAGTAACAGTCACTATTAACTGAAAATTTTTCTTCAATATTCCTGTTTTAGCTGCTTAAAAAATGTTCAGTGGTAATGAAAATGGACCTGGCAATTGCTAAAGTTAAACTGAGGAGCATTTCTGTTAATATTTGTGTGTCTGTTGTAACTCTGCTGAATCACTTGGTTTTGAATAACATTTTGATTACTGACTGGAGCAACATTACTGACGAATGGCACTACATTTTGATTACTGACGACAGGCACTACATTTTGATTATTGACGACAGCCACTACATTTTGATTACTGACAACCGGCACTACACTCTGATTACTGTCATTAGTAGCTACATGTAGCAACTCCTCAAACGCGTTATCAGTCGATAAAATATCAAAAAGCTCTTGTTCTGACAGATCATTCATAACACTGGTACTTTTTAAGGTAGCGTTTTCCTTTCTATTGGAAAATGGTTTGCTGAGGCAATCCGACATGTCTCGCTGCTGCTCTTCACTCAAATGAGTTGAATAACTACGAATCGAAGATTCAGATTTATGACCAGATGCGCGCATTATGTGTTGCCCTCAAACAATGATTAGTGTAAATTTGCGAAAGTCTAGCTTCTCGCGATGTAGTTGACATCATTCGTGACAAAGTATTTTTTCCTAAAGGTGCACCAAAGTACCAAATATCACCTGTTTGTTCAAATGCTTCCAAGGGTCTTTGCCACAATGCGTCAATTTTCGGACTGAGTTTCAACAGGTACTTTTCAAAACACTTAACTGGACAAAATGGGCTCTCTGGCTGTTCGTAAATCTTACATTCTCCAGTAGTGTCATCAGGAGTATCGTCAACCCTAAAAAGATGAATTCACTTAATTAGACACACAAATCTGGTCATTTTAAAATGTCAAAAATTGAAAACAATTTGATTTGTTTTGTTTTGATCAGTTTCACTACCAAATTTCCATGTTATTTATGTCTTGTTTTTTTTCTGTCGGACAAATTCTAAACATAGCTATGTTTTAAATGTCTCATACATTCCGCAAGAACTAACTCATGCCAGCTTTAAAAAAAATATTTGAAAGGTAGACACTATAATTTTGCGAAAATTTAACTATTTTAAAGATTAAAACATACTTATGATTTTTCGTTGATTCGCCAATAATCTGGTGTACAAACTTTCTCCCTGTTGAGTCAGTTCCAACAGCAAACGTCGACTTGGTCATGGTCCGTAGATTTTCTTGGCCTCTCCTGAGAACGTAATACATCACGTCGATCCACACTTTGTTCTGAAGACCGCATGGAGTGTTAATGTTAAACGGGACACACTCATCATTTAGCTTTTCCAGATCACTGTCAGAAATTACAGGTTTGTGGTCAACACTACCATGTCCACTTCGTTTTAGCTGTTTTACTTTCGACTTTTATGTTTCATTACTTGATAAAAATTGATGATCTTTCAAATTAATGTTATAGGTGTCAAAAAGATGCTTCGAAATCCCATACTTTAGACTGTCCAAGGACTTTTTCTTCAGTTCCTCACCATTTTTCTGACGAACAGAGGCATAATAATAGCGCAGCTGGTTGTTCAGTTCGTTGGGGTTTTCCACAATTTCACTTAATTCCATGTTATTTGACCGAAGAAATTCGCTAAACAAATTAACCCCATGCTTCACAACACGCTTCGTGTTTTTTTGAGTCTTTCTCTTGATCCAGAATCTTTAAATCTACCTCGTTTATGGTAGACAATCGTTTGTTTGTGTTGCTTGACATTATTATCGTCTGTTTACAACGGAAATGTACAAATAGATATTGCGCATGCGCGAATGGAACAGTATAATTTTAGAACATTCCGTAACTATGGTAGCGGGTGACAGTATTTTTCAGACAGTAAATCTTTTTTGACAGTGCTTATATGTCACGATGGCCTATGGAAGATTAACATTGTAAATGAAATTGAGGTATAATAATATCAAATGTATGCTAGAAAATATTTTTAGTTAATGCCTTTAGACTTTAGCATCATGATTTAAGACTTTATTTTGGGAATTTAGTTATTATTACTTGTAATGAACCATAACGTTAATTAAAACAAATTTAAAAATTAAAATTGGACAGACCAATGTGGTGCAGGGAATGTCTGTATTGCACAAGTTAACTAAACCAGATACATATAATCATATATATGTATGATGGATCAAAAACACTACAATTTCACAACAGAAAACAGATGTGCAATAATAAAATATCAGTTCTATAATCGTCAGTCTTTTTGTACAAGTATTGTTTAAAACAAAATGATAAAAATTGCTCTCACAGTAGAACATTATATTAACTTATATTGCTCCAAGGTGTACAAACGACTTTTTTAACAACGGTGACTGAGGGAAGTGCACCAATAAGCAGCAAAGTATTCCTTACAAACGGACAGACAACAAGAATCACCAGTACAATTGAAAAAACACAAGGACAGCTAGATACCAATGATAGCAACGCAGAGACAACAGATGGTACTTAAATATTACATAAATATCAATTAAAACAATGGCTGCATTATATTGCTTATCAAAACAAAACGCTTATTGTATTACATGACATTATTAGATTAAAATGACTATAACAGCTTGATTTCGGACATACTTGTAGTGCATTGTACAGTAGTTTCTTTAAATGGATGTACATATATACATGTATGTGGTTAAAATAAGTTTTTAAATAATAAATGATAGACCATTTATGATAAAATGAATATCAATTTTACACAAGTCAGTTAAACGACATAATTTGTTGTCATATATAAGTATATAGAACCAAGAAGGTCATTGTTCTCCTATATGTACCTGATAAGTAAATTGAACATACTTTCTTACATTTTATGCGGCAAATACAAAAGAAATTATTTACGCTGCCGATTGCGCTTTCGTCTGGTCAATTATACCAAAAAGATGATTTTCTGGGATCATATTGAAAGTTTTTGTAGTGCAAGACCTGCATAGTGCGTCCCAGGTGGCAGATAAGTTAGTCCCTCTTGATGTAGATTTTCAGGTCAAAATACAAAAAGCCTGGCTGTACTTATTTAACCAATGAAGGTTTCTTCCAGTAAAACGGTTTGATAAAATATGATCTGAACCCCTTATACATAGGACATTTTAATACAAAATGCATCTCATCTTCGATATCATTTTAACAATTTAATCTTTTGTTAATGGATATTGCAGAAAACCGTCCGCACTCAATGGCTAGAGTATGACTACTAGCCTTAGCTTAGCTTAGAACATCAGATAAGAAAGGTCTTACGGGCATATTTGATATATTTTTCTCTTACGATTATCCTTATTTATCTATTTCTCGCGGGGCTTGGAAAAAGTCGTATACAACAGGCAACGATGTGATTCGAACAATAGATATGAAAAATACATTGTACCGTAAGTTCCTGACGAAAACAATACATTGTGACGTCACTTTCAGAGAGAATATATGCATGTAAAAAACGTTACATGTATACATGAACAGTGTCGTTTATTATGTCATTTTGAATTTGAAAAATGTTTTCATTCTTTATGTGTTCTCTTTTTTAACGATACGTTTCGTTATACTGTTATAGCCTGGAATTACATCTTGCACATTAATACTCCGTGTTTCGACGACGCCCCGTTTCCGCGCTACAAATTATCCACGCAATTTTTTTTTTGTTTAATCATAAGAGAAATAGATTTTACAAATCGCGAGAATTGTATATCGCTTGATATCATCTCTCGATTTTTAATTTCAACCAAATAATGAACTCGCCGTAGCTCGTTTATTATTTTGTTGAAATTAAAGACCTTGAGATGACATAAAGCGATATACAATGTTCACTCATTGAGAAAACTATAAGTATCTATTATTTCCGAAAAGGTATTTTGAGATGTACTGACAACAAAGATTGAAATTATATTTTTCAACACAGTATTATTCTTAAATAGCCAAAAGAATTTATTCGCAAGCAAATAGAAACTTAAGTAAAAACATAATTGTCTTAATACATTGTTTTAACAACACAGGTCACAACACAATGATCTCTCTTTCAACATCATTGCCAGAAACAAGTACAACAGAAACGGACGGTTCAAAGTTCGTTTCTTCTTCGAATTTATCTCAACTTGATTTCAACAACACTGTTTATGCAACAGTAGCAGTTACACACGGAGAAACACGCACAGACCCAAAGATGCTACCAAATGAAGGTAATAACAAAATACCGAGCATCGATGAAACTGTCAAAAAAGACAATCCACAAATCAAAGTTCGAGAAAATGCAAACTCCAACATAAAGCAACTACAGCAATGGTCCTGACTTGGTACAGGCATTTCAAAAGAAATTGTGGGTTAAACCAGGTTTTATGGCATGCCAAACTGCCCCTTCCATTACTGTACAATACAGACATAGCGCATTTTACAACAGACAAAGAAATGTCTTCAGTTTCAACTGTTGGAAGCTCGTTAAAGTCGCAACAATCAAATTCGTCGTTTGGTAACTTTTAACTAAAATATCTTATTTAGTTAGAAAATTGTCTGATTAAAGTTTCTTTTTCTTTTTTTTTTCTAAATGCATCTTGTACTTTTGCTGGATTAACAATGGTATTTAATCATTATGTTAGCAATAAGTACACCAATTAAGTCAACTCGTGACACTTTTACGTATTGAACAGTACTCACTCTAAGATTATAAATGGAAAATGGTAAATAAATACTATAACTGTAATTGTTCTTAATTGTATCTTATGTCGCAAAATTAAAATAAAGGAGTAGATCTTATAAGACCAAGCAAAAAGTACATATATGGTAAAATAAAAATGTTAAGTAAGTTGAGCCAGACTTCGGGGAAAGTGTAAAAGACTTAAGTTTAATCGACAAGGATTGCCAGCGTTCTTGCCAGTTCTCATCGGATATTGTGCCTAATAACAACTTTAGTTCGTGTTAAGGCTAAAAACAGCTGAATTTAGTGAAATACGTTTGAAAACTGTTACGGTAAAAAAATGACCGACCTACGAATAACAAGACTAGTTTACATTTAAGTTTCAAATAGAAAGAAAATCAAACACGCTCACATTTAGTTTGCAGCTGATTATTACATGTATTACTCGTTTGTGTCACGAACATGGATTTTGCAAAGACGAACAAATCGCTTAAAAATGTAAAACGATTAAAACATGTTGGTGTTATTGCGTTAAAAGTTTATGAAATAAGTTCATTTCAACAAACAAACTCTTTGTTATCAAAATTACAGAAACGGATAAAATAACAACAATGACTGATAAAACAACAATCAGAAACCTACAAATAAATACTAGCAGAGAAACAAAAACATCGATCAATGAAATATGGACTACGATAGCGACGCCAGGAACTACTCACAGAAACAAACAGGCTACAGCTGGTAATTATAGTAGAGGCAATGGCTTACTCAAAAGATTCTTATTGTTTCAGTTTGAATCCACATTTTGCAATAGTGACACTTCTTCAAAAATTAAATCAGCAGCAATTGTCAAACCTTCAATACAGAAATAATAATGTCACTTCCAATTTCTGCAACATTTCGATTGGGAAGAAGAATATCTCTGTCATTCGAATGTGTCAATTAGACATAGAAGTCCTTAAGCTAAATTTAGATGTGGGGTTGCCCCCCTAAAAATAGAAACAGGTAGATACCAAAATCAAAGTTCACTAGATAGAACTTGTTTTTTTATGTCATGATGAGGTAGAAGATGAACAACATGTAATTATTAAATGTCCATTATATGCAGATTTACGTGTTAACATGTTCATTGAGGCTTTAAAATTCAATGGAAATTTTAATGTTTTAAAGGTATTGAGAAATTTATTTTTCTTTTTAACGATAAAAGGTGTTTTAGTTTGGTTGCCAAAACCTGCTATAATATTTTATGTAGGAGAAATGCTTCTATATACACATAATGGTTTTATATATGTATATATATATTGTTGTAAAGATTTGCTTAAATTTGTTATGTTATTAATAATAGTCTCTCATAATTCGTTTTAGAATGGGACTTGTATTTGTTTATCTTTTAATACTGGAATGTCTTTTACTTTGTGTATAACGTGTATATATGCAATGCAAGTGGTGAGACCTTAATAAAATATTAAGTCTGAATCTGAATCTTCAATTTCTGCTTTTAGCGGGATACAACGTTTATTTACAAACAATCAACTTCTAATTGAACAGACCAATGTGGTGAAAGGAATATAAGTTTTGTACAAGTCAATTAAACAACATACATATATAATCATATATAAGTATACAGAAACTAAAGACGCTATATAATTGTCACTGAAATAAGCAGATATGCATTACACAATATATTTTCAATAATTCTTTTGCAGGTATTTTTTGTCGCAAAATGATTAAAAATGAATCTCTTTTACGATAGACATTTAAACTTGTTTTTTATTTAGTGAAATCCTTTTTGTATTTGTTTGACTAGAGGCTCATATGTATTTATTCCAAGGTGTCTCAAAGACTTGATTAGACTACTTCCTCTTACCATGCTGTTTTCTTATATAAACGCACAAACTAATTTTTCTGTAAATGAGTAAAGGCCGAACTACATTATATAAATATTACATGTCTGACAGGGTGACAGTAAAATTGTCAACTTGAGGAAATACTGTCAACCGAGGCGAAGTCGAAAGTTGACAATTTTACTGTCACCCTGTCAGACATGTAACATTTATTTTATTATACCGAAAAACTATTCAAACCATGAACAACTTTATTCAATAATGGTAAATTTATTCAATAACAGTCTCTTTTCTAACAGTAACAGTCACTATTAACTGAAAATTTTTCTTCAATATTCCTGTTTTAGCTGCTTAAAAAATGTTCAGTGGTAATGAAAATGGACCTGGCAATACTCCTTTCTTAACGAATATTCATAAAGGGCGGGGCTTAATCGAAAACGAGGTTAAGTTCGGTACAGTCTAGAAAAAGATGGCGGATATCGGTATGGCCACATTGGCGGACGCTGAGAAAAAAGGGAATGACCAGCATTGTTGTGTTCCCATGTGCACAAGCAACGGCAGAAAGAATTTGGAAGTTTCTTTTCACAGATTTCCTCAGGCCGGGCATAGAAGAAACGCGTGGATTCACGCTATAAGACGTGACCCTGGACCATTTTTCAACGTGAGTACTGCAACTACTGCCATACTGATACATTATGCTTGTTGTAGCCAAACGAACGAAAACTGTCGGATCCAGAGAGGAGTCCGGGCGGGGGTTGGGAAATTTTGTTATTTTTGTCCAGATTTTCTGTAAAATTGACCTGGAAGCGGCTTTTTATCCGCAGTAGACAATAAAGCTGACCTCTTGTAAAACCAAATTTCTGGATCCGTACCTGAACTGTTGATAACCAAGCAAGTTAAACAATACTGGTAAAAACATACATGTAGGCCTAGATTATTGTGTGAAAAGGGGGGGGGGTTGTTGTGATCACTCATCTAGCTCAGGCCACACATTCATGAAATTATTACTTGTATTATTTGTTTATAGTTGACATAATTTTCTATAAATTGACATATTAAATTTGTCTATTTTTTCATTTTTCATTCAGATGACAGCAGGACTGTTTCATCTCCTATATATCTTGATGCTGGATCATCAAAAATCATTCTCAAATTGGTCTTTACTTGTCAGACTGTTTCATATAAATCATCAAATTTATATCCATAGTTTAAATCAGTTTGCATTTAAAGATTATTTTGAATGGTTTACTTACATCATGTGATATAATGAAGCAGCAGGTCTGTTTTACTTGAGGTTTTGTTTACTCATAGTACTTGCATCTGGATGCTGGATCATCTGGAGGTACATGTCTTGTTTTTTAATATGTGATGTTTGAAGGTGAGTGTGTTTAATTTTAGATTTGCCACATGAATTTTTCTTTAAAAAAAAACACATTGAGGGGGAAATTGATTTTGCATGAATATGAAATACATGTTAATAATTTTTGGTATACCTGCAGTAAAATTCCCTTATAATATCTGAACCAAACAAGAAAGTATTTGTTAACTTATTTATGTCTTATGAAAAAAAAATATTAACAAGCTTCTTTAAAAAGGTTTCATCATATTATATTACAAATTTCTCTTGTATTAATTTATTTGTACATATGTGGATATATGTTAGTTAACAGTCAGTCATATTTATGTACATGACCCATGTCTTTGCAAGGAGAAACAGGCCGTTCAAGGTCCTTGTTATTTGAAGGTACATATATTCTGTTTTAATATAGTGAAAGTATTTTTCCCCATCGTTTGTTTGTTTAAACTAATTTCTCAAGTACCTTGTCTGATATTCATGTGACTGAAATGTGCATTTAAACATTTTTAAAATTTATTTGTGTATGTGTGTTTGGTGTTACAGTGTACAAAATTCAATTCTCCTTGCAAATTATTTATTATAATTTATATTGAAAAAACATCTTTAATAATTATTAATGATTTTCTACAGATTACTTCAACAACAGTGGTATGCTCCTTGCATTTTAAGAGGGAGGATTTTAAATGGACACCCGTAAGGAAGACATTGCTGCCAGAAAGCATTCCATCTATTTTCCCGTGGACCAAGGAGGCAGCACCTAGAAGAATCATTGCCAAACTGCCAATTCCTGAAACACCCAGGAAGAAGTTGAGAATTGAGGTAAGGGATAATATTATAGTAATCAAGTTATTTTGAAAGGTATTTATTGATGTGTAATCGCAGCAACTCACTCACAATCCAAAGAATATATTTTAAAGTTGTTCAATGGGTGAGCGACTACGCAAGATTACACATCCATAAATTCCATGATTATGATCTTTATTACTTATATCTATATGAAATACAAATGTTTTCATAGGTAATACCAATCACATCAAAATATTTTGCGGCTTGAAAAACATCTGCAATCAAAAGATGTACACATTAATAAATTCGGAAAATGTCACAGACTCAAATAAGAAATTAACTGTTCCTTACAATACACTGTCAGTATATGGGCAATATTAAACTAATTGGTCCAAACAAAATTTTATTGTCCTGGTTTTATGTCAGAAAAAAAAGGGTAGGTGAGTAGGCATTATTTTTTTTACATTTTTATGTCGCCTGCAACGTGTTCCAAAGCGACATATAGGAGTCACTTTGGCACTATCCGTCATCTTGCATCCTGCGTCTCCTATAGTACTATAAGCTGTAAAGCGATTACTACTTCCTGTGTACCGAAAACTTGCATCACAAAAACTTTTGTTGCAGTTTTCTCAGCAACTACATGCCACAGCCTCTTGATATTTGGTATGTAGCCTTCTCCTATAGTACTCTAAGGTGTAAAGCGAATTTATGCCAGAAAAATTACTACTTCCTGTTTACAGAAACTTGTGTACACAGGCAACATAATCTTTCATGGAAGACTGCAATTCTTGTTTTATAATGAGTGAATTGGCAGTACACTCCTTAGTTTGGTAATGTTTAAAAAAACTAGTTTTATAATGCCACATGTCTTGTGTATTTTTTAATATTTTGGTTTTTTCATGTATAATGAGTTTAGTCTGGCGTACATGTCACTGAACCTGTATGCACACTTTTTCTTGAGAAAACTGCAGACCATTAGGTGGTCTTTGGTTGTTTCACATACATTTCAGGTTGTTGTCTCTTGGATATTTGTCCCATTTCCACTGATTGATAGTAACAGTTACACATACTTCAATATTTTGTTACTTTTGAAGAACCCAAATGTTTTTTTTAGGTCTGACTGTTTTAAAATTAACATATAAAGTACATTCCTTCTTACCTTATTTATTAAAACTAGGTGGATCCTATAAATGAACAACAAGAAGAGCCTGTTGAGACAGTACCTGAAGTAAACACTAGTGGAAGTGGACAGTGGTAAGTTTTAGCTCACATGACCAAAGAATCATTTGAGCTATTTGCATCACTAAGTGTATGCCATTTGTCTCAATATCAGTTTTCAATTTACTGTCTTTTGGTAAGAACACCTCAAATGAGAATTCAATAGACCACACACGCATCAGATGTAGACGTAGCAAAATCTATTGCTTGGATCTTTGTTGTAATATTGATTTTCAAAAGTCAACTCTTCTGATATTATTATGCAGACTCTGCCATATTTGGTTCATTGTATTCTTTTTGGTTATAGTGAAAAAATGTGTTCTGTTGCTAAAGAAAGAAGGATGGTAAAAATCACATTTTAAGGCTTATAACTACAAAAATATGGATATTGTACTGTACATGTTTCTTCATGTTTTCAGTTTATTTGATGAAAGTGAAAGAATAAGGGTGCTTGAAAGTATGATAAAGGAACGCGATGATGAAATTAAAAGATTAAAGGAACAGATTAACATTGAACGTTTGGTGTTCAAAGGTTTTCTTCTGATGATTCTATGATGATGTTTTATACTGGGTTCATGTCATTCTCTTTGTTCAATGCTTTTTTCAATTTTATTAAACCTTCTGCATCATCTATGACTAGTTACTATTACAAAGCTAGTGAAGCAATCAATGTTGCAGTTAGGAAGCAAAGGAATATGTTGTTAATTGATGAGTTGTTTATGTTTTTATGTAGATTAAGGTGTGGTTTAATGGAACAAGATTTGGCTGTTAGGTTTAACATTCATATATCTACTGTTAGTCGGAAAATCATTACTTGGGCTAATTTTTTATATTTTGTACTTGGTAGTTTTAACATATGGCCTAGCAGAGACAATATTCAAAACAGAATGCCTCAAGTTTTTAAACAAATGTATCCAAATACTAGAGTGATTATTGATTGTACGGAAATTCCAACTGAAAGGCCATCGTCTCTAGCACTCAATTCAAAATGTTATTCTAATTATAAGAGTACTCATACATTGAAAGGTCTTGTTGGTATTGCACCTCATGGTGCCCTTACTTTTGTTTCTTCATTATACACAGGTAGCATGTCTGATGTTGAAATTACAAAACTTAGTGGATTAGTTGATTTATTAGAACCTGGAGATTCCATTATGGCAGATAAGGGCTTTGTTTTAAACAGTGTGTTAGATGGTACTGGTGTTACTGTTAATACACCACCTTTTCTTACAAATAAGGGTCAGTTTACTCCTTTTGAAGTTGAAGAGACCCAGGCCATTGCAAAGTTAAGAATTCATATTGAAAGACATATTAGAAGAATCAAAGAGTATCATTTATT
The DNA here is from genome assembly GCA_944474755.1 of Limnoperna fortunei. Taxonomy (NCBI): domain Eukaryota; kingdom Metazoa; phylum Mollusca; class Bivalvia; order Mytilida; family Modiolidae; genus Limnoperna; species Limnoperna fortunei. Next base: position 73,130,599 of record OX104115.1, on the reverse strand, counting down.
TGATGGAATTGTTCCATTAACTATGATAGGTACAGTTAACCAGCTTTGGACTGTTGCCAACATGCTTTCTTTATGTAGAGGTCCACTTGGTAAGCAGTGGAAATAATTGTTATGAATTTTTAGTATTATGTTTTATGATATATACATGTAAAATCTATTACTATAGAATATATCAATTAATATTATATATAGTATTGTATCTGTAAGGTAGGAAAAACAAAAATTTAGGATTGATTAGAAAATTTACATGTTTCAAGACTTGTTAGAAATTTATATACCATACATACTATATTATACTCTAATAGTGACGTACCAAATTCATGGTATTCAATCTCTGTTTGTCTATTGCTGTTCTATTTAACATTAGTCGTATTTGAATTGAGTGCTAGAGACATTAGTAAATGAATGTCAAATAGAAACTTAAGGGTTTTCCCCATTAACATTTTAAGAATAGCATTAGGGTTTTTGGCATGAAATATTTTTTATCATTGATTTTTTTAGCACTGAAATTTAGGAACCTTTAAAATTTGGTATAATGATATGTACTGTGCTTGTAGATTTGTTGATTTAAACTCGTCTAACCATAGACTTTTTTACTACAAGTCTTATTCTGTTAAAATGGTTTTTTTATATAAATTTTAAATTGGCTTCAATCCTCAGTTCAGAAAATGATAGAAATAAAACATGTCTAATTTCCTTTTCATGTCATTCCATTCTTCCTGGTCAAAATTGATTTTTTCAATATGTTGCTCATCTGGCCTCCAAACAAAAAAATGGCACCACTGTAGTCCAGTAACTGCCATCTGCATCATAACCTGATAATAATAATTGTGATTTTTTTTCAAGCAGATACGACCATCGTCAGACTTTGTGAGGTAGATACAATCAGCCAGTTGCTTCACTGGGCACTTTATCTCCAGTAGTCCATATGGAGGCCTCATTGCTGGGTTATATACCTTTCTATCGGGACTAGCTGCCAACCACGATGCATATGGGCTTACAACTATTCCACATGGGAAGATGTTGACATTGTTATTCTGCAGCTAAATAAATATATACATATTGGAGACTTATACAAAAACTCAGGTAGTTGTTAAATGCTGAACATCAAATCAGAAAAGCAAATTTTTACAGCAAAGTTTAAAGAAAAATTTGAATGATATGAAACTTTTCAAAATGATATTTTAAGGAACATTTTTATACAACCGCTAAAAATTGCAACCAACTTCATGTTATTGTTCTTTGGGTTATCTCTACAAAAGTATTGACTGGCTTTGAAAATGTCTGCTTGTAACTTTTTTTAACCTCAATTTAAATGCTATGCATTAGTAACAGAACCTTTGTGTGTTTAGTCTTGCTTGACAAATCATAATAAATTATTTCACTTAAACATCAACCACATTTTTCTCAGCCATATGAGGTCAAATTGTATCAAGTTTAGTGTTCCAAGTTTACTTACTGAAGAATAAGCATTAGCAGCAATTGGTTCAAACATAACCCCGTGGCGCATGGCCTCTGTCATGACCTTTCTTGTAGACTTGAGTCTTGTAACCAATGGATCATTGTCTGAAAATATAACTAAGCTTTTGCCATATATCAAACTAAAATGTATCATTTAAGCCTAAAATTTTGTTTTCTAACTTTAATGCTTTTATTTGACATTCTGCTTGGCCTAATCTGATCAAAGGCCAAAAATATATTTGTTTAAGGTTACCCGTTTTTTATTAACAAAATAGTATTTAAACCATGCATTTTGGTTAAGCTTTGTAGAAGTTTTAAAAACTCTTCTACATTTAGTTCTAAATTACAATTTATAAAAGTAATAATTTTATATATCTCCTAATGTAATCTAAAACACTCTTATATATATTTTTTGGTCTGATGATCAGTTACTTAGTAGTTTTAAATAAACAGTAGATTTCCTTAATTTTTAAAAATGAATTGTAGAACATGTATCTTATAACACCAAGGTTAGATTATTACAAAATAATGTATTAATTATAAAATGTATTTTTACAATGTATTATGTGAGTTTTTAACATAAATGTTGTCAAAAGTAATGTGCACAAGACAATGTTCAATTCTCATGCTTGCTAAATACCCATTTTGTTTATTAAACTTCTTTCCAGCAGTTCTTAGACTTATCTGTAGATAAGATTTATGTAAAGTGCTATATTATTGTCTAAATACAACCAGTCTTGGTTTGTAAAATGAATGCCTTATGTATGTTGTTTGTTGAAGCAAAATTCCTTATACTTTTAATACCTAACAATTATACATGAACTCTATCATGTCTATATTGCAGATATCAAGCATACCAGCTCTCCGTTTAATAATGTCTCCAGCTACTGAGGCGGTAATCCTGTCACGTCTGACCGCATGCCATTTTGGGTCACTGCTTTGGAGCCTGGTCATTTTTTCAATCTCTTCACTTTCATTTCTCGATACCATGATAGATTGGAAATTGACAGTAGAAGTAGAATTTAGGACAACAGCTACCTCATTTTCCATACAATTTTCAATTGGTAATACTGGAAAATCTTCTCCAAGGATATTTAGTACATATTGTGAAGACTGTTTTTGTTGGTACGAAAGAGGTGATCCTTTAACAAATTTACCAAATCTGGTCTCTAATTTTGGAGGTTCAGTGTTTTCAATCACGGACATCAGAAGGATAGAATTATCAATATTTGAAAAGGCATCACAAAGATCATGGACTTCGGGAAACTCTCCTTTAATTGGGTTGTACAATGTGGATCGTAATCCTCTCGGTTGCTTTGTGGGGTCTTTGGGACTGTAACCACAGAGGACAACATTGTCGACTGCACTGCCTTGCAGCTTATCCCCTCTAGGCACATGCCAAGTCTGTGGAAGTGATGTTTTCAGAACATCACTTGGTATGGATTTGAATCCTGAAGACTTCATATGGGCTAAGAAGTATAGGAGGCCTACAACATGACCACAAGAACCTCCTTGTCCGATGGTACAGGTACAAATGCTGGACGTCACAGATGGGTCAGACAATAAAGTTACCTGTAAAGTTATATTTGTGCATGTAATGTCAAAAATGTCTGAATATGAAAAAGGCACATATTTGTTTGTCAGTAATTTTATTTGTACTGCCCATAATGAAGGTATTGTTTGTTTGTTAGGGCTTTTACATCACTTTCTGCAATATATCCACCATATCGTGAGTCCGTTTTAACAGGGGAGGAAGCTATGTAATACCAGGAGGGAACCTGCGGCCAGTAACTGACAAACTCTCTCACATTCCAGTGCTAGTTGAATACACGAAGTCATTTATTCAAATGCCTGATGCGAGGTTCAAACCCACAGACCCACACCGCAGGGGTAAAAGGTTGCAGTGATCTGTACAAGTAGAACTACCTAGACCGCTTTGCCACTGCGGCTTCTATATGAAGTAATAACAAATATCAAACTTCAAAGTTGCATCAAAACACAATTCATAAATCCAGTTCTAGAAACTGGGGGGATCCACAATCACTCTAGTTTGCATTTATAAATGACTAGTTTAATTAAAGCTTTTTGGTGAATAGTACCAGAATCTTGGTGTATTATTAGACTTAAATAGCATAAAGAGTTATTTCCCATTTACACAGTTACCTCCCTTTACAGCAGGTATAAGAATTTCCTTTTACATTGAATGAATCGGCAAAATTTAGGTTTCAATTTTTTTCCAAGAACAAATGTTAATCGATGGTCTTCAAAATTTTTAGAAATATGCATAATTATAAAATACATAATTTTAAAAAATGGGGCTTTGAGACATTCATAGTTTTCAATAAAAAATTAAAAACCACTTTTTTTGCCCATTCAATCAATACAAGATACCTGCTGTAAATGGAGGTAACTCTGTAAATGGGAGACAACTCATGTTAACTGAAAAGAGGGAATAGCCCTGAATATTCAACCTAGGACAACGCACAGTTTTTCACTTAAAATGTTCAAATCTCAAAAAAAGGAATGCAAAACATTGATTTTGCCATTGTGGAGAAATTAGGCCATACTTGATCACTGTTATATTAAATATTTTACAAGTTAAGGTCATTTCTACCATCTATACCTCCATATTGTGTGGACTTTCATTCTTTTTCATGGATCTAAAGCATCTTGCTTTGATAATGCATCCATTATCTATTTTGTGCACTGAAAAGATGGTTTAAAAAGGCTCATAAAAAAGTTTCATTCAATTACATTTGTATGTAAGAATTAAATATAGTATAAATGTAATATATTATCAACTATGTACTGAAATATATTCCACTGCCTTCTTAACTCCCTGTCAGGGAATCGAACCCTGATCTCTTACCAGAGGCAAGTGTAATTACCAATTATACTAACAGGGTTTGTTTAAAAAGAGCAGTGTCATAGACATTTAAGTCACATAAATGTATTTGCCTTCTACATTTACTATCCAGACCAAAAAAATACCACCCCACAAAGTATGTGTACAAAGTGCAAGGTGTAATGCAGAGCTCTACTGTAGCTGTCTGGTGTTGTATTTCCAATTGAAAAATGTTTCTTTAAACTTAATAAAATAAATCTAGGATTAATTTGAACATATGTTGAACTTCTGATCCACAGTTGTATTAGGAGTACTAGAACTGAAGTTTGGCAAATAGGGATAAACACAGTGATTCCCAAGGTCTGACCAAACAAAATGTCCAGTAAAAAATGTTAAGGACCAGTGGCAGTAATAATTTAGAATTTTTATTTAAAGCATGAACATGATAACTGGACAAATGTCCAATAAAAGACCAAACTCCTTGGGAATCACTGTAAACAATAATACTGAAACAGGATTTTCCATGTCCGTGAAATTTACCAACGGGTCATAATCTACTGAACATTGGCAGGACTTGGTAAAGACATATCAATACAAAATGTAAACTTTATATTAATATTTCAGCACCAATCAATCTCTAAACACTTGGTTATCTTAAGTTTGTGATAAAAAACGTCGCTTGAAAAGTTACTGTAGTTGCGGAACCGTAGCTTCATACAGTAGGTCCTTTTGTTTATTTGTTGAGTTGCGGTTTTTTAAGGCAATTGAAAAATCACGTTATCACTTAGCCCTGAAGTAAATATCTACAGTCAAATGTGAAGAATAATAATTTAAAGCAAAAAGATGTAGCTCTTAGTGTGCTAAACAAGAAAAACTGATGATGACCGCACGTACAAGTCATGACCTTCGAACATGTCGTACCTGAAACGTTGGTAATATATTTCTCACAGAAATATTTGTAACCTTTAGACAATTCCTTGTCACCGTGACTTTTACTCTTGGCTTTGGCAAAGTTTTCAACGAAGCCAAAATTTATTTCAGGCACTAAACTCAAATCTTTCGATCCAAGGTCAGAATTCGTCATAGACTCCGCCATTGTTTGTTGACTTCGATACCGAACTTAGCCTCGTTTTGAATACGATATGAAAATTTATGAGCAACTCATTAAGAAAGGTCTATTGCTAAAGTTAAACTGAGGAGCATTTCTGTTAATGTCTGTGAGTCTGTTTTAACTCTGCTGAATCACTTGGTTTTGAAAAACATTTTGATTACTGACTGGAACAACATTACTGACGAATGGCACTACATTTTGATTAATGACGACAGGCACTACATTTTGATTACTGACGACAGGCACTACATTTTGATTATTGACGACAGGCATTATCTTTTGATTACTGACAACCGGCACTACATTTTGATTACCGACGACCTGCACTACACTCTGATTACTGTCATTAGTAGCTACATGTAGCAACTCCTCAAACGCGTTATCAGTCGAGAAAATATCAAAAAGCTCTTGTTCTGACAGATCATTCATAACACTGGTACTTTTTAAGGTAACGTTTTCCTTTCTATTTGAAAATGGTTTTCTGAGGCAATCCGACATGTCTCGCTGCTGCTCTTCACTCAAATGAGTTGAATAACTACGAATCGAAGATTCAGATTTATGACCAGATGCGCGCATTATGTGTCTTGCTTCGAAACCATTTCTATCTAGCTTCGTTATTGATGTTGACCTCAAACAATGATTAGTGTAAATTTTCGAAAGTCTATCTTGTCGCGATATAGTTGACATTATTCGTGACAAAGTATTTTTTCCTAAAGGTGCACCAAAGTACCAAATATCACCTGTTTGTTCAAATGCTTCCAAGGGTCTTTGCCACAATGCGTCAATTTTCGGACTGAGTTTCAACAGGTACTTTTCAAAACACTTAACTGGACAAAATGGGCTCTCTGGCTGTTCGTAAATCTTGCATTCTCCAGTAGTGTCGTCATGAGTATCGTCAACCCTAAAAAGATGAATTCACTTAATTAGACACACAAATCTGGTCATTTTAAAATGTCAAAAATTGAAAACAATTTGATTTGTTTTGTTTTGATCAGTTTCACTACCAAATTTCCATGTTATTTATGTCTTGTTTTTTTCTGTCGGACAAATTCTAAACATAGCTATGTTTTAAATGTCTCATACATTCCGCAAGAACTAACTCATGCCAGCTTTAAAAAAAATATTTGAAAGGTAGACACTATAATTTTGCGAAAATTTAACTATTTTAAAAATTAAAACATACTTATGATTTTTCGTTGATTCGCCAAAAATCTGGTGTACAAACTTTCTCCCTGTTGAGTCAGTTCCAACAGCAAACGTCGACTTGGTCATGGTCCGTAGATTTTCTTTGACTCTCCTGAGAAGGTAATACATCACGTCGAACCACACTTTGTTCTGAAGACCGCATGGAGTTTTAATGTTAAACGGGACACACTCATCATTTAGCTTTTCCAGATCACTGTCAGAAATTACAGGTTTGTGGTCAACACTACCATGTCCACTTCGTTTTAGCTGTTTTACTTTCGACTTTTATGTTTCATTACTTGATAAAATTGATGATCTTTCAAATTAATGTTATAGGTGTCCAAAAGATGCTTCGAAATCCCATACTTTAGACTGTCCAAGGACTTTTTCTTCAGTTCCTCACCATTTTTCTGACGAACAGAGGCATAATAATAGCGCAGCTGGTTGTTCAGTTCGTTGGGGTTTTCCACAATTTCACTTAATTCCATGTTATTTGACCGAAGAAATTCGCTAAACAAATTAACCCCATGCTTCACAACACGCTTCGTGTTTTTTGAGTCTTTCTCTTGATCCAGAATCTTTAAATCTATCTCGTTTACGGTAGAAAATCGTTTGTTTGTGTTGCTTGACATTATTGTCGTCTGTTTACAACGGAAATGTACAAATAGATATTGAGTATGCGCGAATGGTACAGTATAATTTTAGAACATTCCGTAACTATGGTAGCGGGTGACAGTATTTTTCAGACAGTAAATTTTTTTTGACAGTACTTATATGTCACGGTGGGCTATGGAGGATTAACATTGTAAATGAAATTGAGGTATAATAATATCAAATGTATGCTAGAAAATATTTTTAGTTAATGCCTTTAGACTTTAGCATCATGATTTCAGACTTTATTTTGGGGGTTTAGTTATTATTACTTGTAATGAACCATAACGTTAATTAAAACAAATTTAAAAATTAAAATTGGACAGACCAATGTGGTGCAGGGAATGTCTGTATTGCACAAGTTAACTAAACCAGATACATATAATCATATATATGTATGATGGATCAAAAACACTACAATTTCACAACAGAAAACAGATGTGCAATAATAAAATATCAGTTCTATAATCGTCAGTCTTTTTGTACAAGTATTGTTTAAAACAAAATCTATCTCGTTTACGGTAGAAAATCGTTTGTTTGTGTTGCTTGACATTATTGTCGTCTGTTTACAACGGAAATGTACAAATAGATATTGAGTATGCGCGAATGGTACAGTATAATTTTAGAACATTCCGTAACTATGGTAGCGGGTGACAGTATTTTTAGCGGGTGACAGTATTTTTCAGACAGTAAATTTTTTTTGACAGTACTTATATGTCACGGTGGGCTATGGAGGATTAACATTGTAAATGAAATTGAGGTATAATAATATCAAATGTATGCTAGAAAATATTTTTAGTTAATGCCTTTAGACTTTAGCATCATGATTTCAGACTTTATTTTGGGGGTTTAGTTATTATTACTTGTAATGAACCATAACGTTAATTAAAACAAATTTAAAAATTAAAATTGGACAGACCAATGTGGTGCAGGGAATGTCTGTATTGCACAAGTTAACTAAACCAGATACATATAATCATATATATGTATGATGGATCAAAAACACTACAATTTCACAACAGAAAACAGATGTGCAATAATAAAATATCAGTTCTATAATCGTCAGTCTTTTGGTACAAGTATTGTTTAAAACAAAATGATAAAAATTGCTCTCACAGTTGAACATTATATTAACTTATATTGCTCCAAGGTGTACAAAAGACTTTTTTAACAACGGTGACTGAGGGAAGTGCACCAATAAGCAGCAAAGTATTCCTTACAAACGGACAGACAACAAAAATCACCAGTACAATTGAAAAAACACAAGGACAGCTAGATACCAATGATAGCAACGCAGAAACAACAGATGGTACTTAAATATTACATAAATATCAATTAAAACAAAAAAAAATTATATTGCTTATCAAAACAAAACGCTTATTGTATTACAAGACATTATTAGATAAAAATGACTATAACAGCTTGATTTCGGACATACTTGTAGTGCATTGTACAATAGTTTCTTTAAATGGATGTACATATATACATGTATGTGGTTAAAATAAGTTTTTAAATAATAAATGATAGACCATTTATGATAAAATGAATATCAATTTTACAAAAGTCAGTTAAACGACATAATTTGTTGTCATATATAAGTATATAGAACCAAGAAAGTCATTGTTCTCCTATATGTACCTGATAAGTAAATTGAACATACTTTCTTAAATTTTATGCCGCAAATACAAAAGAAATTATTTACGCTGCCGATTGCGCTTTCGTCTGGTCAATTATACCAAAACGAAGATTATCTGGGATCATATTGGAAGTTTTTGTAGTGCAAGACCTGCATAGTGCGTCCCAGGTGACAGATAAGTTAGTCGCTCTTGTTGTAGATTTTCAGGTCAAAATACAAAAAGCCTGGCTGTACTTATTTAACCATTGAAGGTTTCTTCCAGTAATACGGTTTGATAAAAGATGATCTGAACCCCTTATACATAGGACATTTTAATACAAAATGCATCTCATCTTCGATATCATTTTAACAAAATGCATAATCTTTTGTTTCTTGATATTGCAGAAAACCGTCCGCACTCAATGGCTAGAGTATGACTACTAGCCTTAACTTAGCTTAGAACATCAGATAAGAAAGGTCTTACGGGCATATTTGATATATTTTTCTCTTACGATTATCCTTATTTATCTATTTCTCGCGGGGCTTGGAAAAAGGCAACGATGGGAAAAATACATTGTGACGTACATGTAAGTTCCTGACGAAAACAATACATTGTGACGTCACTTTCAGAGAGAATATGTGCATCTAAAAAAACGTTATATGTATACATGAACAGTGTCGTTTATTATGTCATTTTGAATTTGAAAAATGTTTTCATTCTCTATGTGTTCTCTTTTTTAATGATACGTTTCGTTGTACTGTTATAGCCTGGAATTACATCTTGCACATTAATACTCCGTGTTTCGACGACGCCCCGTTTCCGCGCTACAAATTATCCACGCAATTTTTTTTTGTCTAATCATAAGAGAAATAGATTTTACAAATCGCGAGAATTGTATATCGCTTGATATCATCTCTCGATTTTTAATTTCAACCAAATAATGAACTCGCCGTAGCTCATTTATTATTTTGTTGAAATTAAAGACCTTGAGATGACATAAAGCGATATACAATGTTCACTCATTGAGAAAACTATAAGTATCTATTATTTCCGAAAAGGTATTTTGAGATGTACTGACATCAAAGATTGAAATTATATTTTTCAACACAGTATTATTCTTAAATAGCCAAAAGAATTTATTCGCAAGCAAATAGAAACTTAAGTAAAAACATAATTGTCTTAATACATTGTTTTAACAACACAGGTCACAACACAATGATCTCTCTTTCAACATTATTGCCAGAAACAAGTACAACAGAAACGGACGGTTCAAAGTTCGTTTCTTCGTCAAATTTAACTCAACTTGATTTCAACAACAATGTTTATGCAACAGTAGCAGTTACACACGGAGAAACACACACAGACCCAAAGATGCTACCAACTGAAGGTAATAACAAAATACCGAGCATCGATGAAACTGTCAAAAAAAACCAATCCACAAATCAAAGTTCGAGAAAATGCAAACTCCAACATAAAGCAACTACAGCAAGGGTCCTGACTTGGTACAGGCATTTCAAAAGAAATTGTGGGTTAAACCAGGTTTTATGGCATGCCAAACTTCCCCTTCCATTACTGTACAATACAGACATAGCGCATTTTACAACAGACAAAGAAATGTCTTCAGTTTCAACTGTTGGAAGCTCGTTAAAGTCGCAACAATCAAATTCGTCGTTTGAAAGCTTTTAACTAAAATATCTTATTTAGTTAGAAAATTGTCTGATTAAAGTTTCGTTTTCCTTTTTTTTCTAAATGCATCTTGTACTTTTGCTGGATTAACAATGGTATTTAATCATTAAATATATATGTTAGCAATAAGTACACCAATAAAGTCAACTCGTGACACTTTTACGTATTGAACAGTACTCACTCTAAGATTATAAATGGAAAATGGTAAATAAATACTATAACTGTAATTGTTCTTAATTGTATCTTATGTCGTAAAATTAAAATAAAGGAGTAGATCTTATAAGACCAAGCAAAAAGTACATATATGGTAAAATAAAAATGTAAAGTAAGTTGAGCGAGACTTCGGGGAAAGTGTAATAGACTTAAGCTTAATCGACAAGGATTGCCAGCGTTCTTGTCATTTCTCATCGGATATTGTGCCTAATAACAACTTTAGTTTGTGTTAAGGCTAAAAACAGCTGAATTTAGTGAAATACGTTTGAAAACTGTTACGGCAAAAAAATGACCGACCTAGACTAGACTAGTTTAGACTTAAGTTTCAAACAGAAAGAAAATCAAACACGCTCACAGTTTAGTATGCAGCTGATTGTTACATGTATTACTCGTTTGTGTCATGAACATGGATAATGCAAAGACGAACAAATCGCTTAAAAAATGTAAAACGATTAAAACATGTTGGTGTTATTAAGTTAAAAGTTTATGCAATAAGTTCATTTCAACAAATAAACTCTTTGTAATCAAAATTACAGAAACGGATAAAATAACAACAATGACTGATAAAACAACAAGCAGAAACCTACAAATAAATACTAGCAGAGAAACAAAAACATCGATCAATGAAATATGGACTACGATAGCGACGCCAGGAACTACCCACAGAAACAAACAGGCTACAGCTGGTAATTATAGTAGGGACAATGGCCTACTCAAAAGATTCTTATTGTTTCAGTTTAAATCCACATTTTGCAATAGTGACACTTCTTCAAAAATTAAATCAGCAGCAATTGTCAAACCTTCAATACAGAAATAATAATATCACTTCCAATTTCTGCAACATTTCAATTGGGGCGTTTTCTCACGCATGGTTCTTAGTGGGGTTTGCGTCACTCAGTTTTTAGTTTTTGTCTTGCGTGTCTCCGTGATTTGTGAATGTTTTAGAAAACAAACAAAAACTAATTGTCGGAGTTCAATTTCAGTAAATTCTTATTGAACTGTTTTGATCATATGTTTACTGATTTAAAATTGTAATATAAACTACGAATTTATGATTTCTAAATCTGCAAAAACTGGCACGAATGAAGTTGTGTTAATAAAGTGTTTATATACAACAGCATCTATCCGCCTTATAACAACGTTCTGGACGAAGGTTTTGCCTCCCACACTGTCAGAAAAACGTCTTCTCATTTAAAACAACAGGAAGTAGCAAATGCCAGAAACAAACGAGCATTGAGTTAAATATCAGTCAGATAGCAAATCATCATATATATTGATGTTACCTATTTCTGTCATTTATACTTTCAGGTATGAAATCACATATACATGAAACGAACTGTTTGAGGTCTGGATCGGTTTTGCTGCTAATGATATTTTTTGTCATACTGCTAGTAGCGATGATTATTGTGGTTGTTATTTTATCACGTTTCATACGTAGGACGCAGAAGAAAATAAGTGATTTAAAAATTAAGCAAAGAATGTAGAATTTTAATAATGTCACAAGTGCCTTCGAAAGATGCTTCTGTATTATATATATTAAATGTTTAAATGTACTATTTTAAAAGAATTTAATGCTTCTCAATGCGTTTAAATTATGAGCAAGTGATCTCGGTGGCCTAGTGGTTAAGAAAGTTTGTCATCCATCATGGATCACGTGGACGTGGAACACAGAGGTCGCGGGTTCAAGCCTTACTGGGGCAGTTTGTGCTCCACTCCAAAATTAAAGAAAGGTCGGGGATTTACTCCTGCATCCAATATAAATAATAAACTAGACGTATTCATATAGTCGCAAAATTGCTGAAAAGTGGCGTTAATCCCCAATAAATCAAAGAAAAAGTATATTCTGAAAATATAAAACTAACAAACAGAAATCGTTGGAACCTTGCTTTCTCGCCGGCTTATGTTACTTTTGTTGTTGCAATCAACGGAGCAGAATCATCATGTCTTACACACTGCAACAACAAAAAAATGTCATAGTTCTTCAGTTAGATTTACGTTATTTAGTGATTAATAGCAGTACTTATGTAAAAAGAAACAAATTGATGCACTGAATTGATCTATATTTAAACTAAAAACACATTTTTTCTAATTTGTAGAAGTAGAAAGTATGTTATTCAGTGTGTTCAGAGAAATTTGAAGTTTAGCCGTCTATGTATTATAACACACAGCATCTAAAGTTCTTCAAACAGAAAGATAAATGAATTTAATTATCAAGTATTACTTAAAATACCAACTACCAAAACAAACAAAAATAAAAAACGAAAGAAAATTGAAGGCAACAAACAACACAAGCTATGTACATGTACGTACAAATTAACGGAATGCCAGTACACAAACTCAAAAACAAAGTTGACTTGATCTTTTTTCTGCTATCTGCAAAATTGCCAATTCAATGATTATCCATTGATTGATTGATTGATTGATTAGTTTATTGATTGGATGTTTTCTTTACGTCCAGTGAGCAGTATTTCAGCAATATTCAGGACAAGCACATGTTAAAAAACAACAATAAATCAAAGAAAAAAGGGGTGGGGTGCGACATAGGGAACACAATTTTGACTGCCACTGGCAAGGTATGGAGTATTGGATAGACGCGGAGAATTTAGCCTTTCGTAGCGGCTACAATGAGCCTACTCTTTTTCGAAACCTACAAAGGAGATCTTTATCGTGAAAAGAGCATGGCACTCTCCAAACACGTTACGCACTATGGTCCGCGGCCAGGCTTCCATATTATGATCTGACAACCACCAGAATCATCATGTCTGACAACCACCAACGAGAGGGTCTCCTTTATCCGCCATCCGTGCACGCGCTGGGATTCATGTGGGTCGAGCACTGGAAACCCTTCCAGTATGGTCCAACTGATTATTCATAGGAAACAATCTGAGTCGTACAAAACCTATCTTCCCACCAACTGATTTACCCATTTTATTAGATACCGATCCTTTGGGTAGCTTCTTATTCATCATTAAGTGTTATTTTTCTTCAAAATTATCTGATTTTTAATTGCAGTTCAACCTTACAATGCACAATCATAAAGTAATTACCGATGCCAATTTTAATGCTTTTAATGCTTCCGGTGCTAGATAAAAAATGAGCAAGCGCAAACATAATATTCCTTGGCCATAAACTCTTATGAAACTAATTTTGATAGATACATTGACTACTGTTGAACACCAAATACAACTGTAGCACTTGTAATGAGAACGGACCATTTGTTCAAAGATTGACAACTTGCTTTAGTTTATATACAGTGAAAAAGAACTGTAATGTTGACAGTTTATTTATACACTATATCGAACACCATTGTCCGAAGAGGCATAATGCAAACTAATTAGGATGCGATGTCGTATTGGCTTATTATATGTTTTTTCAATATTTTACCATTCTTTTGGGCCTTGATGGCCTACTGGATAGTCATCTACTTAGATCACTTCGTCTATAAACACTAAGTTTGCGGATTCGAGCCTCACTGCGGGTAGAGTACCCTGGACTTCAATCCTAATTGACAAGTTTTGCAAGTGTTCCTACCAAAGGTCAGTGTTTTCTCCGGGTACTCTTGCAGAAAAAAACTGGACGCCACGATATATATGAATAAAAGCTGAAAGTACGAAGTTCAAATTATTAAAACATGTAACACCAGATGGTTCTATGGTAGGGTATCTATATCGACAATACTTCCTTCCTTCCTAACGACGGTAGGGCGTTTCATTTATATAAAAATTAAATGGCGAGCCAACAAAATCCATTTCGGTTAAATAAGTTTTATTATCTTTTTGAAAAAAGATTTTAAGCCTGATACAAATGTTTAAGTTTACAACTGCATTTTGGTGGGAAATTAGAATATCGAAATTGGACAGAAAACTTAGCAATCGTTGTAAAGGATGAAGCAGAGCACGCCTTACCATAAGTTAACCTGAAATAGTTTAATTTAAGGATAACATGCCATTACACATTTTTCTATTCACAAAAAAACATGTTAATTGCCTAGTCGACTTGAAACAGAATCCAGTTCTTTTCTTTAAATTAAAAGATCTGTTCTGACATGTGTACACATAGTACTTCAGAACTTTTCTAAAGCGTTTATGTATAAGTTGAATGCCTTCAGATTATAAACTTATAATGAGCATTATAATATTAAAAGGGAACATGTACTTACAATTTGTGATGAATAAAATGTCATCAAAGATACCAAGGTTAATAGAATTTTCTACGCCAGACGCGCGTTTCCTCTAATCAAGACTGATCAATGGCACTCAAACCGAAACAATCTTTAAAATCCAAATGATTTAGATGTTGTAGAGCCTTAATCACCAAAATTCCAAAACGTTATACCAAAACTGGCTAAGGTTATCTACGGCTTGAAAATGGAAAAACCTTAGAATTATAGAATTAAAGTAATTTTCGAAATTTCAAGGCAGTAAATTTAGACAATGACTATATCACAGAAAGAATCAATATCAATTTGTGATGAACTTATTCTTGTCAGTCATATAATAACACTAACAATACTACAGCAAACGTTACAGTGACAGACTAACGTACTAAACAATGTATGCTTCTCTTTTGATATTAATATCTGTATATATTATAAGAGGTTGTAAATACAATTAAACAAGAATACCACTGGTGACATCAACAATTTTATTATTTAATACATGTCTAACAAGGAGACCATGTGAAGTGTGGTTATATCTACAATAATATAAGATAAACTGATTTGTGATTTATTTAAATTACTACAATGTATATAAGTGTAATTATTGATAGTAATTGTAACGGATTCAGATTTCCATAAAAGAAGGTTAAGGTGAACGTCTCAGGTAAATATAATTGCTAAATCAACTAAGACATAAGTTGTATATCATACTGTTTACATGTAAACGCGCTGTTTTCAGTTAAAACAACAAACAATGTGTACAGTAATAGATGCTTTTGAAAGGAGTTATCGACATAGTTTATCTCTTCTTTTTATATACATATACACAAAATTATCTATAAAAAGTGTACGTCCGCTTATTCAGTTTGTGTAAGAGAAAACATTTTTGTACAAAATAGCTACAAACGTTATTTCATTAAAATTGTAGGATGATAATTGCGAATATTAATATTTCCACATGTTCTATGATGAAAAAATGTATACATATACAAAATTTACACATATTGATTCATGTTAAACAAAGTCTGTTTAAGCATACTAACCGCAATTTAACAAATATATAGAACAGTACAATGTAACGAAATTCTGGGCTATTTAAAAAAAAAACGCATCTACTATATTTCCTTCCAATTCGCTTTGTTTTTTTCTTTTGGGGGGGGGGGGGTGACGAAAAATATGAAAAATATACAAATCTGGGTATTTCTATTGGATAGGTACTGTAAAAAAACATTTGAAATCAGTTGAACGCTAATCTAATATTGTTGAGAACGAGTATATAAATTTCATTTAGTGGAATGAGAATGCCCAACCATGAGACAAAGAATAGTGATGCTGATATAAAAGAAAGCAATGACCCGAAACCAACTTGTAGCCATTATCTATTGTTGTTTGTTCTTGTCTGTATAGTGTTTTCCGGTGTAAGTTTACAAATAGCCGAAACTCAATATGCATATTATGCAGTACAAAAAGAACAGAACATTACAAGCGTCTTGTCGGATTCCCGTCAGTCACTATGCGAGGTAAACAAATCTTGACCTCGATTTCAAAAGCAACAAGAAATACAGTATGCAACTGCGAAATGGAATGGATTTTGTCACTTAGCAAGCGGGCTACCAGCGTTAATGATGGCAGTTTTAGTTGGATCATGGAGCGACAAAATGGGAAGGAAATTTGCTCTTTTAATACCTACTGCAGGGTTTCTGTTTAAATCGGCTTTCGTTGCAGTGGGGGTGAAGCTCGAATGGAACATTTATATTGCCGTTTTAGTTGAAGGTATGTGTGGTACATACATTAGTTTGATATCAGCCGCATATGCTTTTGCTGCAGACTTAACCAAATATGGAAAGTCGAGAACCTTCGGAATTGTTTTGATTGAAATAACGCTCGGTACTGGTGTAACCTTGGGAAACATGTGTTCCGGATATGTCGTTAGGGTTTTTTCTATGGATCCTTTTTAGTGTCAGGGTTTTCAATATTTGCTGGCATTTTGATATTCTTTTTACCCGAAAGCATTCAGGAGATGCAAAAATTTAATAGTACATCGCAAATGCAATATTTCCGAAATGCAGTTGAGTTCGAAAGGACCTTTGCGTTGGAAATATATAGTACTGGCTGTGACATTTTCATTACTGCCGAGTGTCGGACGAGTCAAAGTGCATTCAGTATACGTAATGAATTCCCCTTTCTGCTGGAACTCGATATATATTGTTTGGTTTTGTGCTGCTAGAGCTTTCCTTCAAATGGTTGTTGGACTTGGACTAATCCGCTTCTAAGAAAATGCATGTCCGAGAGGTCAATGTGTATTGTCGGGACCATATCGGCTATTTTCTCGTATATATTAACCACAGTAGCTGTTAATGACTTTATGCTGTTTATGAGTAAGTTTTTATTCATTTTTATAACATTATATTTAAAAGAATGCATATATAATTTATTAGCAGTTTGAGTGAAGACACGCTGTTTAATTCCAATTTGCTCACTAATGCGTATAAATAATTTGGGAGGTAATGGGTTTTGTATTTCGTTAAACAGTTGTGTGCATACTTAATTAAACAAGAAAGTGAGCTGTGATAAAGCGGAGGGCGACGACAGAAAAATAAATAGTTCTACTATATATATATATATATATATATATATATATAATTCGTCTAAAGAAATAGTCAACAATTGTTCGTACGGGATGTTGGATCGTTACGGTAGATAACGATGCTGTACAGACTAAAATAATAATATATTCGTTTAAAAATATGTACAACAACATCTAGATACATAATTAAAGCGAAAACAAAGTTTTACACTTTAAAAAATTGCACAAATATTTCGCCTGACCAACAGGCTTCGTCAGTGTTTTTACAACGAATGACCTATATATATATATTAGGCAATGAAGAAAAATGAAAATTAATGTCGATAAATCCTTAATAATTTTTGGGATAAATTTATACTTATACTAAGATGCGGGTTATTCTATATGAATTATAGTATTGGTTTTTAAATTTGATAGAATACAAATCCTATAAATCACTGATATTTAATGTGTTGAACGGGTATTTATGAATGGATGTGTTTTTGTTTCTGTTGCATAGTTTATATTACATGTATAATAAATCGAATAGTTCCCGTTCAGTAACTGGACATGTTAACTTGCATTGGAACAACTTGCACTGATGTGGTCGTCAAATTTATGCTAAACTCATCTTTTGATTAGTAAACCTTATTCTAAAGAAAGTGTAGCAAACTAAGACCAAATATGTATGTAATGGAATAAGAAAGCTACATGTACATGTATCACATCATTTGTACATAATTAATTATTGCTAAAGTAATTCGTATATAATATTTATCAATAATACATTTCAGCTCCAGTGGTAGGACTGCTTGGAATTTTCCCGATGACCATGATACGCGCTATTATGTCTGGGATTACCACAATGGATAAACAAGGTATGAGGTTTTTACACAAATAATTGACAAAGAATAAGGATTAATACAAATAGATGAATAAGGTTTACCCAAAAGATATACTATCAATTAACAAAGATAGGAGGTCTATTAAATAGATATATTGCTTATAAGGATTAATAGAGGATTACTTAATTTATGTATACCTTAGGACACATTAAACATATGGTCTTTCTATAATGGATAAACAAGTTATGCAGGTTTCAAAATACGAAATTATCAAATATAGTTAAAGAACTAGCAGAACTACCTAGTCCAATGTTTGTGTAACTGTATGTGCAGTTTGACCCCAGTAACCGAATTGTGTATATCCTTATTATATTTCTTAGATCTTTTCTTGAAAAGGTGTCATCTCATTTGAGTCTTTTTAAGTAATTCGACCAATTGGCAGATTGCTTGATTATTTATATAATACTTATAGTTGATATTTTAAAAGTTAAGTCGGTTTTTTCTGATTTGTTTCAAGATTTTTTTCCAAATGTTAATAAATGATTATTTTTCTTTTTTTTTCGTTATAGGAGTAATGTTTGGTGGCTTGGCTGCATTTGAAGCTGTGTTTTCATTACTTTATTCCGTGTTTTCAAACTTAATTTACAGTGAAACGGTCTCAATTTTTAGAGGAATTATCATGCTCGTATTTGCATTCTGTCATCTTGCTGCCTTAACGTTACTAGGGTAAGAAAATATTAATGGTTTTATTGATTACAAAAACTGTAAATACAGGCATAATAGACATATATCACAATGGTCAATATAGATTGGCTAATCTACCAGTACATTTTACTATATTTTATAAATACAAGTTTGGATTTGTGCTACAGTTTGTTGATTACAAATTCTCTGATCTGACCTAATCTGATAACCGTCACCACTTACTTTGTATTGTCTGCTTTTCATAGCATGCTTAAACAGCTGAAACTATGCGGCTAACATTCATTTAACCAACTACCACAAATGCAGAATAAGAACAACATTTTTTCTAAAGCATCAAATACAGCTAATTCGTTGCTACCGCTATTTTGAGGTTTCAAACTTTAAAAGAAACGAGAGAATATAGAAAATATAAAATGTTTCCATTTCAACGTAATTCATTTAATTATATCTAAAGAGAATGCCTTTTGATGATAGAGAATCAAATTTTTAATATATAGTTTAGACCCTAAAGAGTTCAAACATTGACACCAACAACACGTAATGTAGGTCGATATACATAAGGAAGAAATAAAACACACACTTTGGACAAAAAACGTTAACAATAGGAATATTCAAAACGTGTGCGATGTTGTTATAAGTTTTTTACGGAACTTCTGTTTATTTTGTTTTAGATATCTTGTGTTTAGAGAATCAAAGGAAAAGTCAAAAAGTGAGGATGATAATCTCAGCGACGTAAAACTTATATATATGTTGTGAAACTGTAAGCGTTAAGACGACAAAACGCCGAAAGATCAAACACATAACCGATAACATATGGTAATGAATATCATGTTACGACTGTCTTGTCTTGTGTATTTTTGTGTGTTGTCATAATACCGTGTTTAAATGTGACTATGCACAAACTCATTAATTTTTTTCTTTGGTACATGTATAGTGTGACTTAATTTTCTAAAAGGTTCCTAAAAGGATGTTGAACATCCATTATCTGCTGTTGCCTTGTGGATGATATTAGGGATAACATGCTGGAACAATGTGGCGATACATTTATCGCATACATTGAAATAACTTGTCAATATATAGCAGCCTGAATATGACAGAAAAGCTTTATCTTAACATTGGAGATAAACTGAAATTTCTACTCATATTACCTATACCAATTTTATAATAGCTTCGTCATTTTATGAACTGTAACTATAATTCATTTTGTAAAATATGACAACAGAATCATTTCAAATAAGCTTGTTTTACATGTAATCGAGTGTGTAAATTCCCATGTTTAATTAAAAAGTACTTGTAAAAGTAAAAGTAAATGGTTTCAGATTGTTGTGGACTGTTTACATTATGCAGTTTTTTTATTTAGAAATTCCATTTCTATAACAAAACAAACTTCAATATTCTATAACACAGTGTTAAATATGACACACATTTTTAAAAAAGTGCACACTAAACGATGTGAAAAGTCGAGGTGTAACCAAGTGTATCGGTATTTCAAGCTCGCTATGGTACAGTAAATGAAGATATTCATGAATGAATCGCGCATAACTTTCAATTCCCTAGTATAATGTGCATCAAACAATGGGATGATTAATTTATAGTCTTTTACTACGACTTGAGTATATGTTTATGACGTTTTTGAATGTTTGTTTATTCCAAAGGGTTACGTTATTTTTTTAATGTACTTAAGCATATACAGTAGAATACAACATTGAAGAAGGTTGAAATGCTTTGAAATAGTTTTGATGAAACAAGAACAAATATTCTTAAAATTATGAACTGTTTAAAGTAGAGATAATGGTATGCTGGACAAATAATACCATGTTAATTTATGAAATTAGAAAAGGACTCACAAGTACTGATGATAGAGAAAAGTCTCAAATCGGTAAGTTGATCATCTAGATGTAATTTATCGATTGGGATTTTAAGAGACCGATTTTCTGACAGATCTATAGGTCCACATTTTAATAAACTTTCTAACAGTGCTTTGCTTCTAAAACAGGAAAACTCAAGTAAAAACACAAACCAATTCAGTTGCCATCATTTATCCTCCATGTATTATGTTTCCACTTATAGGTAGATGTAAAATTGACGGCACTGTATTTATATGAAAAAAGTGCAAGTATGTTGGGTCTTTAAATTTATAAAATATGTGGTTGAAAGATTGAAAATGATAACATTTTGAATATCTATACAGTTTTGCTTTGTTGTAGTCAGTACTTAACAGTTATTAGATTAACCGATTGCAATAGATAAGTTAAGTGACTGTAAGAGATAGTCGATTGCAAACTTTTACTTATTGCACAATACTAATCACAACCATATGACAGACAGAAAGAATGACAAGACAAGAATAAAATTAAAGAAACTCAGCCTTAAAAAAGGGAGCGTTTATAGTATATTTCTCTATTTGGCTTTTATTAAGCCGGGAAATAACGCTCTTATCAAATATAAGAAATAAAGTTACTATATTAAAAGATTTTCCCCTTGATTAATTTGATTGTGGAATGAGACAGTAAAAGTTACTTTTTCCGCGGTTTTTATCACTTGTATGGTTTGTTTAATAATATATATCTTACAATTTGTATCTGAATAAAACCTAAAAGATTAGTCATTTTAAAAAGTTTTAATTATGGCAAGTTTCTAAGTACAGTGGGAAATATACGATCAACATTGCAATTTGCTGAGATCACAACACAAGAACTTAAGCACCAACAATTCACCTGTACATATAGTGCCTCGATCTACTTTAGAACATTTACTTTATCTTTTACACATATAATGTATCAAGTTGAACATTATAAAGCAAATACGCAGATAAAATATATTTATACATGTATATAAATATAATAATTATAAAACAATTAGTGATACGAACTATATCTGATTTTGGTGACAGTCAGAGCAGACATATCTCTATTCAGGTAAATATGTAAACAAAAGGTGAGTATTTTTAATTATTATTCAAGGAAATAAGGATATGAAATACAAAAATACGTTTATAAAGCGACCACAAAAACGCAAAATTAAAAGATTTTAGCTTCGTACATCTTTAATACAGGCCAAGCATAGGCTTTGCAGTAACAGTAATTGTGTTAAATAACAACTAAATTTAAGTGATTATATATGGGATATTAAAATTTTGCGACACTTTTGTAAGTATATACTAAAAGCAATGCAATTATTGATTTCGTAGTACATATTTTATTGATGTTCGATCATTGGTATTGCCTTTTGTTTTTATAACCACAAATATGTTCTTTTGACTATGTACTTTGAAGAAGGTTAATGGATTGTTTTATGAGCTTTGCATACGTTTTAAAACAACTACAGAAATCAGTTCGTTTTATAAGTTTAAGATCTGTGAATAATACAGTTAAGACATAAGCGTAAATTGACGTGTTATTTCTCAGCCATATCATGGTGTACAGGTTGCTACTGCACAAAGAATAAAAGTTACCTTATCAGAACAACTTAAACGTCTTGAAACATATTTAGAATCCCAAACGGTTACGACTGTCAGTAGTTAGTTCGCTAGAAGAAAAAACGTTGCTGAAAAGCTGCTACGTAAATGCGTTCATAGTAAAGCCCAATGTTAATTGACTGTAAATAAGTGCAATGAATAAATTGATACGAGTTATTAACGCCAAATTAAGATTAATAGTGACTATAAATAGTAACGGCGAGTATCAACTCTAAGGGAATGCAATATAATATATAGTATTCATATAGTATTCCGCTTAGGAAAATACATATAATTAAAATTATGTTCGTGATTGGCAACAAAAATCTCAAAGAACTTAGGTGCTTATTTTTTAACTCGTTAATTTACATTATAATTTGTAAATATACAAAAGTTGGAAAAGTAAACTCGAAATTTCAGTTTTGTTTCACTGTCAATTTACTGCTTTTAGACAGAGGAGGCATATAAACAGAGAAAATATTAAATAAAAAACCAGCTTGATACCGCGGACTACAAAAAGTAGTCGGATCGCTTTAAACAGCTACCATTTAGTGGTAAGTTCTGTTTATAACGTCAAACATAACTACAACGTCTGCTTAAAACACAATATAAGTAAACTGTCGTCACGTTATACAACAGTAATAGCAGGTCTTTTTAAAAAAATGTATTTTCAAAAAATTATCTTAGAGTGCAAATAAAGATTCTATTCCGCAGAAAAGTGCATTAAGTGGTCCAAATCTGCCATGATCTATTGTTTGTTTCGTTTGAATGATGTTTAACGCCACTTTCAGCAATTTTTCAGCTATTTCATGACGTCCAGTTTTTATTGGGGGAGGAAGCCGGAGTACCAGGAGAGAACCCGGACTTTCTGTAGGAAAACTGGCAATCCTTGTCAATTAAAATTGGAGTGGAGTACACCCTGCCCGCAGTGAGACTCGAACCCACAACCTCAGTGTTGACAGACCACGTGATCAATAGTAGACGAACTACCTTAACCACTCGGCCACCGAGGCCCACTCTGCCATGATCTAAGAAAAATATCAAGGATGGATGTGTTATGTAAAACAAAAGGGGGTGTAATAACAAATTATCGACTAAAATGCATTGTGCACACAATTTAGCCAAAATATTTGGTCACGGAACGTTTGAAAGTAAAAAATAAATTAAACTCACACATTTAATATGTTAAAAAGGGGCCTCGGTGGCCGAGTGGTTAAGGTAGTTCGTCTACTATTGATCACGTGGTCTGTCAACACTGAGGTTGCGGGTTCGAGTCTCATTGCGGGCAGGGTGCACTCGACTCCAATCTTAATTGACAAGGATTGCCAGTTTTCCAACCGCAGGTCGGGGGTTTTCTCCGGGAACTCCGGCTTCCTCCCCAATAAAAACTGGACGCCATGATATAGCTGAAAAAGTGCTGAAAATGGCGTTAAACAATATATAACAAACAAAACATAATATGTTAAAGCAACTGTAAAGTAAACAGATGAATGATGTTTAGCAGCTAATTTTGCCAGCGTTTTAATTTTTTTTTAAGTTATCACTTATAACAAAACTCTAATGGTTTTTTCTTTTCTTTAATAATTTAGTTGAACAGTCATGACTAGAAAAAGTGATGTGAAAGAAGTAAATGAAGATGATCGTGAAAATATTTCACCGAAACCAACTTGTCGACACTATCTTATGTTTTTAACTATTCTTTTAATAATAATTACTGGTGTTACTGTAAATTTGGCCGAAACACAATATGCGTATTATGCCGTACAAAAAGAACAAAATATAACAAGTGTTGTGTCAGCATCCCGCCAATCATTATGTGAGGTAAATACATCGTCTATACGTTTCCAAACGCAACAGAAAATACAATCTGAAACTGCACGATGGAATGCGTTTTGCCATTTAGCAAGTGGGCTTCCTGCATTATTAATGGCTGTTTTAGTTGGATCCTGGAGTGACAAAATGGGACGAAAATTTGCTCTTTTTATATCATTATCGGGCTTATTGTTTAAGTCGGCATTCATTGCAATCGGAGTTAAACTTGAATGGAACATTTATTTTTTGACAATTGCATTTCTCGTAGACGGCATGTCTGGGACATACATCAGTTTCATATCTGCACTTTATGCATTTGCTGCCGACATAACCAAGTATGGTAAATCAAGAACCTTTGGAATTGTTCTTGTGGAAATAACTCTAGGACTTGGTGCTTCTACAGGAAATCTGGTTTCTGGATATATAATAAAAGAATTAGGGTTTTTCTATGGCTGCTTGTTATCAACAGGATTGTGTATAGTTCTTTTCATTTTAGTATTCTTTATACCGGAAAGTATCAGAGAAAACGATAAACAAAAGTTTAATAGCATATCACAAATGCAATATATCCGAAATGCTATTGACCTTTACAGGAAAGGAACATTACGTTGGAAATACATCGTTCTGGCCTTAGCATTTGCCTGCTCGCTATTTCCGAGCATTGGAAGGGTCAATGTGCAATCATTATACGTAATGAATTCTCCTTTCTGCTGGAACTCTATATTGATCGGTTGGTTTGGCGCTGGCAGAGCATTCATTCAAATGGTTGTCGGACTAGGACTTTCGCGCTTACTACGAAAATGCATGTCTGAGAGAACCATGTGTATTGCGGGTACCATTTCGGCTATTTTCTATTATGTATTGACAACGGTTGCTGTTAACGACGTCATGCTGTTTTTAAGCAAGTTTAATTTTAATTACTATATTGCCTATATATCTTGTATATTTAAACGTTCCTCTCCTTTATTTACTGTTAGTATGGAACACTCTTAGAGCATTGCAAAAGCAATATTCAAAAACAATGATAATATTATTTACTTTATTTACTGTTAGTATGGGACACTCTTAGAGCATTGCAAAAGCAATATTCAAACAATGATAATATTATTTACTTTATTTACTCTTTAAGTATAACCCACAACGAAAATATATGTTTACATTTTAGCCCCAGTTGTAGGACTACTCGGAAATTTCCCAATGACTATGATACGAGCAATTCTGTCTGGTCTTACTCCAATGGATAAACAAGGTTTGTGCCTGTCTAGTTATCTAGTCTTAAAATATCCTGTTTGATAGCTTTCATAATATAGATTTTATATATACATTTGACTATGTGTTATTATTGATGACTCGAAAGACTACTCGAACCATATGTAATACCCAAAGTAAGATATAAGACTAATTAATAACTAGTAATAATTGTGTTGGAATGCCAACACAAATTGTTTCCCAAACGAATCCCATTGTCACTATACTCTTGAGCATGTTGAAAACTTCCCAAATACAAATTTTTACTAAGACAATGCAATGTCCGATATAATGACCCTTGTTTCCATGGAAACAGCAGGCATTTTAAATTTCCGAAAGTGGACTGCAAAACTTCAGGTCAGCCTTAACATGTTCCCAAAGTTTCATATTGATTGGACATTGCATCTGATAGAAACTGGGCGTACAAGATTGAGCAGAACGAAAAAAAAAGAAGAATAATAATAAGAAACCGGACAAAAAGAACATGCCACCCAAAACTTCGTTTGGGAAACATAATAATTGATACGCGAGGTAAATCATAATGAATGATATATTTATAAATAATGCTTATTTATAACAAGTTGATCGCCAAACAATTACAGAGAAATTAATAACGTTGAGCTTGATGTGTCATTTTTTCACAGGAGCAATGTTTGGAGGTTTAGCTGCCTTTGATGCCGTGTTTTCACTCTTTGGTTCCGTGTTCGCAAATGTTATTTACAGTGGAACCGTATCAATATTTAGAGGAATCATCATGATGGTTTTTGCATCCTTCCATCTGATCGCTTTGAGTTTACTTGTGTATGTCAAATATTTACTTAATCTGTTCATACATTTTTATTTCAGTAAACTATCATTGTTTTTCTCATATAAGGAAAACAATGTTCAGAAGCAATGTAAAGTACTGGGCGGATCGCTAAAATGTGCGAGGAAATTTCCTTTGAAACTATTTTTACGTGTTAAGTGACCGTTTATATTATTTTTAAAAAGATTGATGAATGTAGCAGAAAAAATAAAGGGAAATGGATATAATGTAAGATAATAAAAAAAAAGAGTTTAATTTATTTGTCAGAATTCCAAGTGATTTGATGATTTTGTAAAAAAAATATCAGTAAAGATGATTCATATAGAATTTGTTAATATCAATGTGTTGCTACAAACGACATATATAGTGCTTAACTGAAAATCCAATGATATCTTACAATCGTCAGCAAACAGTTATGACGTTGTATTTACGTTTGCTTAATGTTCTTTCAGATTCCTTGTTTTACGTGAGTCAAAAGAAAAGAACAAAGTAGATTTTGAAAAGTCCAATGATGAAGGAATAGTTTATTCTGTGAAACTAAAATCATTAGTGAAAATAAATGAAACAACACATATGTAAAAACAAGTTAAACGTTACAAACTTTCCAAAGAAACTATTTTTCGATTTGCTAGAATTCTTATATGGATAGAAGAAATAAATACTTTTTAATGAATTAATTTATTTACCTTTAAGAGGAGATTTTTAGTTACTCGATAATGTGCCTCAACAAGATAAACTGAAAATGCTTCACGAATTGTTATATTTCTAATCATTTGCAAGAAATACAGTCATTTGATTTCAAGAATTATAGACTATATTACACCAAGTCACAAACAGGCAACTTGCAAAAGTCGAGACAAGGTTCAAAAGAAAAAAATATCGCAGTAAATTATACGCGTTTAATACATAACATTGCTGTTTATTATCGAAATGTTATTATATATGTCAGTGTCCAGTAATACCATTTTGTCCAGATAGGTTTCAAGTGACAAATGTATATTCAAAACATGGGTAATTAAAACATTGGAACATCTTTACATGAACATTAGCAGCACTAATTCTACAGCTTTTGTCATATTTAAATGCAACAGAGTTATAAATCTTTCTATATTTAATTGTATATCATCATCATAATTGGGAGACATTATCAAGATTATCGGTAACTTCTTTAGAGTTATCGATTACCTGTACGTTATTTTGTTAATTGTTATGTTTTTGCTTTACATAACACTACTTACATTTTGTAGTTGCAAGGATGGATGCAAATTTCATTGTGTAAATGCACTGCTTGAAATTTCTTAAATGATGAAAATTCATAACAATTCTTGGGTTTTTATATTCATAAAGTCTCAAAGTATTACATTTAAATATATTTTTGCTTTGAGAGTAGAGATAAGTTTGATTAAGAAACTCTCGTCCGGCGTAGCAAATTTGTGTATCCTTTGGTATTATAAGGTGTTAAATAACCGTAAAAAGAAAGTTTTTAACTATAATAAAAAAAAGAACGATTCATGCATAACTTTTCGTTTGGCACTAATTAGAACAAACGATGGAATCGTTTGATTTTAGTGTTTATCACGACTGGTGTTAATGTTTATTGCATTTTAGAATATCCTTTATTCAAATAAAGGTAATAAGAAAATACCGAACACCAAGGAAACTGTCAGAAAAGTCCACCTACAAATTAAAATCCAAGAAACCAGCAAACTCTAGAACCAACAACAAAAAAATATAGCAACTACAGCAATTGTCCACACTTGGTACAGGCATTTCAAATGGTGGATTAAACCAGGTTTAATGGTATGCCAGATTTCCCGCTTGCATTACTGTAGTATGTAAGTTGGTTTGTTGATGAAAATGGTTGTGTGTCATACACCACTAGTCATTTATAAGTGTATCCAATAATCTTAGCAGCAGAATCACTGTGTACTGAATACATATTGAGAAAACTATATGCAACCTATTTTCAACAAGGAAATTGTATCTATAGTAAATCGTATTACAGGCACTGACGAGTCTTTTTTTTCTTGTAACATAGATTAAGTTGGTTGGTTATTGTACTTAAAATTAAACACATAAGGCTTAATATGCTTTGCCAAAGATTTTTTAAAAGCAAGACAACTCAGGAAATTGTTACAGTTATAATTAATAGTGGAAACTTTTTAACGAAGAGATAATGGTTCGGATTGGTTTTCAGCTATATCATGGAATCGTGTTTGGAAATGGAAAGGCGGAATAACCAAATGAAAACCCTCGACTTCCGGAAGGAAAACTTACACTCATTGTCAATCAAGAGTGATTACATACACGTGACTAATAGTAGATGATTAACGACCTTTATCACTTTATTTTGGCCAACTAGGATAAACAAAATCAATGACAAGACAAGACTTAACAATAAAGAGAAAATACTATCCACGATAAAACCATTGAAGGAAACTCGCAGCTAGGAAAGGGCTATCATTAATGACCTCAGTAGTGTTGTTTCAGTGTTACATATGTTTTACTAAGTAATGAAAACAGATCAATTGAAGTTGACATATGATAGATATTAATAGTATCTGCCACAAGTGGAAAGGCGAG
Organism: Limnoperna fortunei; assembly: GCA_944474755.1. Taxonomy (NCBI): domain Eukaryota; kingdom Metazoa; phylum Mollusca; class Bivalvia; order Mytilida; family Modiolidae; genus Limnoperna; species Limnoperna fortunei. Next base: position 73,101,651 of record OX104115.1, on the reverse strand, counting down.
ACAAGACAATATCAAACCCAAGGGCATAGATATCTTGTCCATTCCGAGACTGCCAAGGGATTGGACAAACATATATCTTTGCCCGCCGGAATGAGATTTTTTGTCTCACCTTCCCATGAGTGATTTGATACGTTTTCTCGCAAGACCAGTATGACCACAACTTGCTGGTAGAACAACAAAGAACTTAAACATTATTAATGTGCAAGTAACGATCTACATCTATTCTAACTTTTACGATTATAATGTATATCATATGACAATCCAAACAGTAAAAAATATATAGGGCAACAGTTTTGTTGTAGTTGTCCCATTGTTCGACCAGCTTTTATAGGTTGTAACAAACTTTGTTCGGTTTGTTTGTTTGTTTGTTTGTTTGAATAGTATTTAACGCCATGTTCAGCAATTTTTTAGCTATATCATGGCGTCCAGTTCTTATTGGGAGAGGAAGACCCCCGACCTTTTGTAGGAAAACTGGAACTGTGTTCGGAGTTTTAAGTAAGCACATTTTTTATTTTTTATATATTTTTATATTATTTTTTTGTTTCAAAAGTATCTTTATATTCTTACTCATGTAGTTTATAATTTTTTTTTAATTGTGACAAATAGCTTTTTAATATTGTTATCAGCGTATACAAGATCATCATCATCATCATCATCATTGTGTTCATCCTCGCTCATTCAAAGGCAAAACCCGTATAAGGGTAATTTCTTAGTATACAATTGTAGAAGATGAAACAAGATAGGTTAAACATTAATATAAAGTGTTCAATACGGCGAGGAATTCCTAATTCGAAACGGTGAAAGGAATTTAAATGTCAAATTTGTGGATATATCAGACCGATTTCGCCAATTTAGTACAAAGCATACTTTCTCAATATAATTGTTTTCTTGTTAACAATGTTAATGCGTTATTTTAGTTTTAGGTTGTTGTAGCATAATATTTGTTTAAAATTTTATAAAGCAAACTAAAGATAAATATACATATCTATACATATATATAAATATATCATTATCATGGAAGAATTATTTACTTAACCGATAACTGATTTTGGTGACAGACCGTGCAGACATATCTATATTCAGGTCAATATTTAAACTTTACAAGAGGGAGACTTAATTATTGGTGTTATGCTATTTAAAATGCCATAATAACTTTTTTATGGAAAACATAAAAAGCCGTGCAAAACGTATAACTAAAGGATTATTTTCGCACACCTTTAGGGGTAAGCTCTTTCCAATAACAGTAATTTTGTGAATTAACAACTACATCTATGGATAGATGAGTTAAAGTGTGTAACAATAGAAGCATGAACATAAGTGGTAAATAAATAAAGATAGCTTATAATTGATATAAAAGTATAAATCAAATACAACAAAATGACTGATTTTAAGTAAATATGTTATTCATGTCCTATAATTGCTTTTAAGGCTGCTGACTTTCTTGTCTTTTCATTACAAAAATAACAAAACAAAAATTACCTTTGCTTGTTTACAGGACAGAAAACTTTATATTAAGTTTAAGATCTGTAAATAGTACAAAAAAGACATGAACAGTATAAAGAGCACAATGGTTTATAAATTTACTAAAGTTGGTAAAACTAACGTTATTAGACTAAATCGGAAGTCTGCAAACCAGCAAACTAAATCGGCTATATACGAGGACAACGCGAAATAGTAAGACCACCTGAAACATCTATTATTTAGTGATTGGTCTTTTTTAAAACGTAGACAAATATAACCATAAAGCCGACAGTTAATTAAGGACCTGGCAAATTCAATGTAATTCTAATGCAGGTAAGTAACACCACAATAATTGCTGGTCTTTATATAAACTGGTTTATCAAAACTAATCTTGTAATCAAGTGACCTTGAATTGCTGATACATACTAGCTGAAGTATGTAAGAAAACATTTTTAGTCTGCCATCGCCGACCAAACCGGGACAAAATATTCTATCATAAAAAATATCGAGTACAGCTGTAAACATCGTGCAATGTAAAACAAAGAAATAGTAATTTTACACTTTATTACGTGAAGCATGCTTATCACTGACGTAATGTTTTTGATTTTTTTTGTAGTTAAAATATTTGGTAAAGAGAAAATCACAAATTAAATAAATTAAAGCAAATAACAAATAAACGTATTTATGGCGTACGCAGCACACTATATTTGTTTCAAATGTATTTGCCGTTTCAAATTAAAGATTATATGCTTGTTTAAATTGCAAGACTAATATTTTCTAAAGTTTTCACAAATTTTAGACTCTAATTGTTTTTCTTTTCTTATAGCAGAACCTTTGCTGCTGGACTTAAAGCACCAATCAATCAATCTTTTATTTGACTATTAAGTTGAATGATCATGACTGGCGATAGGGATGTGAAAGGGGAAAATAAAGATGATCGTAAAATTATTTCACCGAAACCAACGTGTCTACACTATCTTATGTTTTTTATTGTTTATTGCATAGTACTTATTTCCGTTACTTTAAATTTGGCCGCAACACAATACGCATATTATGCCCTACAAAAAGACCAGAACATAACAAGTGTCTTGTCAGCAGCCCGCCAGTCTTTATGTGAGATGAATACATCTTCAAATCGTTTCCAAACGCAACAAAACATACAATCTGAAACTGCACGATGGAATACCTTTTGTCATTTAGCGAGTGGACTTCCTGCGTTATTGATGGTTGTTTTAGTTGGATCCTGGAGCGATAAAATTGGAAGAAAATTTGCTTTTTTTATTTCACTATCGGGTTTGTTGTTTAAAGCAGCATTCATTGCAATCGGAGTTAAACTAGAATTGAATATATATATTTTGACAATTGCATTTCTCGTCGACGGCATGTGTGGAACATACATCAGTTTTATATCTGAATTTTATTCATTTGCATCTGACCTAACGAAGTTTGGCAAATCAAGTACATTTGTAATAGTTCTTGTGGAAATAACTCTAGGACTTGGTGTTACTACAGGGAATATGGTTTCTGGATATATTATAAAAGAATTAGGGTTTTTCTATGGCTGCTTGTTATCAACAGGATTGTGTATAGTTCTTTTAGCATGTGTTTTACCTGAAGGTATCGAAGAAAAAACTAAGCAAAAGTTTAAGAGCATATCACACATGCAGTACCGGTATATCCTAAATGCACTTGAGCTTTACACAAAAGGAACATTACGTTGGAAATACTTATTACTGTGCATTACATTCGCCTTTTCGCTATTTTCGAGCATTGGAAGTGTAAGTGTGCAATCATTGTACGTAATGAATTCTCCTTTCTGCTGGAACTCTATATTTATTGGTTGGTTTGGCGCTGTTAGAACCCTAATTCAATTGGTTGTTACAGTTGGATTTTTCTGCTTTCTTATGAAATACATGTCAGAGAGAACCATGTGCATTGTTGGCACCATTTCGGCTATTTTCTACTATGTGTTGACAACGGTTGCTGTGAACGATGTCATGCTGTTTTTAAGCAAGTTTCCATTTTTATCTCTATTTGTTTGTTGATAGTTTGCATATTTTAAATGTAAAACTCATTTGTTTGTCGATTTATATATGTGAACACTACATTAAAAATTTGCTTTGAAATAGCATTAAGGCAATTTAAGAACCTCATAGTTTTTTTTATTGATGTATAACCTACAACGATTAAAAATATATTTACATTGTAGCTCCAGTTGTAGGGCTCTTTGGCAGTTTGCCGATCACTATGATACGTGTAATTCTGTCTGGAATTACCCCAATGGATAAACAAGGTTAGTTATTATATAACAACACCCAGTTTCGCAGTAAATACACTCTAGAACATTTTGGTACGCTGAATGTTTACAATCAAATTAAAACACTGATCACATTGTATTTCAGCGAAAATTTGTTAATTGTGAACTATGTTCTAAGATCATTTCGGATCATGTAGTAAATAATGCCTTTTCAAAAATGTCCTATACCTTTTTGGGCGATTTGCAATCGGAACATCAGTCGTCTGTTGTGCGTCAAAGGTCCAAAAAGTGGCTTTGGTTGCAATTGCTTTCATTGTTCATTGTAAACTATGCTTTATGGTCTATGGATTAACTTGTTTGTAACGTTTAGATCATTTATTTGAAAGGGTCTCTGTGTTCATTGACATTTTGTGTTTGGTATTTTACTCAAACTTAGATTTATAATAATTGACACATGACTGAAATAGAAACAATTGACATATTTGTAATTAAAGTTAAACAAGTTATACGGGTAATACAAAATTAATTTTGTAACACTTATTTCGTCATTCGTCTTTTTCTTTACACAGGAGCAGTGTTTGGTGGTTTAGTTTCCATCGAGGCAGCATTTACACTCTTTGGGTCTGTGTTCGCTAATGTTATTTACAGTGATACCGTAGCAATTTTCAGAGGAAGCATCATGATGGTGTTCGCATTCTTCCATTTGATTGCGTTGAGTTTACTTGTGTAAGTAATTTACTATTTACTTTAGTATTTTACACGTTTTTATTTATTAAAAAAACTATTGTTGTTCTTCCAATACAATAGGAAATAATCAGAAGCAATTTTAGTTACCGCGTAGACTCCTACGGAGCAGGGGCTTCGGTGGCCGAGTGGTCAAGGTAGTTCGTCTACTATTGATCACGTGGTCTGTCAACACTGAGATTGCGGGTTCGATTCTCAGTGCAGGCAGGGTGCACTCGACTCCAATCTTAATTGACAAGGATTGCCAGTTTTCCTACCGCAGGTCGGGGGTTTTCTCCGGGTACTCCGGCTTCCTCCCCCAATAAAAACTGGACGCCATGATATAGCTGAAAAATTGCTGAAAGTGGCGTTAAACACCATCAAACAAACAAACTTCCTACGGAGCAGCTCCCATCATTTCAAAACACAAGAAATATTGGTTATAGATATATATAAGTATTTACAACACAATTGCCTTTGCAACTATTTTTACCAAGTGGCGTGTTCCTTTTATGTAAGTGCTAAAAACAGATAAAAGAAATTTTAGATATATAAAAGGTACAAGGATATATTTAATGTGATATTTAGTTAAAAAAAATACCCTACATAGAATATAATTTACTGGTTACAAATCAGTTGATTTGAGGGTTTATTTAAAAAGATCAATTAAAAAGATAAAGAACGATTACTCATACAGAATTGTAATTGTTTTGTTTTTGTTGGTTTGATGGTGTTTAACGCCACTTTCAGCAATTTTTCAGCTGTATCATGGCGTCCAGTTTTTATTGGGGGAGGAAGCCGGTGTACCCGGAGAAAACCCCCGACCTGCGGTAGGAAAACTGGCAATCCTTGTCAATTAAGAATAGAGTCGAGTACACCCTGCCTGCAGTGAGAATCGAACCCGCAATCTCAGTGTTGACAAACCACGTGATCAATAGTAGACGAACTACCTTAACCACTCGGCCACCGAGGCCCCCAGAATTGTAATTGTAATTTTAACTTAAAAACCACACAAAACGAGCTTTGCTAAATGTAGAAAACGCCACAAAACACTTATGACGTTTTTTTATGTTTGCTAAGTTTTGATTTTTGTTTCAGATTTCTTGTATTACGAGAGTCGAAAGAAAAGAACAAAGTAGATTTTCAAAAATCTAATGACGAAGGACATGTTTATTCTATTAAACTTAAACCATCAGAGAATATTAATGAAACAACGCATATGTAGATAACTTGCAAACATTTAACGATAAATATGTTTCTCTATGGTTTAAAAAAATCTAAATTTGTTATATTAATTTATTTATTTACTGTTTTGAGCAGATGAATAAACAAATAAAACACCAACTAATGTGTTTGTTGTTTACACAGTGAACATAATCAGCGATAAATTATTCATGTATTATTAAATCATCAATAATTTGCAAGACATACAGTCAAAATCTTGTTGATAGTATTTTCAATTCAAATATTATAGAAAGTATTATATCAGGCAATTTGCAAAATACGAGACAAGATTAAAATGATCTTCCGCTACGAATACTACTCCTCTTGAAAGAATACCTTCATCTGTCAGGAATATTATGATCTGTAGATTACCATCTGTTCACACTGGAAATGGATAACACGCTTTCCGATTTTGATTGAATATTATTGATCAAACAGCAAAAATTGTATTAAAAACATGTAAACATTAAAAACGAAATCGTAATCGACTTTATCTTTGGCGATGTTCTTTCGTCGTGTGTTAATCTAGAAAACCACAATAAACTGTACGGCTGGGACCATACTTGGAGGGTTCTCAGTGCTCGATCCACAGATTACCCCAGGGCGTCCCCGATTTGGAAAAAGAGTAGGCTTCATTGTAGCCGCGTCAGAAGTCTAAATTCGTCGCCCCTGCCCAATACTCCATACTGTTCCAGTGGTAGTCAAACTTGTGTTCCCTATGTCAATCCAACCCCTTTTTCCGTTGATTTCTTGTTTGTTCACTTGTTCTTGTCCTGAATATAGCTGAACTATTGCTCGCTGGACATAAAGCAAACATCCAATCAATCAATAAATTTTGGTTTTGACTTCACTTCTGGATTTCCAAATTTCAAAACCGGTTGAAAAAAATCCGTAGCAGCCATAAGTTTTCTGGTATAGGACAATTACTTTTCTCAAAGAATGTGGGAGAGACCTTATAATTGTTCTTGAATAATCAGCCATATCTTTTTCTTTTGTGGTTTTATTATTTGTATTTTTTCTTTATGCGTTTTTCTGAGTATAATTATCATAATATATTATTTTGCAAACATGCTTTTTTTTTATAAAATCGTACTTCACAAATGATATCTCTGTATAGAAATACGACTTACCTGCCACGCGGACACAAACTCTTGATGGAGGTAATGTGTCAGTCAAAAGGTAGCTTTTAAGGGTCACTTGTTATGATCGTGTACGGCAATATATGTAAAGCTAATGTTTCTACACCAGCAATTTCGACCAAGTGGCCATAGCAGTCAAAAAAAATTATCGGACACGGGTAATGGATTCCTTCTACATCATTTCTATCTGAGAAACATTTAAAACGATTAAGTTACATGTTTATAACGATAACGTTACATGTAAAATCCTTTAAAATGATGTGGTTTAACTGGAATAACTGGTATAAGTTAAATCTTGATTGAAACGTTTTATTTATTTTTTTTTTGTGTGTTAACGGTGAATAAATGTTTTAGAGCGTGAAAAATATATGAATATCTTCCCAGATCCGGATAATATTATAAACAAGACGGTAAGCCATTAAAAATATATTGTAGTCATTTATAAACCACACAATAATAATAATTGTGTCGTGATTCCCCTCCACACAGCGAGTCTGTATTGTGTCGTGATTCCCTTCCACACAGCGAGTCTGTATTGTGTCGTGATTCCCTTCCACACAGCGAGTCTGTATTGTGCCGTGATTCCCTCCCACACAGCGAGTCTGTATTGTGTCGTGATTCCCTCCCACACAGCGAGTCTGTATTGTGTCGTGATTCCCTTCCACACAGCGAGTCTGTATTGTGTCGTGATTCCCTTCCACACAGCGAGTCTGTATTGTGTCGTGATTCCCTTCCACACAGCGAGTCTGTATTGTGTCGTGATTCCCTTCCACAGAGCGAGTCTGTATTGTGTCGTGATTCCCTTCCACACAGCGAGTCTGTATTGTGTCGTGATTCCCTTCCACACAGCGAGTCTGTATTGTGTCGTGATTCCCTTCCACACAGCGAGTCTGTATTATGTCGTGATTCCCTTCCACACAACGAGTCTGTATTGTGTCGTGACTCCCTTCCACACAGCGAGTCTGTATTGTGTCGTGATTCCCTTCCACACAGCGAGTCTGTATTGTGTCGTGATTCCCTCCCACACAGCGAGTCTGTATTGTGTCGTGATTCCCTTCCACACATCGAGTCTGTATTGTGTCGTGATTCCCTTCCACACAGCGAGTCTGTATTGTGTCGTGATTCCCTCCCACACAGCGAGTCTGTATTGTGTCGTGATTCCCTCTCACACAGCGAGTCTGTATTTTATCGTGATTCCCTCCCACACAGCGAGTCTGCATTGTGTCGTGATTCCCTTCCACACAGCGAGTCTGTATTGTGTCGTGATTCACTTCCACACAACGAGTCTGTATTGTGTCGTGATTCCCTTCCACACAGCGAGTCTGTATTGTGTCGTGATTCCCTTCCACACAGCGAGTCTTTATTGTGTCGTGAATCCCTTCCACACAGCGAGTCTGCATTGTGTCGTGATTCCCTTCCACACAGCGAGTCTGTATTGTGTCGTGATTCCCTTCCACACAGCGAGTCTGTATTGTGTCGTGATTCCCTTTCACACAGCGAGTCTGTATTGTGGCGTGATTCCCTTCCACACAGCGAGTCTGTATTGTGTCGTGATTCCTTTCCACACAGCGAGTCTGTATTGTGTCGTGATCCCCTTCCACACAGCGAGTCTGTATTGTGTCGTGATTCCCTTCCACACAGCGAGTCTGTATTGTGTCGTGATTCCCCTCCACACAGCGAGTCTGTATTATGTCGTGATTCCCCTCCACACAGCGAGTCTGTATTGTGTCGTGATTCCCTTCCACACAGCGAGTCTGTATTGTGTCGTGATTCCCTTCCACACAGCGAGTCTGTATTGTGTCGTGATTCCCCTCCACACAGCGAGTCTGTATTGTGTCGTGATTCCCCTCCACACATCGAGTCTGTATTGTGTCGTGATTCCCCTCCACACAGCGAGTCTGTATTGTGTCGTGATTCCCCTCCACACAGCGAGTCTGTATTGTGTCGTGATTCCCTTCCACACTGCGAGTCTGTATTGTGTCGTGATTCCCTTCCACACAGCGAGTCTGTATTGTGTCGTGATTCCCTTCCACACAGCGAGTCTGTATTGTGTCGTGATTCCCTTCCACACAGCGAGTCTGTATTGTGTCGTGATCCCCTTCCACACAGCGAGTCTGTATTGTGTCGTGATTCCCTTCCACACAGCGAGTCTGTATTGTGTCGTGATTTCCCTCCACACAGCGAGTCTGTATTGTGTCGTGATTCCCTTCCACACAGCGAGTCTGTATTGTGTCGTGATTTCCCTCCAGACAGCGAGTCTGTATTGTGTCGTGATTTCCCTCCACACAGCGGGTCTGTATTGTGTCGTGATTCCCTTCCACACAGCGAGTCTGTATTGTGTCGTGATTCCCTTCCACACAGCGAGTCTGTATTGTGTCGTGATTCCCTTCCACACAGCGAGTCTGTATTGTGTCGTGATTTCTTTCCTCACAGCGAGTCTGTATTGTGTCGTGATTCCCCTCCACACAGCGAGTCTGTATTGTGTCGTGATTCCCCTCCACACAGCGAGTCTGTATTGTGTCGTGATTCCATTCCACACAGCGAGTCTGTATTGTGTCGTGATTCCCCTCCACACAGCGAATCAGTATTGTGTCGTGATTCCCCTCCACACAGCGAGTCTGTATTGTGTCGTGATTCCCTTCCACACAGCGAGTCTGTATTGTGTCGTGATTCCCTTCCACACAGCGAGTCTGTATTGTGTCGTGATTCCCTTCCACACAGCGAGTCTGTATTGTGTCGTGATTCCCTTCCACACAGCGAGTCTGTATTGTGTCGTGATTCCCTTCCACACAGCGAGTCTGTATTGTGTCGTGATTCCCTTCCACACAGCGAGTCTGTATTGTGTCGTGATTCCCTTCCACACATCGAGTCTGTATTGTGTCGTGATTCCCTTCCACACAGCGAGTCTGTATTGTGTCGTGATTCCCCTCCACACAGCGAGTCTGTATTGTGTCGTGATTCCCCTCCACACAGCGGGTCTGTATTGTGTCGTGATTGCCTTCCACACAGCGAGTCTGTATTGTGTCGTGATTCCCTCCCACACAGCGAGTCTGTATTGTGTCGTGATTCCCTTCCACAGAGCGAGTCTGTATTGTGTCGTGATTCCCTTCCACACAGCGAGTCTGTATTGAGTCGTGATTCCCTTCCACACAGCGAGTCTGTATTGTGTCGTGATTCCCTTCCACACAGCGAGTCTGTATTCTGTCGTGATTCCCTTCCACACAGCGAGTCTGTACTGTGTAGTGATTCCCTTCCACACAGCGAGTCTGTATTGTGTCCTGATTCACTTCCACACAGCGAGTCTGTACTGTGTCGTGATTCCCTTCCACACAGCGAGTCTGTATTGTGTCGTGATTCCCTTCCACACAGCGAGTCTGTATTGTGTCGTGATTCCCTTCCACACAGCGAGTCTGTACTGTGTCGTGATTCCCTTCCACACAGCGAGTCTGTACTGTGTCGTGATTCCCTTCCACACAGCGAGTCTGTATTGTGTCGTGATTCCCTTCCACACAGCGAGTCTGTATTGTGTCGTGATTCCCTTCCACACAGCGAGTCTGTATTGTGTCGTGATTCCCTTCCACACAGCGAGTCTGTATTGTGTCGTGATTCCCCTCCACACAGCGAGTCTGTATTGTGTCGTGATTCCCCTCCACACAGCGAGTCTGTATTGTGTCGTGATTCCCTTCCACACAGCGATTCTGTATTGTGTCGTGATTCCCTTCCACACTGCGAGTCTGTATTGTGTCGTGATTCCCTTCCACACAGCGAGTCTGTATTGTGTCGTGATTCCCTTCCACACAGCGAGTCTGTATTGTGTCGTGATTCCCTTCCACACAGCGAGTCTGTATTGTGTCGTGATTCCCCTCCACACAGCGAATCAGTATTGTGTCGTGATTCCCCTCCACACAGCGAGTCTGTATTGTGTCGTGATTCCCTTCCACACAGCGAGTCTGTATTGTGTCGTGATTCCCTTCCACACAGCGAGTCTGTATTGTGTCGTGATTCCCTTCCACACAGCGAGTCTGTATTGTGTCGTGATTCCCTTCCACACAGCGAGTCTGTATTGTGTCGTGATTCCCTTCCACACAGCGAGTCTGTATTGTGTCGTGATTCCCTTCCACACAGCGAGTCTGTATTGTGTCGTGATTCCCTTCCACACATCGAGTCTGTATTGTGTCGTGATTCCCTTCCACACAGCGAGTCTGTATTGTGTCGTGATTCCCCTCCACACAGCGAGTCTGTATTGTGTCGTGATTCCCCTCCACACAGCGGGTCTGTATTGTGTCGTGATTACCTTCCACACAGCGAGTCTGTATTGTGTCGTGATTCCCTCCCACACAGCGAGTCTGTATTGTGTCGTGATTCCCTTCCACAGAGCGAGTCTGTATTGTGTCGTGATTCCCTTCCACACAGCGAGTCTGTATTGAGTCGTGATTCCCTTCCACACAGCGAGTCTGTATTGTGTCGTGATTCCCTTCCACACAGCGAGTCTGTATTCTGTCGTGATTCCCTTCCACACAGCGAGTCTGTACTGTGTAGTGATTCCCTTCCACACAGCGAGTCTGTATTGTGTCCTGATTCACTTCCACACAGCGAGTCTGTACTGTGTCGTGATTCCCTTCCACACAGCGAGTCTGTATTGTGTCGTGATTCCCTTCCACACAGCGAGTCTGTATTGTGTCGTGATTCCCTTCCACACAGCGAGTCTGTACTGTGTCGTGATTCCCTTCCACACAGCGAGTCTGTACTGTGTCGTGATTCCCTTCCACACAGCGAGTCTGTATTGTGTCGTGATTCCCTTCCACACAGCGAGTCTGTATTGTGTCGTGATTCCCTTCCACACAGCGAGTCTGTATTGTGTCGTGATTCCCTTCCACACAGCGAGTCTGTATTGTGTCGTGATTCCCCTCCACACAGCGAGTCTGTATTGTGTCGTGATTCCCCTCCACACAGCGAGTCTGTATTGTGTCGTGATTCCCTTCCACACATCGAGTCTGTATTGTGTCGTGATTCCCTTCCACACTGCGAGTCTGTATTGTGTCGTGATTCCCTTCCACACAGCGAGTCTGTATTGTGTCGTGATTCCCTTCCACACAGCGAGTCTGTATTGTGTCGTGATTCCCTTCCACACAGCGAGTCTGTATTGTGTCGTGATTCCCTTCCACACAGCGAGTCTGTATTGTGTCGTGATTCCCTTCCACACAGCGAGTCTGTATTGTGTCGTGATTCCCTTCCACACAGCGAGTCTGTATTGTGTCGTGATTCCCTTCCACACAGCGAGTCTGTATTGTGTCGTGATTCCCTTCCACACAGCGAGTCTGTATTGTGTCGTGATTCCCTTCCACACAGCGAGTCTGTATTGTGTCGTGATTCCCTTCCACACAGCGAGTCTGTATTGTGTCGTGATTCCCTTCCACACAGCGAGTCTGTATTGTGTCGTGATTCCCTTCCACACAGCGAGTCTGTATTGTGTCGTGATTCCCCTCCAGACAGCGAGTCTGTATTGTGTCGTGATTCCCCTCCACACAGCGGGTCTGTATTGTGTCGTGATTCCCTTCCACACAGCGAGTCTGTATTGTGTCGTGATTCCCTCCCACACAGCGAGTCTGTATTGTGTCGTGATTCCCCTCCACACAGCGAGTCTGTATTGTGTCGTGATTCCCTTCCACACAGCGAGTCTGTATTGTGTCGTGATTCCCCTCCACACAGCGAATCTGTACTGTGTCGTGATTCCCCTCCACACAGCGAGTCTGTATTGTGTCGTGATTCCCTTCCACACAGCGAGTCTGTATTGTGTCGTGATTCCCTTCCACACAGCGAGTCTGTATTGTGTCGTGATTCCCTTCCACACAGCGAGTCTGTATTGTGTCGTGATTCCCTTCCACACAGCGAGTCTGTATTGTGTCGTGATTCCCTTCCACACAGCGAGTCTGTATTGTGTCGTGATTCCCTTCCACACAGCGAGTCTGTATTGTGTCGTGATTCCCTTCCACACAGCGAGTCTGTATTGTGTCGTGATTCCCTTCCACACAGCGAGTCTGTATTGTGTCGTGATTCCCTTCCACACAGCGAGACTGTATTGTGTCGTGATTCCCTTCCACACAGCGAGTCTGTATTGTGTCGTGATTCCCTTCCACACAGCGAGTCTGTATTGTGTCGTGATTCCCTTCCACACAGCGAGTCTGTATTGTGTCGTGATTCCCCTCCAGACAGCGAGTCTGTATTGTGTCGTGATTCCCCTCCACACAGCGGGTCTGTATTGTGTCGTGATTCCCTTCCACACAGCGAGTCTGTATTGTGTCGTGATTCCCTCCCACACAGCGAGTCTGTATTGTGTCGTGATTCCCCTCCACACAGCGAGTCTGTATTGTGTCGTGATTCCCTTCCACACAGCGAGTCTGTATTGTGTCGTGATTCCCTCCCACACAGCGAGTCTGTATTGTGTCGTGATTCCCCTCCACACAGCGAGTCTGTATTGTGTCGTGATTCCCTTCCACACAGCGAGTCTGTATTGTGTCGTGATTCCCCTCCACACAGCGAATCTGTATTGTGTCGTGATTCCCCTCCACACAGCGAGTCTGTATTGTGTCGTGATTCCCTTCCACACAGCGAGTCTGTATTGTGTCGTGATTCCCTTCCACACAGCGAGTCTGTATTGTGTCGTGATTCCCTTCCACACAGCGAGTCTGTATTGTGTCGTGATTCCCTTCCACACAGCGAGTCTGTATTGTGTCGTGATTCCCTTCCACACAGCGAGTCTGTATTGTGTCGTGATTCCCTTCCACACAGCGAGTCTGTATTGTGTCGTGATTCCCTTCCACACAGCGAGTCTGTATTGTGTCGTGATTCCCTTCCACACAGCGAGTCTGTATTGTGTCGTGATTCCCTTCCACACAGCGAGTCTGTATTGTGTCGTGATTCCCTTCCACACAGCGAGTCTGTATTGTGTCGTGATTCCCTTCCACACAGCGAGTCTGTATTGTGTCGTGATTCCCTTCCACACAGCGAGTCTGTATTGTGTCGTGATTCCCCTCCAGACAGCGAGTCTGTATTGTGTCGTGATTCCCCTCCACACAGCCGGTCTGTATTGTGTCGTGATTCCCTTCCACACAGCGAGTCTGTATTGTGTCGTGATTCCCTCCCACACAGCGAGTCTGTATTGTGTCGTGATTCCCTTCCACACAGCGAGTCTGTATTGTGTCGTGATTCCCTTCCTCACAGCGAGTCTTTATTGTGTCGTGATTCCCCTCAACACAGCGAGTCTGTATTGTGTCGTGATTCCCCTCCACACAGCGAGTCTGTATTGTGTCGTGATTCCCTTCCACACAGCGAGTCTGTATTGTGTCGTGATTCCCCTCCACACAGCGAATCTGTATTGTGTCGTGATTCCCCTCCACACAGCGAGTCTGTATTGTGTCGTGATTCCCTTCCACACAGCGAGTCTGTATTGTGTCGTGATTCCCTTCCACACAGCGAGTCTGTATTGTGTCGTGATTCCCTTCCACACAGCGAGTCTGTATTGTGTCGTGATTCCCTTCCACACAGCGAGTCTGTATTGTGTCGTGATTCCCTTCCACACAGCGAGTCTGTATTGTGTCGTGATTCCCTTCCACACATCGAGTCTGTATTGTGTCGTGATTCCCTTCCACACAGCGAGTCTGTATTGTGTCGTGATTCCCCTCCACACAGCGAGTCTGTATTGTGTCGTGATTCCCCTCCACACAGCGGGTCTGTATTGTGTCGTGATTGCCTTCCACACAGCGAGTCTGTATTGTGTCGTGATTCCCTCCCACACAGCGAGTCTGTATTGTATCGTGATTCCCTTCCACAGAGCGAGTCTGTATTGTGTCGTGATTCCCTTCCACACAGCGAGTCTGTATTGTGTCGTGATTCCCTTCCACACAGCGAGTCTGTATTGTGTCGTGATTCCCTTCCACACAGCGAGTCTGTATTGTGTCGTGATTCCCTTCCACACAGGGAGTCTGTACTGTGTAGTGATTCCCTTCCACACAGCGAGTCTGTATTGTGTCGTGATTCACTTCCACACAGCGAGTCTGTACTGTGTCGTGATTCCCTTCCACACAGCGAGTCTGTATTGTGTCGTGATTCCCTTCCACACAGCGAGTCTGTACTGTGTCGTGATTCACTTCCACACAGCGAGTCTGTACTGTGTCGTGATTCCCTTCCACACAGCGAGTCTGTATTGTGTCGTGATTCCCTCCCACACAGCGAGTCTGTATTGTGTCGTGATTCCCTTCCACACAGCGAGTCTGTATTGTGTCGTGATTCCCTTCCACACAGCGAGTCTGTATTGTGTCGTGATTCCCTCCCACACATCGAGTCTGTATTGTGTCGTGATTCCCTCCCACACAGCGAGTCTGTATTATGTCGTGATTCCCTCCTACACAGCGAGTCTGTATTGTGTCGTGATTCCCTTCCACACAGCGAGTCTGTATTGTGTCGTGATTCCCTTCCACACAGCGAGTCTGTATTGTGTCGTGATTCCCTTCCACACAGCGAGAAAAATATATAGAAATATATTAGAAAAATTGTATATACATTCAAACCATAATGCGAAGGTGGGGTTCAAAAAGCGCCACCACTAAGTAAAATAAAACAATTATAATACATTGTAAAAAGAAAGAACTACAAAAACATAAACAGGTAAACTATACTTATAAATATAAGCTACGTACAAACTATAATATTGCTAAAATGTGAACAATTCATACAATAAAAATAAAAATAGTCATGTTTTACCATTACAGAAGACACAAATTTAAATAATGAAATATGGTTGGTGGAAGGGGAGGAGGTGGTAATTTTTCAAAAGACAAGAACAATTCAAATTCACACAAAGTTAAATACCCGTTTTCGATCATTTGATTAAAGTGCTTTGCATTATTACACCTTATGTTATCAATCGTTAAGCCGCACCTCCTTAGTTTTGATTGGACAAATCATTTCAACATTTTGTCAAATGAATATTCTTGAGCAATTGCACATTCCACAAGTTAATTTATGTGATAAATTGCTTTTGTGTCATGATTAACTCCCACACAGCGAGCTTGTTTGCATTAATTTAACAAAAACAAACACCAAGATTGGCGTAAAAGAGCCACCATAATAGGCGACCCTGTTTAATTAATTATAATTAATATTTATAATAAGCATATTAAAAGATTTGTATATACATTCAAACCATAATGCGAAGGTGGGGTTCAAAAAGTGCCACTGGATCGTCAAGGTCCTCCCCACCCGAGCTGTGTGTGGGAAACATAAAATTCAATATAGGTTATCACTGGTAGATTCGCACTTAAACCCAAAAACCCTTATTTTTTAGGGATAAAAGGGAAAGCGATAATATACCGTGAAACATTTTTATACAAAATCAATCGCTTTAATCATAAGATAAAAACTATTTCATAATAAAAGTCAACTATATAACGATTTAATACCATGAAACATCTGTATACAACGTCAACAAATTAAAATCATAACACAAACTCTTTCTTAATTCAATTATAATTAAGTGCCTGACCACAGGAAATGTCTGTACAGTATCACAGACGATTAGCCTATCTAAAACCAAAACAGCATTAAAACGGTTTATTCCACTTCTGCCCACTTTTTAAATTTTCATATGTTCGATCTCTTCTTATTATCTCTTAATGATATATAATTGTTTTCGGGTAAATTGAGCAAAAAGGTAAAAACCATACTCTACAATATAGTTCATGTTGTAAGTGATAAAATGGCAAATTTAATATTAAAGAAAATATTTCAATTACAGTTTTTCGTATTTGTTAAATCCTTCAAGCTTTAAAATACGTTTTTTTTTGTCCTGATCTAATGAGAAGAAGTAAAGATGTACATAATTGCATATTAATGCGCGCTTTACCAGTATGTCGGTAGTATGAATAGATCCGCCTCAATTTTTATTTTTGGATTATTTTACTATCTATAGGGTAAGCCTAGTATTTTTATTAATGCATTCTATTCTTGACATAATAAAATGTATTTACTTGAGTTTCTTTTATTAATTAGTTATTTAATTTAATAAGAAAAAGGCATTTAAAAATTTTGTTATGTTATATAAAGTAATGTATTTCATCGCTTCAATTGTATTTCTTGGATTATTTCGTGATTTCAAGCTTCGTAATTTTTTTTAATGCATTCTTATTTTAACATGATAAAGTGAATATTTTTCGGTTTCTTTTATTAGTTACTTAGATAATTTGACAATAAAAGTGCATTTTTCGATTTTGTTTAACGCGCTTGTGGCCACTCATCCAGAAAACTTATTTCTGGATTATTTCATAATTTATAAGGTAGAAAATGGAACTTTTACGCAGAAAATTAGTCATCTTGAACATTAAATTTAATTACCCTGGGTTTTGTTTATTGACGGTTTCGAAATCCCAAACTCTCGTGAACGATTCGTGTGTGGTAGTGCTGGTTTTAGGGAGGGGGCAGAGACATTTCTGTGATGTAATTGTATATTAGATGTGCCTTGTTTATTTGCTAATTGATTATTTATTACCTGACACTGAACTTTGATGAAAGGTAAAAATGAAAGACCAATCAGACTCGCATAATAAGCGCTAAAATGGCTAAATTAGATTATGATTTTGATATATACTGTATATAATCTGTTGTTTTGTTTGTTTATTTGTAACTTTCTCTGTACCAATTGTATTATTGGCTGTGTGAGAAGAAAATATATATACAAAATTAGATTTTCAAACAGGCATGTTTTTTTTAAAAATTGATGTCTGAATCAGTGAAAAATGTGGTAGAAATTAGTAGGGAAAAGAAATTTCTCAATAATAAAAAAAAAGTTCTTAGCAATGTTTATGCACATGAACTAGTTTGACGTTCGAAATACGTTTAATTGCAAATCTTTTGAAACAATTTTAATTAACAGTAAAATTAAATCAATAAAAATTGTAACTTGTTGGTATGTTTTCTTTGATTTTCCGAGGATGCGATAACTGCCGATCTTACATTCACATTTTCCCCCACAGAACCACTTGACTATGGTCAATGTATTTTTATTGGTAAACATATATTTGCCCTTCCAAAACTTTGCTTTTTTATATTACAGTACTCTTCTCAAAGTTGAGATATTATAATCAAGATGATTATTTCTTGCCTTTCACAATCGTCTATATTTGCATCCCTTTACAGCATATGATGAAATTTTAAATAAAACAAATTGAAAAAAAAACTATTAAACCAAATGGGATACACCTATAAAATCGAACATCTCTGGATATGGGTTTAACCCATATCTTGTCTTGTATATTCTTGTTCTGCCCACTAGTCTTGTGTAAACTTAATTGGTGTGATTGTTGTTTTAGTGTCTATAGTCTGTTTCATAATTAGCCTAATTAGTAAATAAATCAGGTAAATATGAAAACTGCTCAGTATCAAAGGAAAACTTATTAACTTCTGAACAGTGTCAAAGCTGTCAACCAGTCTTAAAAGCATGAAAACTCTACGGTCAAATCAGTGATATTTGAGCCACAATGGCACATGCACAAGTCCAAGTACAATTTGTACGTAACAAGTATGGATCACAGAACCTAGCATACCGCGGCTACATCTACAGCGTCAAAAACAACCGTGGAGAGAGAACCTACTGGAGATGTACAATTAAAGACCATCGACAGCAGACTAACCCAGCTTAAACAACGACTTGCAGATGGCAGCATGGATGTTATTCAATACTTGGATGCAGCTTCACATCTACTTCACCTAGAATAACTTTTAAAATTAATTGTTTGTAAATTTGTTATAAAAATAAATATGTCTTATATTATCTAATGATGTTCTCTGTAATAAATGCTTTTTACAAGATATATAAAATATAAATATGTTTTATATTAAAGAACCTTAAGTATGTATTATTATTTATTGTTATTTAGATAGCTATTAAAACCCAAAACTAAAGTTGCATTCTATTATCTAATGATGTTCTCTGTAATAAGTGCTTTTTACAAGATATATAAAAAATAAATAATGACACATATATATGTTTGATATTTATTAATATTTTGAAAAAGACTATAATTTTGAATCCTTTGTTCTCTAATTAGATCTAATTAATACAATTCTGTTCTCAATACCTGTTCTGCCCACTTACTTTTTTACCTGTATTTTCAAAAAGTGGGCAGAACAAGAACACACCATTAAAACATCTGTCCACACCTACAATCTCAGATGCCTAATTTATTACAATTCTTGTTAACTGAAACCTATTGAAGTCCTTATTATCAAATTATGTCGCGTTTTCTCGGGAGAAAAACACATAACTCACCAACCGCTGCGGCTCATGCTCGCATGATTGTGACTTGTGTAATTTTTAAAATATATTGTAGTCATTTATAAAATCACAAAATAATAAATATGTAACTGTCATGGTTAGATAAAAGCAAAATCCTGCTGATTTAATATAATTTTTGACGAGTTATCATTTCATAATGTTTAGTACAATTTCATTTCAATTTAATATTTTTGTTTCTTAATAGATATGGTAATCTTTTTTTAATATTGGGATTTTTCTAAAAACTATTTGATAAGACAATCCTGTTTGCTTACAATTACAAAGAAAATTAAAATTAAAAAAAATTCAAGTACAAATAATGATAAAGAAATAATCGTACTTTATGACTAATAAATGACTGTACTTTTCGTTTGTCATCACAGCCACTAATATTTGGACATGACCGAAATTATGATTTTAATCTTAAAAAATACACGGAAGACAAAGTCTGTTCCTCTTCTTCGTCATTAAAACTACGAACTACATGTATACTCTATGTATGACAAACGTGATAAATACAACTTCCCAATTGTCAGCTGTCCGTCCATAGGGAAATGCTTCCTCGCCTGGAGCAATAGAGTGCCCTGTGGATTTTTGGGGTTCTGATTACTCTCTTTCTGTTTTGGTTGTTTGCTTTTTTATTGTTGGCCTGAATTTTGCTATCTATTTTCCATCGTTTCTTAAATCTCGGACATATGACATCGTGCGTTTTTTTCTTTTAAGCAGCATTGCTTGATCGTTATCGCTGTCACACTGTACATGAATGTTTTAATGTCCTTGCTTGTTCTTGGCCTGATAACCTACAGTAAATCGCTCAATGGAAATCAGAACTTACTTGCCTATTATACCTGTTGATTGAGCTGTTTTGTTGTTTTATTAATATTGGATATATAAAAAAGAAGACTGAGCTATATATATTTTACGATGGTTTTAAGAAGTAGACTTATGTTAAACAACAATAAAAGAACCATGGAACGCTGAATTATAGTGTAAAAATTGTTCTTTTTAAATACAGTAATTTGGTTTTTTGATAAGTGTTTAGCCCCTTGCTATTTATTACTAATTATTGGCGTTATATTCTTTCGAGAAACTAATTGGTTACCAGATTGTTACCAAGGCCCTACCAAATTGTTTACCCTACATTGAATATCTATGTTGTATTCTGCCTGGGACAATAGTTTATGTTTGTTTCAATGGGGTTTAACGTCAATTTCAGCGATCTTTAAGTTATAAAACTACACATAATTTTTTGGAGTTCTCGGTGAAAAGCTTTGGCCTTCGCCTTGAAAGCTGAAATATTTATCAATTGAGCCTGGCGTCGAGCACACCCTGCCCGCATTAAAATTCGAACCGACACCCTCATTGGCACGCATGTGATCAATAATAGATACTACATTACCATAACCAATCGTTAAATTACTTCCCTTCTACCCACATATTATTTCTATAAATTTTAAATCATAACTTAATTATGTTATAACACGAAATCTTTTCGCTCTGGAAAATACCTGAACATATCCGTGTTACTTATTATGACATAAAAAGACAACATCCTCAGTGCGAATTCCTTACCAATCACTGTAATTCTAAATAAATAAGAACCAGTTTTATACTGAGTATAAGAAACAAACAGAAACAGGTGCTCACCTGTAATAAATACATTCAATGTGTTACCAGATTGTGTATTGATTAAGACAGGTGTCCTGATTGGGTCAATAAGGTAGGTAAAATGTATACCTTTATTTTCCCGTATGATCTCGCATAATTTATGTATTTTGTCAGATCTTGCATGATAAAGTTTTGTTAGTGTTTTTAACAAATTAGTCTTTTTATATTCGAAATTATAAATAAAAGTGAGATGCCATCAAACTGTTAAAAATCGTGAAAAATGAAAAAAAAAAAGAAATTTGTCTAGCACATATATATATAAATTACCAAGCCTAGGATAACGTAGGTCAATTTTATGCATGCAAATCAGAGAGGTTTTTCTTTGCCTATGTAGTGACCAATTACTACTGTTGTACCCGATTAGTCCACAAAAAAATAGTATCTTAATATGATGACGGATTATCGCGGTAAATGTGTTGTAAATTTTGTCAATTTTTATCGATGATAAAATTATAATCAAATACTGATATTTTGAGCGAATGTTCATTGTAGACGTTATATGAATAACACGATTCTGACATTGGAAGAAAATTTTACATGGTAAAAATGACTCCCACATACCACTGTTTACTGTCATGAGTACTGTGACCTCAACCTTTTCCCATTTCGATTTAGCGTTGTTAGTAAAGTTAAGTGATACAAATATGTATATCGTACATGTATGGGTATAATATATTTTTAGTTTGAGGTGAATGCACGTTATTGTGTCTCAACCTTCAGAATTTCGAACGTGAGGTGAGTGTTAGAATTTCGAACGTGAGGTGAGTGTTAGAATTTCGAACGTGAGGTGAGTGTTAGAATTTCGATTAAAACATTCATTATCATATGAATATTACATTCATTATCATATAAATATTTCGATTTTATTCAATATTTCTGCTGCCACGACTAGAAACACTAATGCTCACTTTAACTGTAATTTACATTTTACTATGCAAATGAAGAAATGGCGCTAGGTCATCATTCCGTATTTATCCACTGAACATAAATAGATGAACATAAAGTATGTAAATTTGAGACAGTCAAGAACTCTACTGCTGACAAACCTAATTAGTTTCTGTGTTCAAACAAAGCGATAGTGCTTTTACGATGCCTAGACATTGACACCGGACACAATCGCAACTGACAACTTGTCTTTTGTTAGTGTCCATTTTAATTTTCATATTTGGTATTTTTTGGATAATAACGTTAAGATATTGTTTGAACAAATATTGTGTTCTATATTCTCAATAATAAGAACGATTATTGACGGATATGCGTTGAAAAGGATGGAATTCCAGGCTCTGTTACTTGCACAAGTTATCTTCAGACTAGCGAGACGACCAATTTTACTTTTCAAGCGAGTTGTCTGTGTTACCTGCTGAGGCTCCAGCTGGGCTACTGCGTAGTCCCGCTCGTTTAAAAAGCGTTCGCGCATAGCTAGCAAATAATGTTCGACAAAACGTCGAGCTTTGTCAACTGTTTGCAGGTCGAGTTAGTCTAAAATCGCAATCAAACAGTTAAATGGCTCGGCGATTCGCTATTTCTTATCAAGCTATTGTCAAACTATAATTAGGATGTTACTGTACATAATAAGATTGGTTGATTGATTGGATGTTTGCCTAACGTCTAGTGAGCATTATTTCAGTTATATCCCGGACGACAATAAATCCTTGGAAAAATCGGTGGGATACGACATAGGGAACAACATTTCTGTCACTGAAAAAGTATTAAGTATTGGGGTAAGGGTGCACGTGGAGTATTTAGCCTTTTGTAGCGGCTACAATGAGCCTAGTCTTTTTCGAAAGCTACAAATGGGGTCTTTATGGTGCAAGGAGCGTGGCATTCTACAAACAAGTTCCCCACTACGGTCCGCGGCTAAGCTTTCCGTATTATGACCTGACAACCCCCCAAACGAGAGGGTCTCCCCTATCCGCCACCCAGGGACGCGCTGGGCTGCTCTGTGGGCCGAGCACTGGGAAGCCTCCCAGTATGGTCACAGGTACATAATCAGATGTAGTGCATTAAAAAAAAATTAAAAATATGTAAGGTATATGTTCCTTTTATATTTTTTTTTATTTACTCGTTATTATATATATTGTGTACTTTTTGTTCCGGATATTAAAAATGTTATCACAAAAAGGATAATGAAAAATAGCTTACAAATAAAGATTATGTATGACAAACACAAAAGAACATGGTTTTGTTTGTTTGTATGATAGCGGATCTTGGATGCTATCTTGTTTAAGGTATTGTCATGTATTAAAAGTAATATTTTAGTAGTGATACATGTACCCCCTGTTCAATGAAATATTTTACGAATGACTCGGAAAATATAAAAAAAATTGTAACAATTCTTAAAATTCATTGAGATCCATGTGTTGTTTTTCTACCATATATCACGTACAATTACCGTGTCTGCCTTATTCTTACAGAGACCAGCACTTATAAAAAAAACTTATTTGAACCACAAAAGTTCATTTAGAATTGTTTTTTCCTTTCCTGCTTGAAATTTTCGTCTGCCAAAAATAATAATGAGAGCTATATATGGCCCGGATTTGTAGTTTTTAATTTAATTGGTTATTTTATATAATTTATTATATAGGAAAATGTTTTACTAATATTTTCGCACCTTAAACGCACATCAAGCATCTTAGCAGTCCATAGTATATTTTTTTAGATATTTTAAAACGCCAAAGAAAGTCAATACTAACATGAACCTAGAACAAAAATGGTCAAATGTGCGAAATTTACTCCTTTCTCGAAGAACAATAATGCCACCATATTTGCGGTTACGTCGCGAATAATGCAAGTACCACCAAGCAAAAGTACTCTAAGGAAATGAAAACATACTGCTACTTTCGTGTATATGTCAACTAACCTAATTACACAAATGGCATTCGTCTTTTAATTTAATACACAATGTTTTTTTCAGTGTTGGCTTTGACATGAAAAATAAGAAAGAAAAGTGGTATCGAGTTGACAGAGAATTGTTACGAGTAAAAGGATTTTACTTCTTAACATTTGCAGGTACAGTATTTTGAGTAAACAATAGAGGTGCCTCGGTGGCCTAGTGGTCAAAGTAGTTAGTCTACTATTGATCACGGGGTTCAAGTCTTACAGGGTGCAGGGTGTGCTCGACTCCAATCGTAATTGACAATTATTGCCAGTTTTCCTACAGAACGTCGGGGTTTTCTCCCGGTACTCTGAATTCCTCCTCCAAAAAAAACTGGACGCCATGATATAGCTTAAAACTTGCTGGAAGTGGCGTTAAACACGATTTCAACAAACAAAAAACATTGAGCAATACATTTTGTAACTTAAGATTGATCAATTTTTTGGATGTTTTCTTTACGTCCAGCGAGCAGTATTTCAGCTATATTTAGGAAAACGGAAAAGGGGAGGGATCGGACACAGGGAACACAATTTAGACTGCTACTGGAAAAGTATGGAGTTTTGGGTAAGAGCGGAAAATTTAGCCTTTTGTAGCGGCTATAATGAGCCTACACGTTTTCGAAATATACAAATGGGGTCTTTATCGTACAAGGAGCGTGGCACTCTCCACATTACCCACTACGGTCAGCGGCCAAGCTTTACGTATTATGACCTGACAATCCCCCAACGAGAGGGTCTCCCGTGTCTGCCACCCAGGGACGCGCTGGGCTGCTCTTTGGGTCCAGCACTGGGAACCCTCCCAGTATGGTCCCAGTGTTACTAGGAACATGTCGAGATAATACAATCAACAACCTATTGATCATACAAGAACTCACAATCCGATGAAGGTATAAGCGATAAATTAGTCCGAACAGACCAATATTACTAGAAAATATATCCGTGGTTCCTAATTTTCCTAGTTAAAAAAGCCCATGTCTAGAAAATCTAGTCTTGTGATCAGTTTTCCTAGTAAATCTAGTCATGGGATCAATTTTCCTAGTAAAATACTCATAATACGGACTGTTTTACTATTTAGGAATCATACTCCGGTACTGAAAATACTAGGAATAATAAACGTGCATATAGAAGAATTTATCAATCATCTTATAAAATAAATTCTATACACCGTAAACACTTCTCACTTTTTTACTATATTTATAGTAAGTAGATGAAAAACAGCAATTAACATACCTAAATTTTCTAATAAAACGAATTCTATCGACTGCAAAAACTTCTCACTTACTTAAGTAACATTGCAAAATATCAATTCACAAAACATGATTTTTTCATGATGAACACTTTTAATCCCTTCAAAGTAATATATAAATTGAGATAATGAAAGAGGATTATTAAAATTAGTCGTTCTTCTATTTAACTAATAAAATCTGTGAGAATGGAAATATTTTACTATAGTAAAAATAGTCTATGGAACACTAATTTTACTGTTAAAGCCTAGAAATATTTTTACAGTAAAAATAGTCCTGGGAACATATTTTACTACCGGACTTAGTTTACACTTTTAATAATAAAATTGGAATAGATTTGATTGGCCCATTCTTAGAATAAAACAATCTCTAATAATGGTTACAAGCAAGAAGAAAACAATTTTATGCAAACGTTCCTATTTTCTACTATATATATTAAATTATCTGATATTTTAAAATGATAATTAAATTATAGCACGTTTCTGTTTTCAATATGCTAAATATATTAAATTTACTTCACATACTGTAAAATTATAAACAATTAAATGAAGAGTTTTGTTTATATATATATATATATATATATATAGCAATTAACACCAATAACCAAATTTTTAAATATCAATTAATATAATTTTATGTTTACTAACCAAAATCAATAAATCAGTAAATTAACAAGTCAAGTACCCGATTTTCATAGGAAAAAAGTACCGATCTAATTTTACTATGGTAGGACTATTCTACCTAGGAAAATAAGTCCGAGGTTCTATTAACTAGGAAATTGACCTACATGGACTTATTTTACTAGTAACAAAAGTCTGTGGGACTAAATTTACTTCCCGACTTATTTTACTGTTACAAAAATGCACAAATAATGAACAGGTAAAACTAATGCGTAAAGAAAATACTTTACTATTTAAACTGGGATCTGTTGTATAACCTATGAATAACTGAATCACGTGATAGCTAACATTTTAAAAATAACAAGTGTTTTCCACATTGAATTTATAAGTCCTCTGTTTTAATCGATAAAAACTGTTATTAAAGATAAATTACAGGTGTTGAACATCTGAATCCAGGAGTAGAACGTGATCTGTAAGGACAGACAAGTTGAGAAATTCCACTCTGCAACAATATTTATATTAGTCCGTTGTAAATTACATTATCCAGACAAGTAATCTTAAAACTCACATACAAACACTAACCTGAAAAAGAATCCGAATAAGTAATTGTTTGAAAATCATGCATAACTGATTATGTGTTTTATTGTTTAAATGCGACTTAACTTACTTCCGGTAATGCTTTATACATATGTCTTAGGGTTCATGTTTTACTTTGAATAGAAGCCGAGTCCTGACACAGTACAAAATTGATAGCTGTATTGATTTATTATGATTTCGTCAAGTCAAAACTATAGATTGCTTTTGTCATCATTAGTAATAGCTATATAACTACTATATTTTACCGGCACTATGTCCATTGTGCACGATTTGGCAGAGGTACCCTTGTAAATCCTGTTAATTAAGGATGGTGTCAACAGAACAGATCAGTTAAAACGTTTACCCCACTGCAATTTTTTACCGCGATGCATATACAGTATATGATATGATTCTTTATACCCCGATACATCTCTTTACCTTTGTTTTGTCTATATACTTTTGTTATATTGAAAAATATACAAATAACAATATTAAAATCATAAGATTTTAGAAATTTTTAAATATTAATAATATTTTTTCAGCTATCGGATGTCTTTTTCCGTATGTGTCCCTATATGTAAAAGCTCTGGGAATCACACAGTCACAAGCTGGTCTTATCTTTGGAATTTTGCCGTTCATCGAATTCTGTGTACAGCCAACTGTTGGACTAATTGCTGATAAACTGCAGAAGCATCGGTGTTGTCTGATACTCTGCTGTATATTAACAGGAATATTTTATAATACACTGAGATTTGTGCCATCGTCACACAGCAAGTTTTCGATGGTTAGTACTGATGTTGTTTGTGGACATTTTGGTTCTTATATAAGTAGTTGTGTGAACGAAAGTAAACTACATAGTTGTCCTTTAGATTTCTCGCGATATATAACCACCCAGAGCGAACTGTCAAAAAAAACGAATATAAACAGCGGGCCAACAACGAACATCAGTTATTTTGAATTTCATGAAGAGTCCATCGAATGCAATATAAATTGTCATCAAAAACAAGACGCATCAAGCAGTATTAAAAATGTATGTTTTTCACAAGACAGCGAACTGAATAGAAGTGACGACTCCAATTCAGTTATAGATGATAATACTAATGTAGAATTTATGTCGACGATCTTTATGTACCCGTTTCTACAATTAACAAACGACAGCAGTAATACTTGTCATCAATACAACTTCGATTCTTTTGTATTCAGTGGACAGAAGTACAAGAAAATGCACTGCGCATCTAATGCGACTTTAACTTGTAATTTAACTTGTAATCCAAATGATGCCTGTGTCACAACCAAAACTAATGTTTTAAGCCCTCTATCATTTTGGATGTTCTTTGGACTGCTTTTGCTTGGGCGGATCGCCTATACCCCAATTACAAGTTTATTTGATGCCATTTCCTATAACCTTCTTGGTGAAGAGTGTAGAAACAAATGGGGTCAGCAAAGGCTTTGGGCGAATGTTAGTTTGTCAATATTTGCTATCAGTTCCGGGATTATAATTGATAAAATGGTGACAGACGGTAGCAACAAACATTTTGATATTGCATTTTATTCATACGGGGTTCTTTTTCTCCTTGTGGCAGTATATATGTGTACCAGCAGAACTTCAGTTAATATTTCCAGTAAACAAGTTTTCAAAGGTGCAGTTAAAACGTTGCTAAATTGTAGAATACTATCGTTCTTTATTGTCATCGCGTTCTTTGGATTTCTAGCAGGAGCTTTAGATTCGTTTTTATTTTGGTTTTTAGAAGCCGAACTACAAAATAAATTAAAAATTATCCCGGGATTATGTATGCTTTTCAACAGCATAGGAGAAATAGTATTTTTCTATTTTGCCGGACAAATTATTGAACGTTTTGGATATCTGAAGTGTTTATCTGCCGTTTTCGTAGCTCATTCCATCAGGTTTATATCATATTCATTCCTCACGCATGCCTGGTTTATTCTTCCAATAGAACTTTTGAATGGAGTAACATTTAGTCTAATGTGGACTACAGCGACATCGTTCGGAAGCATTATTGCGCCTCGTGGATTGTCAGGAACAATTCAAGGAGTTTTAAGTGGGATTTATTTTGGATTCGGTAAGAATATTTATCATTACATGTGGTCTTGTTATTTTTCATTAGAAAAAACTTCACACTGTCTCAGAGTTTCATTCGTTTCAATTAAACAGATGTGCAAATATCTATTCAAATCTTTCTTAAGGTTAAAAATGAAGTTGTACAATATCTTCAAAGTATAAAAAATAGTATATTCACTAAAATGCTTATTATTTTTTATTGAACGCTGACACAAAATTTAGCATAACTGTTAAAAAGTACAATAATGATTTTCAACGTTTTATTGTTTGAACAGCGTCATTAAAAATTTTTTAACAATACCACGGCGTCCAGTAAGGAATACCCAGTGAACACACTAAGGAAAACCTGCAATCCATGTGAATTAATTATAAAGTCGAGCACACCCTTACTCTCAATGTAAACGCGAATGATTACAATAATTTCATGAACTCTGGGTAATATTTCATTATAATTATTTGTTCCGAAATATTCCCCAGAGTTCCTGAAGCTATTGTAATCATAATTTAAATGTATTTATTAATATGAATTACATGTATGTAGTACGAAAAATGATGTTTTTTAAATAAATAAATGCATTCCATACCTTTGTGATAAGACTAGTCTCGATCATCCAGACGCTTAATTGCATTTGTGCGTCTGGATTCATCTCTATATTGAACTCGTTACCATTACGCCCAAAACTGGGCGTAATTTTTGATTGGATGATATTTGTATTGTCTAAAAAATTACTTCCGTTCATATCAAGAAGTGTATAAAAAATTGTACCAAAGTTTACATTTGAATATTTTTATAAAATATTATTATCAATTAATTAAACAAATATTATTGTTATGCACAATCAAGAGAGAATCTTAATGTGACGTCATTTTATAAGTATAGACATGTTTGCATGGTTTTCCTGATCTAAAAATAGGGCCCTAAAAATAGAATCATTGTTTTGTCTCCACCTATTGGTAGCGAAATTACCACAAGGTGATCCCAGACGCTATTTTAGATGTGTCTGGGTGATCGAGACTATGATAAGACACGTATTAAATAAGTAATGACCAATTTGTTGTATAACATTGTAATATACATTTTTGTTATATTTCAAGGTAAAGGTGTTGGTAGTTTAGTTACAGGAGAGTTATACACATGGATTGGTATACGTTGGACATTTCGGACTTACGGGATTATCTCATTAGTTCTTCTTGTGCTATATTTGGTACTCAACTATGTGGTGTTAAAAACTACTAATACTGTTAACAGACAGATGGAGCCACGAATTAACGAAAAAGGTTGGTGATTGTTTTCTGGATATACAAAATATATAACCCCTTAAATGTTATGAAAAAAAGAACAGTTATACTTTATATATAAATTACGCCTTTTGAAATCAACTGAAATAAGGTTTACACAAAAAGGAAAAATAAACATTTCTAGATATAACAGAATAATTCATGATAGGTATTAGAAAATAGTAAAGAGATTACTTCTTTTTGGTGGCCGTAATTTGTTATTATTCGATAGAAAACTTGTAACAATGTGGAAGTTATTACGAATACATGTATTCCCTTGCAAAACAATGATTACTATTTTCAAGATATCACTAATCAGTTTTTCTGCCCCCCTTGCAGGCCAATCATATTAGATTTTTTTTTGTCCCGCCAACGAAATTTGGGGAACATGTATATTTTTGTTTCTTTTTTTTGGGTCGGTCTCAACTAAGGTTTATCTTTGCGTTGAAGCCTCTTTTTTTATGAAAACGACTTTACATCTTTATGAAAATTGATACACAGTTACAACATAATAAGATCTTTTCACTGCCAAATTTTGTATAGCTGTGCCCAATACTTCAAACTTGAGTGAACTTATATGTGCCAAACGTGACATCGGTTTCTAAATTTTTCTTTTTTGTCTAAGTGAATTTAGTTCAAGGTATCACGTAGTGTTAAATGGACAATATGTAAATGCAAAATGTAATTAATTCACATCTTTTTTTTGTGTTTTGAACGATGTTTAACACCACTTTCAGCAATTATTCAGCTATATAATTGAGTCCACTTTTTTATTGCGGGAGGAAGCCGGAGTACTTGGAGAAAACCCCGGACCTTCGGTAGGAAAACGGCCAATCCTTGTCAATTACGATTGGAGTCGAGTAAACCCTGCCCGCAGTAAGAATCGTACCCGCTAACGCAGTGTTGAGAAACCGCGTGATCAAAGTAGACGAACTACCTTAACCTCTCGGCCACCGAGGCCCCAAGTGACATCGGAGATGATATGCTATGCAGAGGACAAAACTCCAATATCTTCGATAGTTAAACCATCAGACGACTAACCCGGAGGAACTATGAACCAACGAAGTAAACATTGACTACACCAGATGAATTTAGATGTATAGGCTCTAGCTTTACATCCACACAAACATTTTTATTAAAACATTAAACAGCTATCTTGATTTTTTATAAACTAATGTCGGAATAAGGTTTTTATATTTTAACCACTGCCTGCATGTTACTATTTTTTTCTATTTTTGAGATGTAGACATTGTGCCTTTAACTGTTGCAGCAGTTTATGTAATTTGTGTTTTCATGCAAGTAATTGGCGCGATATAAGTACGCGTAAAATTGAGAATTAATCGATTCCCGCCTTATGTCTCTAAATTTATGCTTAAGTTTGCGACATTAAATCATAACGCTTAATCAGACTTACATGTATATGCAGCATATATCATTTAATAATTTTATTGCACAGGATTTATATAAACGTGCGCATATTTTTTGGTTCTTCATGTTTACGATGAGACCAATCATTATTAATCATGAAACCCTCCTATTCACGAGGTGCTACCGATTTTTTTTTAAACCGACACCGTGTGCCTTTATTTCTGCAATTGTTTCAATACGTCGTTTTCAAGATATAGATAATAAAGGAGGGGAACATTTTAATTTTGAATAATAATGTAGGGCACTTTCAGCGGAAACGGCAACATTTGAAAACGAAATTAGACGGCTGTAGAAAGACGATGCAAAACGAAACCTGCATGTGCTGTGTTGTGCCGGGGTTCAAAGCCCACGCTAAACATAAATTTATGGAAATGGGTCGAGTTTTATGCCGTTCATAAAATGTTAAAAGACGATGTGTTGAGGAAAGTGCTTTAAATAAAATCATATGATACCATTAATCACGTGAAAGGATACATCTAACTATCTTGAAAACTACGTAATGTCTTCGGTTATTTTTATCCATTTGAAATTCCAATAGTCGACCATCGTGTTTTTTTGTTTGTTATAAAATTGTCCTCTTGATACAGGTACAGTGTAAACACGCACCATCTGACTGGTTTAGTCATGAATATGAAGAACCAAAAAAGGGCTATTATCGATAATATACGCGTACCTATATTGCACCTTTGACATAAACGGCGCTAATAGTCCATGCAAACATAAATGCATTAAAATGATAAATCTGAGTGCAATTGATGTCAATAAAAATATCATCCATGTATGTATTCTTTGCAGACGTTAGCGGAGATTTGAACGTCGAGTTTTTGAATGGAAGAGATGCATCAGAAAACCTTCTTTCTCGAACAGAGAAGACTGTACCGAATGAATCAATATTATAGAATAAATGGATTCTCTGTAAATTGTTGTATTGTAATAACTGTACCAAACGATAAACTTTCATTTTTTAAATCACATATTCATATTCAGACATTTTTTGTTGCTGTTTTTTTTTTTAATTTATATCAACTTCATAATGTTAACTTTAATATGATTCGCCGTCATTCAACAAATTTAAATAATTGATTGAATGTTTGTTTAATGTCTAGCGAGCAATATTTCAGAAATACTTAGAACGGGAACAGGTTAAGAGGCAATAAATGAAAGGGGGAAAGGGATGGATCAACGGAAACAACGCTTTGACTGCGACTGGAAATGTACACGAAATTAATTAATTAAGTTATTGTATAGTTTGACCTCAAATGTGAGTTATGACGATAGTTATGGTTCTGTGATAAACGAATGGAAATAGAAGTAATCCTGACTTTTAACATGTGTGGTGGCTAATTTCTTTATTTAAAGAAAATTTCATAATTAATATACCAAGGGTATTCTAGTTATTATTCCACACGATCGTTTCGTTTGATCAGGACTTAAGTTCAAATATTTACTGTGTAAAAAACTTTTATCACAAAAAGTGATACATGGTACAAAATCTGCATATTCGCTTGTATTCTGCCGTTCTATAATGAGGCCATGTAATTAAGGAAAGTAAAAATAAAACTTTTTTTGCGTGACTCTACAAGCTCAAATCTAGTGTAGTATGATTTTGTTAGTTTTAATGTTGTTTAACGCCACTGTCAGCAATTTTTCAGCTATATCACGGCGTCCAGTTTTTATTTGGGTTGGGGGGGGGGGGGGAGCCGGCGTACCGGAAAGAAAACTGGCAATCCTTGTAAATTGGAGGATGTTTTATATACTTGGCACATATATTCCTTCAGGTCACATGATAACTGGAGATCTTAATATTGTTGAAAATGAAAGACTCCGCAATGTGTTGTCCACAGTACCAAAGTACCGTGAACCTAAATCCATCAACTGGAATTATAACTTTAACTTATTGATGAATTCAATAGAGGACTATGTCAGAAAATGGGGGAAGCAAGAGGACCAGGAAGTTGATACCTTGTCCGAGTGGGTAAAGGCCTTGAGGTCATTGACTCAAATAAGAATAAGTCGTTTAAGAAGGTCTATGAGTACTAAAGCTTCAGAAATCTTAATGCTCTGAAAACTTTGTCTGACATTTATTGGAAATATGTATGTTGTTGTGCCAGCAGATAAGGCTCCTAACAACATTATTTTTATCTGCAAAAAAATACATAGAGTGTTTAATTAATGAGTTAGGCATGGACAGTTCACTTGGCAATCCTACTTACACATTCACTGCGCTTTCAAAAGAGGAGATTATTGAAAATCACAAATCGGTATTGGCATCATTTGATCTCAAAATCAAAGTCGAAGATTGTCATCTCCCCTTATTGTTTTGGATTCCAAAACTTCACAAAAATCCATACAAACAGCGTTTCATAGCAGGAGCGTCTAAGTGTACTACCAAAACACCTGACCACTATTTTAACAACAGTAAAAACGGGACTTCTTAAAAAATACAGTGACACCTTCTAATCCAGGAGTGGAATAAATGAAATGTGGATATTAAAAAATTCAAAAGACCTTATAGACATCTTGAGGTCTGGATCTCTTTCCCATTGTAACACCATTAAAACATTTGATTTTTTGACACTCTATACGGCCATCTCTCATACGCAGCTTAAAACTAGGCTCAAAGATCTTATAAAACGCTGCTTTTTCAAGAAAAACGGAAAGAGACGATATACATATCTGGTAATTAGTTATGACAGAACTTACTTCGTCATCAATGACTCTAAATCTAATACTAAATATACTAAAGACCAAATCTGTCACATGTTAGATTTTCTGATTTACAACATATTCGTCATGTTTGGAGGACACGTTTTTCAGCAGACTGTTGGTATTCCAATGGGTACTAATTGTTCTCCTCTCCTCACCGACCTGTTTTTGTACTCTTATGAGGCTGAGTTCCTAGAAGGCCTACTGAAGAAGAAAGAAAAGGCACTGGTCCAGACCTTTAAATTAACATTCCGCTATATGATGTTTTGTCCCTCACCAATGCTAAATTTGATGACTATTTACATTCAATTTACCCTAGCGAGCTTGAAATTTAAGACACCACCAATACACTAATGTCAGCCTCTCTTCTAGAAATAGACTCAGGAAAACTACAAACTAGACTCTACGACAAACGTGACGACATCAACTTTCCAATTGTCAACTTCCCGTTCATCGACAGCAAAATTCCAGCAGCTCCTGCGTATGGTGTGTAAATTTCACAACTTATACCTTATTCTACATCCTGCCATCGGTATTCCGATTTTCTAGACCGATCACTGCTTTTGACTGCTAAACTACTCAAAGAACGGTTTGTTGTACCTAAGTTGATGTTATCTCTCCAGAAGTTCTATGGTCGTCACCATGACTTAATTGATCGTTATGGAAAATCAGTGTCTCAAATACGATCTGACATTTTCGCTGCGTCATAGGTAGTGGTTCCTATTCCTGGATTTGACTTTTCCCTAGACATGACAATGAGTAACTCGACGGGTGTCTAATTAGAGGCAGGCACTGCTTACTCGTCCGGAGCACCTGAGTGCACTCATGATTTTTATTCGGTTCGGGTTTCTCTCTTTCTGTGTTTTATGTGTTTGTTTTTTGTGTTGTGTTTGTCTATATCCGGATTTGTAACTGTCCCTTGGCTTTTGGCTAATGCTGTTCGGTCGGTTTTCTTTGCTATGTTCTTGTCATAATGCAAAAACATGTAACCTATGTAAATTAAAAGTCAGATGAGAAGAAATGTATTTAGTTTAGCTTTAAACGTAATGTAAACAACTGAGAATCGTCTGTTTTGACAAAATAATATTTACAGAACAGCATTTGTTTTCACGGGTAGTATTTACAAATTTGAATAATTTCCCAAATGTGTTGGAAGCATATTAAATGCAAAACAGATGGAACTGTTACCAGGATATTAGTGTTCATGTCAGTCAATACTTTGCTCTTAACAAAACGTTTAGGTATTGTAAGTCGCATTAGTAATACAGAAGTACTGTATTTTATTTTAGTTGAAATTTTATCTTGGTTTACAGCTACTATATTTATTAAATAGGGTAACGTTTTTCAATAGTCAGAATACACTCTTCTAATGTAAGAACTCATAGTAAAGAAACGCTTCTACCCATGTGAGGTACTGACGTTACATCAGATCAGCCGGTTGATATTAGGACATTTTCAGCTGCGTTTGTTGAACAGGTACAGATCCGGCTTTGGCTCATTTGCTGTGGTTGTGACTTTTAAATGAATTTTTAATTTGAATTTGTTTCGCTAGTAAACATGATCAAAAGATGTTCCTTCATCATAAATGTCTAGAAGCTAGTTCGATGTAATAACAAATCAATTAGAATAATATTATGGTTACTCTCGTGAGTATTAGTGTATGTGTCTTTAAATTGGAACATTTAAACAACACAATAACGAGTGAAGAGGTGTTAACAGCTACATGACGGAATTCTCGATGAAACGATATATCCATGTTAATTAAAAGTGAGTTTATACGAACATAAACACACAATAAACTGACATGACAGGTGCTGTTAGCAAAACAGTAGATGCTTTGCCCGTTAACTTGTCTACACACCATATTGTTCTCATTTTATGGAGTTCATTATTGTGTTTTTTTACATTGTTAACAGAAAATTAAGTGGTTGGCTGGTATTAAAACCAAAGTTAAGACACCTGCTGACTGAACAGTTTATGAGCATATTTGTTTGCATATGTAACGGTAGAGCATGAAATAATCACATGTCACCTCCGGGGATCAAACCCGGGATCTCAGTATTGCCAGCCAGCCCTCTAACCATGTGAGCTAAAGAAGTACTCCGTTAGCTCAGTCGATTTTGACTGGCTATATACCTACTACCTGCTAGAACGCAGATAGACCTCCTGTTACACTCTTCCCCCCTTACGAAGAATCATCAGCTCATGATGATTCACAGCAAACCCGACAAATCCTCCTGTGGGTTTTTCAGTTGGGCGCCAAATGTAACGGTAGAGCATGAAATAATCACATGTCACCTCCGGGGATCGAACCCGGGATCTCAGTATTGCCAGCCAGCCCTCTAACCAAGTGAGCTAAAGAAGTACTCCGTTAGCTCAGTCGATTTTGACTGGCTATATACCTACTACCTGCTAGAACGCAGATACACCTCCTGTTACACATAAAAGACTGAAGACGCCAAAACAATTGCATGTTTAACAACATTGTGACCGTTGTGACCTTGTAGAATAAAATACAAAAACATTCTTAAATGAATTTTTACCGTTGTTTTTTAATAGTTTCTTGGAGTTATAAAATAGCCATAAATGGACATCGAAAATGTAAAACCCCGGTCGAATACTGTTAAATGCTCAAAACCCTCATTAATTATACATATATGTACAACCATAATTTATGATCATTAACCAATACATATACAAATTATTCGCACGGTTTTCCCCCAAAAGTGATATCGGAATAACACATATTTTATTGAATAACCCTATTTTGTATACTATTATAATCCATTAATTAAATCGATATAACATGTATATTTGCACTTTTATAATCTGCGTATAAAAAGATTTTTTAAATGCTATGCATGTGAATGGATCAAATTGGACTAAATTTTGATATTGCATTATAATTATTTTTGTTTAAGTTTTATTTGTATTTATTTGTATTTTGGAAAGTTTAGAATTTAAAAGTTTCATGTATTTTGACAAGGAACCCTTATGAAAATGTATAAATAATAAGACCTCAAACAAATATTCCATATGATAAAATTTTTCGAATAAAATTTTAAGCTAAACTGTTTATTTACATGTATGTACATTTGAAAAGTGTTAATTTAATATTATTAATATATGCAAATTCGAGACCAATAAAATGTACTGATCCGCATTTTGTTGTGCTTTCTCTTGCAGTGTAGTTAATAGAAGGCAAAATGGTTTTTTCTAATGGTTTTTTTATGTAGGATATGTTCAAAATAAGTCACACTGCACACCAGGCCGAATTTTACTGCAGTTATAATTACTGTTTTGAAAGTAAATCGTTGTTCTTGAATCTATATAAATAAGAAACGGAACATCAAATGGTGGAGAAACCATCAAGATTGGAGCATATTCTCGAAAATCACCAAAAAGGAAGTAATTTTGACATTTTCATGCAACATTTTTGAGATTTATTACAATTTCAACTTTATCTTGAGTCGTACTTAATGACAAATTGTATTAATGAATATTAACAAATTACGGAAACAAATTGAAAAATTACGTCTTTATCCTCTTGTTCAACCCACTCGGAATTCTTGTTTTACTCAGTGACAGCATGGTTTCAACCTTCAGAATCAAGTTTGCGTGATACCCGAGTCTTTTCGAAGCAGGGGATACGGCCGAAAATCGATTGAACTATTTAAAAGACAATTCGGCGCAGCACTTACAAAGTTTTCGAAACATTACACCTTCTTTTTGAGTTGGAACTTGTAATTTCACTTCCAAAATTGTAGTTGAATTCAATTTGCATCTCGCGACAATTCAGCTGCAACCAGTCTCATAGCTACATTAAAAGAAATTTACCACTTTGTGAGAACATTTGACCAACAAAAGGTTAAACTTGTTTTTTCTAAGGCTTCCAGTATATTCGATTAGCGAAAACAATAAGTACAGTGGTTTATATACATGTTTTGAAGTAACACTATTTTTAGTGTTTTTGAACAATTGATATGTTTTTTTTTCATTTGTGCATTTTGTGTTTTGTTTTTGTTTTCTTTTCCTCTTGGAAAGTTTTTTTTCATAACTGATTGTTGCTATTAGCTTGTATTTGAAATGCTCATATTTCGTTAAGCTCAGCATAGTTTTGCATTTGGAACATATTAAAGTTTTTCATGAGAAAGTTAGTGTAAAGTATACCAGATATTAAATGGGTGATTTGTATTATAATGTTTCCAGCATTTCTGATAAGAATGGACCATTTTTTAAGAGCTAGGTACTCTGCTGATACATTAACAAAACGAAACCTGGTTCCCATACGTATTGACAATCTTAGGTAGACTTTAACATCAGTTTTTAAAAGTTCTTCTTTATAAATGTATGCATTGTAAGACAGTATTTCTCGGGATTTTTTTTCGACAAGTGTAAATTTATAATTATTTTCCGGGAACCTTACGTTTACCTACCTATTCATACCCCGCCACACAAAGTGGTGGGGTATTATGTTATACCCTCCGTATGGATTTGAGAGTTCATCCGTCCGTCTGTCCGTCTATACGTGCCTCGGTGGTTTCCAGATGATAACTTGAAAACTCGTAAACAGATTTTCTTTAAACTTTGTACAGCTGTTAGGTACTATAAAAAAAGATCAAGTTTGATTTTCAGCACAATCCAATTCGTAGTTTGCTTCTAAGGCTTTGGTCATTAGTTGGTGGTTTCCGGATGATAACTTGAAAACATTTCAATAGATTTTGTTTAAACTATGCACAGCTGTTAAGTACTATAAAATAAAGATCAGATCAATGTCAATTTTTAACACAATCCAATTTGAAGTTTTGAGTTGTCAATTTGAAATTATTTTTATAGGTCCAAGTTCAAGGTAAAAATTGTCTTCTGAGATGGACTGTGTTTTTATGCGCACATTTTTATGCCGCTTCAGTGTACATATTACCGCATTTGTCATAATCAGAATCGAAATAATTCATTCATACCAAACTTTATTATCGGTTTAACATGGTGGTAATTATATTTGTGATATTTTACCTCTCGCTTTCGGTCGGGGCAAAATATTCACGAATATAATGCCCACCCATGTTAAAACGCCAAAAAAGTATGGTATGCATGAGTTATTTCTTAATTAAAAGCCCTATTTTTGAATTATATTTTACATAATGTATGGCGTAATTATAAAGTTTACTGTTTTAAAAGTGAATCGTTGTTCTTGAATATATACATGTAAGTAAGAAGCGGAGCAGCCCTATCACATCACAAGGGGAGTTAGAATTGTTCCATGACGCAAATAACCTAGTCTATTTGTAACTGACACAAAAGGATCCTACAGGTTTTCATTGGTGAAAAATGAAATATCATTTACAGACGATAACTTTCTTCCCTGCAACGTAATACTAGACTAATTGTCTTTGGTAATATTAAAAGTCAATTCAGTGTTTTGTGCAATTAATATTAATTCGCCATATTTATTTATGTTGTGTTATATGTGGGCTTCATGTAAAACATATTATGTGTCTGAGTGTTATCAAATAAATTGAAATTGAATATTAAATTAGATAAAGCAGAGACATTGAAAATTAGACATAGTAAAAAAATTATTAAATATACCACGTTAATATATTTTACTGTAACAGTTTTACGTTTCGTCTAATCAACACTCATCATTGCAGCTCGAACCAAATATATTAGGTGGCCTATCTATTAATAAAGACTGAAAACACTGGAATAACGGGTAAAATATATTACAAGAACAGTATATTATAAGTATTCACCATTCAAATGAATTAATGCAACTCACTCAACTAGAAATCAATCAGCATTGGTGTCATAAAAACAAAAATGACTTTCTAATCGAGTTGCCCCTATAATAAACCTGTTACATTTAAACACAAGGGGAGTCTTTTAATATGAAAGATCTAGTACACAAAACTGTTGTCCACCTTAATATTGTCAAAGCAATAATTCCATCAGTGTTGCTTGAGATCAAAAATGGATTCATAAGCATTATCGTATATATATATATTATTCGAAACAAGTGCATCTCCGTCTTATTGTTTACACAGATATCTAAAAAAACCACCATTTTTGGCACCTCAGATTATGCCAAATGTGCTCTACGTTTCAATACAAAAAAGCCATTTTACCGAAATGTAGTTCTGCATGTAGTTTTTATTCCACTTAAGCCAATTTTCAACTATATCATCTTTTCCCGTTTTATGGTGGCAGGACGACAGATTGCCCGGTATGTACCCTGGCCCACTAGCAGGATAACTGACAATCTCACATGCACTTGGTTTCCTCTCGCAACTAACAGTTGGGAATTTTGTTTTACCCCTGTCCGTCCATAATTCCGTCAGTCACATATGTGACCCGGACCTCATATAAAGGTTTATAGATAATTCGCTGATTCTGGTTATGAGTCTATACCGGAAAGTTACAGACCATGTTTAAGTTTCGTTCCGCTGCGCTGATCTTTACGGAAATTTCATCAAAGTAATAGTTTTTCGGCTGTTTTTTTACAGAAATAACAGGCCTTGGCCTTTGTTCAAGCGGATTGCGAGGGCATCATATGTGTCTCCCAGGGAACACACAAAGAAGTCATTTAGTGAAAATATAAGGCATTATTAATTTACTACTATAGTATTCACTAAGATAACAATAAAACTGCCGATATGATATATTTTACTGAACCAGTCCAATACGGAATTAACTAGTCCAATATCGGTATTGGCCTGATTCGACCTGTATTGGCCCGATTTCAACCTGTATTGGCCTGGTTGATTTGGACTAGTTAATTTATAAAGATATCATTAGGTGATGATTTCTGTATTGGCCTAGTTATTGGTCCTTGGCCAGCTGTATTGTTCTTCGGCTGCACCTCAGGCCAATACAGCAAGCCTTGGACCAAGAACTAGGTCAACACAGACCATGTAATAAAGGCTGGAAGTCGGTGCCAGTGATAGCCTTCGGGCCGTATATCGATATTAGGCCTGGGAACAGGGTAATTATCGATATTAGCACTTGAGAACAGGGCTGATATGGGAGTCTCATTTGCCAAAATGTAATACACATGTAATAATCTATAAATATTACAGCTGCCAAATGAGTGCGGGGTCATTTTTTTTGTCTAGTTTATGAATGAAATATCCATACATGAGCTAAAAGTGTGTATTCACTTGTTTTTGAAACCAGTTTGACATATTCCTCGTTGCGAAATATTGCAATCAGAAATATGATCCAATTCTTCTGTTATTAAAATACGACAATGCAAAAATCTTATTATAGTTTTAAAAATAACACAGATTTTTATTTACTGGAATCTACATGTTATTTACACGAATTATAGCGTTCCGATTG
The DNA here is from genome assembly GCA_944474755.1 of Limnoperna fortunei. NCBI lineage: Eukaryota > Metazoa > Mollusca > Bivalvia > Mytilida > Modiolidae > Limnoperna > Limnoperna fortunei. The sequence continues at coordinate 73,060,707 of OX104115.1, read as the reverse complement.
TCGAGTCAAGAATGAACTGTCTCTGTTTCTGTCCGATTAATAACTACCACTTAACTTCAATATGAGACTGTCTTTTATTATAGCCCAGCTCCCCATAGGGCATAGAAGAATACTGTTTTTGGTATGTCTTTGTGTTTAGATAATGTGTATGCGTCCCTCCGTAATCATTTCCGTCACATTATACTAAGCAATGATAAATGACACTGACATTTTATCAGTGGCTTTGTATGATGGTGCCACAATAATGAAATTTATTTGCAGGCCTTTCCTATGTAATATAATGCGTCAATTTTATTTTAGAGCATTTACTGACAGTCATTTGTTGAAAATCAGGTGGATGTCTATAGAAACGAACCACAATTTAACTTGGGATTGACATCAGTTCAAACAGTAGTCTCACATTCAAAATCTGTGAATCTTGTCAGCCAATCACAACTTAACTTGACAAGGATTGGCAGTTTAGCTAACAATGGTTTGGTTTTTTATTGGGTACTCTAGCCTTCTCCTCAATAAAAACTTGATGCCGGCATATAGCTGACAAGTTGCTGAAATTGGAGTTGAACAATATTCAAACAAACGAACAAATAGTTAAATAGATGTTCATATTTTTTGTTGAATTTGGCCAAGATTTGACAAACATAAAGGAAACTAGTAATGATTGTGTTGTGATGCCAACACAGTATGTCTCCCAAACGAACCCCCATTGCCACTATAATCTTCAGCATGTTGAAAACCCCCCAAATACTAATTTTTACCAAGATAATGCAATGTCCTATATAATGACACCTGACCCCCGTTTCCATGGAAACGGCAGCCATTTTGAAAATTCCAAAACTTCAGGTCACTCTTAACATGTTCCTAAAGTTTCATCTTGATTGGACATTGCATCGCAGAGAAACTGTGCGGACAAGATTACACGGAAAAAAAAGAAAAAAGAAGAACAATAAGGAGAAGAAACCGGAAAAAACAATATGTTCCCAAAACTTCGTTTGGGAGACATAATAAGAAGATACGGAGACGCTATCAAGATAAATGATATGTTTTATTTTAAAATACAAATATATATGCAAAAATAAATTGATAGTAAAGAATTCGCTGGAAGATAAAAAAAATTCTCTAAAGTTGGCACTTCAAAAACAACAGTTATAATTAAATATAATGTTTACTGATCGAAATAAATTTGCAAGTTCCCTTGTTGTTTCCAACATTTTGTTTCCAAAACAATCATTATGCGTTCAGTAATTTTTTGTTATCCATTGACAATGATGCTGGTTGTGATTGAGCAATAATTGTGTAAAGGGGTTGTGCTCAATGCTGATGGCATAATTAATTAATGATATAATTAATAAAGCGGTAATTTATCAACAATCCTCGTCAGAGTTTGTCACAAGTTATTTGAATACGATTGATAAAATGAGGATCTGTCGTGTTTTCACCATTAGAAAAAATAAGTTTTTCTTATAAAATTTGTGATTTGTTTATTATTTAATATATATATCAGGTTTCAAGGTAAATCAGAATTTGACAGTTCTGTAACATACAAGTGACTGCGCATTATAACACTTCTTAACAAAAATTTACAATTGCAGAAAATGCATTTTATCTCCTTAATAAAAAAAACCAAGAAGAAAGACTGTTAGCGTTGAGACTAATACGGCAGCAACATTTAATATAATTCGATGTCGTGGCTTCTCTGCTAAAGATGTCATTCTTGCACGCAACGCAAGTTTCTCTTCTTGTGTCAATGCATTACTAGAATCAGTTGTTGTTCCACAAAGCCAATCAATGCAGTATCGTGCAATTCTAGACCTTTGATCTGAAATCGATAAACAAGTAAGTTTAAAATATATATTTTCAAATGATAAATATACGTCCACGCATTAGATATAAAACATAACGAAATAGTATTCTACATATCCGGGGAAAAAGAATATTGATCTAAACACCAAACACATGTAAAAACTGTCCTTCATAAAAATTCGACGTTACAATTCATTTAAAATACACGGCAAGAAGGAAGACTAAATTTGAAAAGACTTAAGTGTATAATGGAAGTGGCTCTGGGTCTTCATAAGGAGATCTTAACTGGAGCCAGTTAAAAAGAGGCGTCATTAGAATACAATAGCATATACTGTTCTTTAATAAATTTCAAAAGAACGTACTTATAGATGAATGTCTTCTATTAGGACTAGCAGTCAGCTCATCTGTATCCTTTTCCTCGTCTGATGACAATTCAGGCTCATCAACATCGTCTTTAGTCCACCACGTCACACGATGTAACTAATAAAAAGACATACTAAAAAAATCGGGAAATTACAATATACAGATGTTTATTTGTTTAAATAGAGTTTTACTCTACTTGAAGCTATTTTTCATCTCGTTTGTATTGCGTAAGGGAGCCGGAGTACCCGCTAAAAATCTCTAAACGTAAGCCGGAAAATTAACAATCCTTGTCAATTAAGGTTGTGGTCGAGCACACTATACCTGCAGAAAATGTTAACCTGCGATCTCACTTTTGGCACGTGATCATTGGTAGATTACCAATTGGGCTCTCGCTACTAGTAGATTACTAACTTCATCATTAGTTCAGCCACCGAGACCCAACAATATGTGTAGGCAACATTTTCATTCCATTGAAACACCAATTACATGTAAAAAATGCATTCGTATTTAACCAGCTTTATTTAGTTCCATACCTTTCTACATGTCCTAACAAACAGAATGTGTTTTGTAGTCAAACATGTTTAATAAATTATATTAGTAAATATAATTATCTGAACGACTTTAGGATTTAGTTTAAACAATCTATCCAAACCTTTCTGCTTGGTCTTGGCGTTGTCATTAGACTAATCACTACAATAAATATTGCACTCAAGACTGAAAGTATTGCTGCAAAGTGTAGAAAGTCGACATATTTTGTAATAGATGGTCTGTTATCGTCGTTTCCGCTTCCACATGCGGGTGTCGGGTATACAAAATCTAAAACTGCTCTTATTATACCGACAGCTAAACTTAGCATTAGTCCCCAGAAGGCGCCCTAAAACGAAAAACGAATGTATTCAATATGGCAGCATTCAAAAGGCGTAGAATCCTGAATAGTTCAATTAATGGTGTACTTATAAACTATTCACAAAACATGAAGAATATAACAGACATCTAAGTTCTTATGATCTTATGATATGTTCCGGATCTGAAATACTCTTAGTATATTTTATCAATGAAAGTTTTATATTAAATACGATTTGTGGATATTTTTTAACATATTTATAAAAAAAACAGTGTTATTACATGTTTGTTCTTATACGTTAATATTATTTCATCTCGGCTAGTTTTGTAGAGAAAACATGTTAAATAGGGTTAACCAATTAATTTAATAAATTAAAATTTAAATATACAAAACCTTGAAAATAATTGTCGACGCTATAAAATAGACAGCAATAGTTTCGAGCAACAGGCATAGATCTGGGCATTTTTTCTGGGACAATAATGGGAGGGTCCCCAGTGCTCGACCCATAAAGCAGCTCAGCGTACCCGGATGGCGAATATGGGAGCCCCTGTCGTTGGGGGTTATCATAATACGGAAAGCGGGCCGCTTACCTTAGTTGGTGACGTGTTTGGAGAGTGCCACGATAAAGACCCCTTTTGTAGATTTCCAAAAAGATAGGAATGTTGTAGCCGCATCAAAACGCTATATTCCCCGCTCCTACGCATACTCCATATTTTTCCAGCGGCAGTCAAAATTGTATTCCTTACGTTCCATCCCACCCCTTTTTCCGTTGATGTATTGTTTGTTGCCTTGTTCTTGTCCTGAATATAGCTGAAATACTGCTCGCTAAATCAATCAATCAATCAATCAATCAATCAATCAAAATCAATTTTTAACATGTTCAGTTCTAATTCTGCAAACAAAGTAATTAAAACATAACAAACCTGTTCTGTCAATCTTTTCCAAAACAAAGCAAGAAGAAACAGGACACACATGGGAGGAACAAGATAAGATCGTATCGACTGCATATAGAACCAGAACATACCGCCTTGAGCTTCTTCCAGAACAGGCAGCCATAAAACACTGAGTCCAACTAGAATAAGGACAGTTACTCGGCCAACGATCATGAGCTCTGCTTGCGATGCATGCTTTCTAAATTGCCTCCATATGTCCATCGTCATAATAGAACACGCGCTGTTTAAGATGGAAGTTAGGGAACTCATTAATGCTGCGAGTAACGCCGCCAACATCAATCCCCGCAATCCTATCGTCGGTTTAAAAAAAAGTACATGTCTGAAGTCATAACTTTTTCGGATTAAACAAAAAATAATTGATATATTCAAATTATTTGACAACCCTCTGAAATCCATCATAGGCATTCCTACCACAAATATTTGTTTTTCTATCTTTTATAACGCTTTGCCAGCTAAATTGGCGATGGTAAAATCACCAAGTTACGCCAAAAACGTGTAAACTGCATAACTGGTATTTCTAAATAAAACAATAAACTGAGTATAAATGTTATTTTCTCACTTGTGCTGCAAATTTCAGTTGGTATATGTTATACAATGTATTTAAAAACTTTTTTGAATGGCATTTAGATATAAGATTGCTCACAGAGAGGAGATCGTCAAATAAATGTTTTCTGATGTCACAAGACGTTTTATCTGCCATCATATGGGTTTAAAAATCTACATTGTTCTTATATGGATACAATGAATCAGGTGCAGTTTGTTTTATGATGCAATTAATATTGATTGATAGATAGATTGATTGATTTTACGTTTGCTTATTGTCAGACGAACAGTATTTCAGCTATATTAAGGACGAGAACTAGATAACAAACACTAAATATATTCGGGAACATGGACTGAAAAGACAAAAATTTAGAATGGGATTGGAAAAGTTTTGGGCATGGGTAGGGGTGGATAATTTAGCCTTTTGTAGCGGCTTCAATGAGCCTATTCTTATTGACATATACGAAAGTGGTCTATATCGTGCAAGGAGCGTGGCACTATCCAAACACGTTTCCAACTGTGGTCCGCGGTCAGGCTTTCTGTATTACCACCTGACAACCTCCAACGACAGGGCATCACCACCAGAGTACGGATTGAGCAGCTCTGTGGGTCGAGCACACGGTTTCGTCCAAGCGGAGGTTAGCTATTAGCAATACACCTAGTCGTATGCATTTTAATAGTTATTGCCGTGGCAATCAATGTACTAGTGTATTTCTTATAAAAATATTATTCAATAGTAGTGCCAAATTACAAAAAACAAATTTAAACATTTATTTTGGAGAGTTTACGGTATTGGTAATTGAAATAAATTTGTAAAATGTATTATAGGATGAAATACGATGAATTATGTGTCACATGTATGAGAGGGCGGACAGGGTAGTGGGAGACAGGGAGAGAGGGGGAGGGGGAAAGGAGTAGAGGGGAGGGAGAAAGGAGCTGAGGGGAGGGAGAAAGGAGCTGAGGGGAGGGAGAAAGGAGCTAAGAGGAGGGAGAAAGGAGAAAGGTACCCCCTGTCCACCCCCTCATGTATAATAAGACACCTACCAACGGGTAACAACCGCATTACTAGCAGCGGGTAAGCTACATTGCTACAGCCAGCTCTGTTACCACAAAATCCAAAACATTTATCAGGATCTGCGCAGGCGATTTCATCTGGAATAAATAATATTTAATATTAATATAATACTTCAATTAATTAACAATTTTGGATGGTAAAACTGATGAAGATTTTAACAACATATGTCAAACACGCGGTGAGGATTGAAGTCTATTCATAGAATATATGATTTGAAAACACTTGTGGTAAAGACTAATGCATTTTTAGAATCGAAGATTACATCCACCGTCACCTGCATGATGTATTCTAATTCGATGTCAATTTTGTCGGAAAAAATTACCCAACACATTTGTATATTTTAATACATGCACTGTTTTTTGTAAAAAAAAAAACGCGTGTGTGGGATAAAGACATAAATAATCGATGTTAACAGTCCCAAAATAATGTAAAATTTCTTAATAATAGTTGTCCGTTTGAATGATTTTTGGATAATTTTTATGTTTTTTTTTCTTCTCCAACTTTTAACAAAGAATGACATTTACATATATGTTAATTATTGTATTTTTAATGTTTCACTGCAATGTACAGCTCAGGTAATAATTTGTTAAATAAGTGTCAGGCTGGCCAAATGGCAGATTTTGTGGATGCTAATATTGAAATATCAGGTCATCTGAAGAGAGCTGAACAGGTGATACCTAGAAACATCGTGAAATTCACAAATGCGAAAAAAAGAAAATCAGCTCACTGGACAGATGTGCATATTATAGAAGGCGACATGAAGTCTTTCTGTCTGTGACTCATTTTGTTTTACTTCTGACCCAAGATTTTGCCATCCACCCCAGCACATTTAATTGGTAATTTTGAACAAAACGTTGTGTTAATACACACAAATACCGATCAAACCTTCTATATTTGATGTTTAATATGTATCGTTTTGTGCAGGTAAGCAACCGTGTCTTGCAGAACTAACGTAACTTGCATCTGGACTTTCTATTCAGTAGAGTTTTTTGTTTTTGTGATTGCACAGAAAAATGTAGCATATACAATGTATTAACCGCTACAGATGGGGTATTGATGTACCATGCAATAATCACGGGTATATACTAGTTCGTACTGTCTATGGAATTTCGTTTTATTAAAGATTGTTGTATATTTATTGTCACTTGTTTCGTTATTCATACGATACATTTTTACATTTTAGTCTGTTATGAATTCTTCTGTGATTTTTATACTTATACATGGTATACATACTAGGATACAATATCCTGCTAATCATGCCGGGAATTACAAAGAGCAAGAGTCCTGTGAGTTTTAACACTGCGGCAAAAAGGGAACCACCTTTAGCATGAACCATACTTTTCGCCGCCAAGGTTCTCTGAACAAGAATCTGCAAAATACATGCATGTAGCAAATTTTACTATATTTAAACTATATGGAGAACAAAAATGTAGGACTGAAATTTAAATGTACTAAATGCAGGACAAAAATATAAATGTAATAAGTGCTTGTGCTGCTGGGTAAACTAGCATTATTTCTTTTCTTTTAGTATTTAATAATAATTGACTTGCCATTTTTAATACCTTTTAAAATAAACAATATATTAGTAAATTTAAAAGTACGTTTATTTCCTACTCGTAGAAATACAATTAAAAAACTGATCAAATATATTTATATCCGACCTGATCTTGACACCAGTTGTACATTCCAAGAACTGACAATCCTGTAAGAGCACCTGTCCATGGTATATCCCCAGTCGAAGGGTCTCGGAACATGTGCATGGCGTCTTTCCTAGGAAGTCCACATGAATAGTATGTCTGATTTGCTAATGTATAATTCGCTGCGCTGACCATATATTTTGTTGATACTGCTTCCCAACCTCCAACATTTATAATAGCTTTAAATAAACATTTAAAATAATTTTCCTTGATAATATTAATATATTTATGTTTACTTCAAATGTTCTTATTTGTATTATTTCTTTATGATGTAATATGCAAAATTGGGTATATATGAGGTTAGCTATTAGCAATACACCTAGTCGTATGGATTTTAATAGTTATTGCCGTGGCAATCAAAGTACTAGTTTATTTCTTATAAAAATATTATTTAATAGTAGTGCCAAATTACAAAAAACTAATTTAAACATTTATTTTGGAGAGTTAACGGTATTGGTAATTGAAATAAATTTGTAAAATATATTCAGAGTAACACACTTTATCTTCCGCAGAGACAGAATCGTAAAAAGAACTTTCAATATCCCAATCAAAACTTTTTTCACCTCGGTTTCTCTTCAGCGGATGTAAAAACTGAGTTAATCCATTGTTATTCATGTAATGTCATATACCAGATATAAACTAAAACGTTAATCAGGCAGACTGTCTGTGAGATACCTTTAAATTGGGGCTACATGTAAATGTATTTTGTGCGCTGAACATCATGGATATTTGGAAACAAAATTCCGCCGACAGCGTTTATCATATATAAATGTTTCAAGATACACATGCACTATGAAATCTCAGCTCAATCAACTGTCGTTGTACGCTTTAAAATGCACAAAACATCTCTTCCAAATAATGTACATTATCTAATTATTTTACAACAATAACCTAAAGAATACGTTGTTATCACTAAGGATAATTATTATTTAAAATTATAGTCTATTTTGTTTTTACGAATGGCATGTTTTTATAAATTTTTTATTAGCCTATTTTAGAAACATCGGAAACTAGACATATAGAACGTAGATTTTCTGGCTTGTATGATTCTTACAATCACAGCTGTTGTGGGAATACACATCTTTGTCCGTCGTTTTTGGAAACGTAAACCCGAGATCTGCCAATTTTACCACAAAGTTGCTTTAAAGGTAGTCATTAGCTGGCATGTTTCAAAGTTTAATGTTGTTTTCATTTTACACTATCGTATCATTTTAATGGGACATTAGTATTCTACACATTTGGTTTTATACTGTAAGACGTTTATTTATCGTTTATGTAGAGGGATACAACCAACATTATATGGCAAGGTTTAACCTGTTAAAAGCCCAAAACTCTACCCTTTCTTATTGCAATACCATAACAATAAAAACATGCAAAAAAGTAAAAGTGCATTAATTACTATCGCTTACATACCAATGACAAAAAGAATTGATGCACTTATGACTAAAACAATAGACTGTAGTGTGTCGGTGTATATTACCGCGGCCAAGCCACCTGTGGTAATATAAATAAAAAGTTTCAATATCTCATAATGACAGTGAAATTACCTTGACATCTGAAAGCAACTAGACAATATAACCTTGTGACCATGAAAAAGTCATAAGTTATAATTCTTAACCTTAACGTTCGTTGTGTTGATGTCATACATATATTCACAACATTTTACAAATACTCGTGTTTTGAATATTTCTCAGGCAAATTAATTCTTTGTCAAAACAAATGAAAATGGTATTCTAATGTCCAGTAATAATGCATGACAGCCTGTCATTCTTTAATAATTGTAGATGAAATTCCAAACAAAATCAGGGCAAATTTCTATCCTACAATTGTGTTCAATATGAAGAAAAGTGTTCATTTAGAAACGTAGTTATTTATATTTTTCTTACCAACAACTGTGAAAAGTGCAGTAAACGCTAAAACGACTAAAACACACAAGTACAGGTTCCAGTCCAGTATCCTTTGTAGAAATATTGCAGCTGAATACAATTCGGACTACAATAAATTCAATTTAAAATTATACAGATGTACCAATGTGCGCCGGAAAACCAGACTTATTACTGCCTTATATCTTGAGGTAAACCTAAACTTGCTTGACTATCATATTTGAGAAAATATCAAAAATATAATCATAAAAAATAACCAAAGGTAGCTTAATTTTTGAAAATAAATATATCTATTTATTATAGAACAAAAGCTGTTTTGGAGTAATTTATCTTAGTTTTAACAACACCAACTTATTCAAAAACTAAATGTAAAGTTTGAGAGAGTGGGCTTGCTTTACACAGATGAATTCCGTAACGAAACAGCTTTTATTCCTTATAATTCCACCCAGTTAAGCACATTTTCATTTTCAACCTTTTCGTTCATTTTAATGAACACACTATTTTATTTCAACTTTTATTCATACACTAGATCTGTTTATCAAATAATTAACGATAACCGTTGACCAATCAAGAATGACGTAACTATGAATATTGGAATCATATACTGTTGCATTTCCGTATGTATAAGTAAATTGGTCTACGAATTCGGGCAATGAAATAATTAATTAATTAAATAAATAAATAAATAAAAGCACTATTTTGCCTTTCATGCAAAAACAGTACTATAACAACAATTACTATACCGAAATATTAACGAAAATGAATCCGATAAGAGCAAAGAATGCACAATACATTCGGATCCTCTTTCCACCGAGCCGTTTCCTCAGGTACTCTGGCATGGTAAAAGCCTGAAACATTAGTCGCTGTTTAGAATCGTTTTCCATCAACTGTTTATAAAAATCTTAAAATACAAATGTATTGGGCCTTTAACGACATTAAGAGTAGTATATACCCTTGTAGCCAATGCAGCTACGTAGATGTTTCGTCTACTCGCTACACAGTTACATGGCACATTTAACGATAATCTACGATTGTGATCTATTTTGTTTCAAGTGTCTTGATTTACCCATTAAAGAAAAAAGTAACACATGGTATAAAAAATTGATTGGTGTGAAGGACTGGAATAACATATAGTTTGACAACAAGTTATCTACACAGTGCTGTTCCATTTTCTTTACAATTGCTTTTTCTGCCTGAAACAAGTCATGACAATAAGTTAATAAACAATATTGTCATCCACCTATGCGCAATGTAGCAATCATATTAAAGCATTATTAAAATGTAACTTATGTTAACTCAAGTCAAACAGAAATATCACTTGGTATTTGTTTTCGTTAGTTGTTTAGTCATATAATGTATTTGTTTGTTTGAATGTTTGAACCTTCCATTAAATTTGTATCGCATCATCAATGCATTAAAGTACATAAAAGTGATATGCCTGAATATTTAAATTTGTACCTGCATGAACACTTACCCCGCACGCAATATATACTGGATCAAAGACCCAACCAAGTGCAATTAAGAAAAACACTGCCTGAAAATGGAATATATTACCAATGTATGGTTAAATTGAAGACAAAAAAAATGAAAAACCCAGAAAAGTGATAGTTGTGTCTATATGGGCATACTTATATAAAAAATAGTAGTGAATTTAATACTGTTTTCATCTCCTTCTTCATGTTGTTTTTCCATGCTCGTAATTTTAAATAGGAAGATTCCGAGTTTGAATATTAGCGCATGGTTTTGTTTGACTATATTGACTGAGGAAAAAATCGCAGGGTTTGGAATGTCATTAACCGGATCAAGCTTGAGACGATTGTACTTAGTTTTATAATATCGATAAAGATGGTAGTAATATTTGTTGAATTTTATATTAAATAAGTCAATAAATCGTGAACGACCTGTTTATAGCAAAATAAAAAAACTACGATACACATTAAGTTTATAATATTTAATATAAAAATTATTTTCATCAATGCCTTTGTTTAGATTTAAATTTGTTATTGTGTTTTGTCGTAGAAATTCAATCACATACATGCCACTCATATATTGTAACAGCTAATCCTGAAGCGGCTGCTAATCCTGCCATACCAATAAACATAGGAGCTCCAATGTTGCTTGCATAAATTGAAGCTCCGATCTAAAAAGGCATTTTAATATATAAATATTTATATGAATTTCGTATTATCGTGTTTTATGTTCAAGAGTTTTAAGATTATTATTTTTTTTCCGTGTCAAGTAAATGTTTTTTGTTAATAACTTTGTTTTATGTTTGTTTTCAGCGTCGATTGTGATGTTTTGTTATATAAATTTGCACCTCTCAATTTCTCAATGCGTCGTAACTAACATTTTTAAAATATTTGTTCTCGTGGTTATTACAATGGACACATAATGCATAATTTTAACATCTCCTTTAGCGCTGTGTTCGTAAAACTAACAAAATTAGAATCGTTTATGAGATAACGACTAATGCAAGAAAACAAGTGTATTGTTCTTTTTGCTATAATAAACTTTAATAATTATTTAGTTTGAGAATATTGGCGGAAAAAACATATGTGTAAAACTTGCAGTTGTCGTTATGTATAATGTAAACTAGCCTCCTAAAATGTAAGTGCAAGCTTTACTTCGTAAAAGTCTTATAAATTATGTGAAACTTAACGAAACAACCAACAAAGAAACAATAGAATTTAAAAAAAACATGGAGGTTGACACAATATTTGTTTCATGCAAAGGCAGAGCTAAAGCAATTCAAACTCTGCTGTATAAACATGCACTCTCTTATATCAACACTCTACTTCAATACAACATACTGGTATCCAATGCATTGTCTTTCCCGCCAGAAAGTATCCAGTTACATTTCCTCTGTTTGGTCTGCATGTTGACTACGGACAAAATATAAAACTGTTATTACAAAGGAAAAATCAAAATTTATAAAACATAGGTAGCACAGAGAAGTAGAGGTACTTTTATAACTTCATTAATTCCCGACCCATGTATACATATAATACATAACAGTTATCTTCTGTCTTATATACACGAGGTGATGGATACTGTAAATTCAGAAATTTTTGCGATGTTTTTTTATTGCGAATAATGCGATCGTTCTGTGATCGCAATAATTAAACCTCGCAATTCTAATTTCGTTTATCCATTGACATACATAAACCATCTGTAAAGCCCTACGATAGTCATTTAATTTAAATACTATAATTAATTTTACACAACAAAATGATTTTTCTTTGTTATAACCAAATTACTGTTTTAGTACCCACGCTGAACCTCAATATACACACAAATCCTCTCATTATTAAAGACACGTGACAGGTGTTTCTGATCTTTAAAAGAAATCATTTTAGAAAATTAAATGTGTATTACGTTTGGTGTAGAGCGATTACTTTCAGAAGACAAACATTAAATGAAAAACTGACAATTACTTAGTAATTATTCGTTGTCATTACATTTTTGCTACCTCAGCCGATCGCAAAAAATGAACTCGCATTTTTTTAAGGGGTCCCGAAATCGCAATAATAAATGCACGCAATAATTTCCGAATTTACAGTATTGGAAAACGCTTTGTTAGGCTTGCTAGATTATAATCTGGAAAGCCTGATGTTGATAATAGTGTGTAACGTATTTGAAGAGTGCCATGCTCCTTGCACGATAAAGAAATCTTATGTAGATTTCTGAAAACTAAGGAGCATTACAGACGCTATGTAAGACTCAAGTTTCTGTCTTTAAAGAACTATGACAAATAAAAATGTTTAATTTAGATCATTTTGTGTCCCTAATTGACTTTTTATTTGTTAACTTTCTCTTATCCTCGGCATACTGTAAGGTAAATACTGCTCTACATAATCAACCTATATATCTATGCATGTAAAAATCACAGAAAATTACTTAAAAGTACTTCAATCAGTATTATAGAGTGGCTTTTACAGCAGTTTAAATAGTTAGATCATTCTGTAAGTGAGCACTACATATTGTAGGATTAAAATACTATTGTTAGTGGGGACCTCGGTGGCGGAGTAGTTCAGTTAGCTAGTCATTTACTATTTAAAACGATGCCTGTCAACACTAACGTTGTGAATTCGAGCCTTACTGCGGGAAGGTGCAATCGAATCCAATCTTAAGTAAAAACGATTACCAGTTGTCTTAACAAAGGAGAGGGTTTATACCGGCTTCCAATCCCAAAAAACACTAGACGCAATCGTATATCAAAAAGGCTGAAAGTGTCGTTTAATCACAAAAACAAAGAAGCAAACCAAGTTTAGTGTGTCACTATGCTATGCACGCAAAATTGAAAATCTGAGTGTGATCTCTGCTCTTGTCTTAAATTTCTGGCAAAGCCAATTACATCCGTTTACAGTGTAATGTACGTGTCACACGTCAAAAAACCGCTAAAGTTGCTGCCGCCTATGTCGAAAAGGTAGGCGCATTGTAGCCACCACACAAAACTAGATTCTCCGCAGCTACCAAAACACCCTTCTAGTTCCAGTGAAAACGCCTACCCATCAGTCCAACACATGTATCTTTTCTATTCATTTTCCCCCAGAAATATAACGGAGGTACTTCTTACCTGATATTGGCAACAAACAATTATAAGTAAAACAACTAATAGTTAGAATCCATGTAAAAATTGTTTTCCATAAATAAGAAAAATAGCAAAGAAAACCGACCGAACAACAAGAGCAAAAAGTCGAGGGATAGTTACAAATCCAGATATAGACAAACGCAATACAAAAACCAAAAACACAAAAAACAGAAAGAGAGTAACCTGAACCCAATAAAACCATTGGTGCACACAAGTGCTCGGGACGAGTAAGCTGTGCCTGCCTCTAATTAGACACCCGTCGAGTAACTCAAGATTGACAAAGGTAGCCGCTCAGAACATCCCCAGGTGGCGGATAGGTGGCCCTCTTGTTTTGTGTTATTAAGTTATGCTATCAAAAGCCTGACGTGGACCATAGTGATTAACCTGTTGGGAGAGTCGCATGCTACTTGCACGCTCCAGACACTTTTGGTAGAATGCGAAACACATCGGGAGCATTGTCGCCATTGTAGATACCGTAACTGATACGATAGTTAATTATAAAATGATCACTTACGATCCTGTCAAATTTTCAATGGAAACATAGAAAAACAAAAATAAAATGTGCAGCAATTTAATGAGCCTCACAAAAGTTCTTAACACACATTTTTGACCAGATGTCTCTTGTCAGGATAACATCATGTTTCCACCCAGCGCCCCAGTCATCCAAATCTGTCTCCAATCATGAAATGCATTCTAAATCAAGGCTGCGAATCAGTTGAAAAATAGACGTGATGATAAAGAAAAAATATGGAGTTTATGAATCAAAATTTTTTAAATAGTAAATTCGAGAATGTGTAACGCAAAACAGCAATCACGAAAACAAAAAAAAGTTAAAATTAAGAAATGATTAAAGATTTCGATTGCCTTAAAGTGACAAGAAACATATTAACGTACAAACTAGGTCTATGAGAGAAAATCTTGATTCTCGGGCATACCACAAATGTATTGATGGAATTTATTACAAAATGAATGAAAATGGATCAAATAGTAGACTTTCATCGAACCCATATATTTGGAAAATCAACTCAAATCAAACAACTCGACAAAAGCTCTTATTTAACGAGACCAATAGTGTGGAGTTTTAAAAATTGTAAAGATCAATGGTCCTCAAATAACAACGACCTCAAGCTCCACACAAATGTGGTAGATTATAATGGGTAAACCTTGTAGGTAGACTTGCCACAAGTCCCTACAAGGTAGACTTGCCAAAATTCCCTTGAATTTGCTGTTAGAGAGATACATCTTTATTATCAACATTTCTTATAATATCCACTTGTGTACAAAGGTGTGCACGGGTGGATAGTATAGAAATGTTGATAATAATGATATATCTCTCTAAAAGAAAATTCAAGGGACTTTTGGCAAGTCTACCTTGTAGGTTTTAAGGACAATTACTAAGGTTTTTTATATACTATATATCACAGTTTTTAAATTAATTAATTGCATAGAATAGAATGCCCTTGTGATTTATGGTTAAGCGTAGATTAAAACTTGTTAGGTACAGATGATATAACAATGGTAAAGTCTACAGTCCATTGGAAAATACACAGTATGGTTTTGAATGCATTTTCAGAAATCGAAATAGCATTTCGTGAACTACACACAGTAGAAACTCTATCTGTTTTATTGTAATAGTCACACAGCGAAAGAACACATTTTTTGTAATCTATCTGATTTTGATATGTTTATCTTTTACGATCTCAATATACAAAGAAAACTTAATATTTCCGATACCGCCGTAGCTTTCTTTCTCGTTTCTCTGCTTGTCTGTCCATCTTAGGTATGGTTAATTATTCTCAACCAGAGTTTATTTAACATTTTAGTTAACTGATCAATTAAGAAATATAGACACGTATGCATAAGAAATAGGAATATTGCTGCATAAGTGAATTTGTTATAGTTTGTTATAAATTCTTGTGCTGAGAAGACCTTTGCCGTCATATTCGTGGTGCAAGTCGAAAAGTGATGTTGATGAAGATGTTTCTATGATTTCTTTAAATCATAAGAAGAAATGAATACATCTTTTTTTAATTTATTTCTTAAACTAATAAAACAGATTTTTTTAAATTTTTTTAATTAACGATGGCTGTTTGTCTTTTGGTGACGTGGGCATAAGAACCAAATATTACACCAAAAACCACTAACTTGAAGATGAGACCAAATAACGTAGAGTATACGTTCTTACATTCTTTTCGGGGAAAAACCGAGTGTTCTTCGACGAGTGATAGAAAATTTCTACCAAGAATGAAAGATCTCCACGGATTTCGCCCAAAACGCCTAAAAGTACCTATTTCTTCTGTAAACCAACAAATTTTACATCGCGATCTATAATAGCCTCTCCATAGATAAATATCCGACATCCAATCAGAACGCATGAAACAAGACCATTACCATGCAACGTTCTTGTTTAAGGCGTGCTGATCAGATGCCGCAACGAGTAGAGATGAGTGCGCGTGCACTCATTTCAACTCGGTCGTCTGAACCTGAAATCGGCCATTTACGGAAGATAAAACTACATATTCGTAACAGTAAAAGATAAATCCAAGGGGTAAAATGAGCCAGGTAAAGATGACACCGCATACGTATGAATAATCAATCGAACGTTAGACGTATCACATAAGACAATATAAGTGTTTTACCTGAATTCTAACTTAGTGAACTTTGTTGAATAAATTGTCGAGATAACTCATTTCTAGGTCACTAAGTAGAATCATATTTGAAATTCTAAGTGTAATAAATGTATTTTGATACGACTCCCGTTCTTCAGTTGTCATATATAGCAGAAACAAGGGGTGGTACATTTTGTTTCTTAACCATGTCTTTATTTCGTGTTAGTATCTCAATTTAAAGAAAATGAAAACAAATTTAACCTCAATCAATTCATACAAATCATCCCAGCGACGAACAATAATACATCCATTGCAAACAAAGGGATCAAGCATATTCCTTAAGATTTAAAACTCATAATTCGGCAAAAAAGACATTTGTCAGTCTGTAAGCTTTTTAAAAGTCTAAAAACTGATAACTTGGAACAAGAAAAGACGAACTGTTAACAAGAAATTGTGCATCAGTTAATCAGTTGGTATCTATCACACAACAAATGTACCAGTCAACAGGAAATTGATTAATATTTTAATGCAATTTGTTTCTCCGCTAAGTATCGGCAGACTGTTCTTTAGAAATAAACATAAAATTTCATTTTTAACTTTTACAAAATTAGTTATTAAGTGATGCATTTGTAATGTATTTATCTTACGTCGTTGCTGGTGCCTTGGTTAAAACAAAATAAATTTTAAATACATGTACATTCGTTCTACTTAATACAACTAAAAGGAACCTACCTTATTAAAGTCATTAGACTACGAATGGATAAAAACAGGCGGATTTATGAAATCAGTTTTATTTAATATTATTATCTATATCGCCAAACATTAACATAGTTTCCATTAGTAAACCCACAATCTAACCAGGTTATATAATGCCGACTATATTGGATGAGTTGGCTGAAAGGCACCGAAGTCGTGCAAGTTAAGAATTGCCTTGGTAGATGTCTAAATTGTAGCCGCAACCGCCAAGAAAACGATAATGATTCCTGTCCATAATTAGCCACTTAATTGTGTTCTAATTACTGTCACAATTTCTGACACATTAGTCTATCTTATCACATTACCTCAGTGTCAGATGACGAATTATATATTAACTTGGTTTTGTTCTCAAGATACTTTAAATACTGATAGCTTAATGAACCTTTGTATATACACGTACAAAGTGCTGTTATATTTCTGTCAAATTAATATTAGACTATATATATTTTCTGATAATGAAATCATTTAGACGTGCATTTTGCATATGTTGAAAATAAAGAAAAATGAATATCATTTAATCAAAATTGTGAAGAAATTTAAAAAATAATTACCCAAATTCCAACTGCAACTACAACACCGAAGTATACTGCTAAGACCAAAAAGTCCAATGTAGCAAGAGTGTCGACCATGTTGAGCTGCTAATGATGTACAGTATGTATGCAGTTTTGATTACTGTTATATGATGCTACATGTACCAAGCGAAACTTACAGATACATTTTTTTCTATTATCCAATAGACATCATGATTTCTAAGCTCCACCTATTTTTCTCACAAGAAAATAGAAAAACATGACAATCTAATCACTACTTGTTAATGTAGGCAATGTTTACTTATTTGTAGTTTTACCTGTCTGATGTATTTATTTGTTAATAGTAAATAATATTGCATTCTTTTATGATGTTAGATTTTAAATAAGCATATGTTAACTATATTTCTCTTAAATAAATAATACAATTAGAACACAGGGCATATGTGCTAACGTAAATTTATCGTGCAAGTCCGAAAAGTCAAGGTAAGCTATGTGTCTGTAAACTGTTTCATCTATCTACTGGAAAGGCATTAGGTCGTATGGTTAAGTATTTTTAGATCAAGATAATATTTTTTTTTCCAAGTCACTCGACTGGCCACGTATTATGTCGAATGGTTAATTTTAAAAATGGCAGTGGATTATTACTGTAGTATTAATAAAAAAGAATTATAGTCATCTTAATTTCATGTACCAAATTGTAAAAGAGTCACAAACTGTCATTAATTCATTGTTAAGTCAATGTTTACACAGGCAGACAACCAAAATTACCACAGGTACCCGTGAACAGGACCCCCTCCAGCCGTTCAAAATAGTATATATATATATATAATATATATATATATATATATATAAGGAAAATTGGAAACGTTTTCTGGGCGACTGCTTCATTGTTTGGAACATAGGTATAGATAATCTAAACCGGTTTTATAACCCTTTAAATGATTCAATTAAATTCACAATGGAATATGACTCTAAACAATTGCCTTTTCTTGATATTCTTATCTTAAAAAACGAAGAAACATAGACAATAAGAACGGCTTAAAAATTCCTATAGCAGATTTAAGAATACCAAAAGACAAAAATCGAAATGAAGAAAACATTCCTTTTGTGATCACCTACAACCGACGAAACGATACAATACTGAACACAGCCAAAAATACCTTCCAATCCTACACCAGTCTACAAAAATGAAAGGACTTATTCCAGAATCTTGCATAGTTAACAGTAGAAGGCAACCATATAACCTAAAAAAATTATTAACTAAAGCCAGATTCACAACAAAAAAAGAAGTAAAATGTATTAAGAAATGTGGCGATCCGCGATGTGGAACACGTGATTATATAACGAAGTACAGAGCAAAACTTTTAAATAAGGAGAGATTTTCAATCTGAACGAAAGCATTGTTTGTTAAAGTAGAAATCTCATTTATTGTGCTACATGTCTGACCTGTAAAGAAAATTTTATTAGACAGACCGGAGATAAACATATGGATAACGTAAGTGTTCATAAGCAACAAATTCGAGACCCTTCTGTTCGCAATACACCCTGTACTGAACATTTCGATCATTGCGGGTGGAAGGCATTTAGAATATTTCCTTTCTATAAAATTAACGACAAAAATAGAGCCTTCCGTATAGCAAACAAAATATTTTATTGATAAATTCAAGCCGGAATTGAACGTTACAACGTGACGTTAGCTTACCATGTAACAGACTTTGACGTTACGTTACTATGTAACAACATAACAACGTTCATTTACTGTCTGAAAAGTCGTAATAACGGCGAAAGCGCCTCATTTTAAATTATGTGGACAATTTGTGTAATTCTGTGTTTTTATGCGTCTACACATTGAGCCCAACACTGTTTAAATTAGATTTTATTACTTTGCTTACCCCCAGCGGGATACTCTGGCACCCATTCGCATGCATTATGTACCCCTCGGCCAAATCTGCTATATAAAAATATAGACATAGTACATGTGTACTAGCGTGTGAGGATGAAATTCCATCGTCACACGCTAGTAAATATTAAATAAGCATGATTTGAGTAAGTCGTTACATACCACATGCCGTACCTGCTTTCAATCTGAAAGAACAAGAATTTGCCTTGCAGTACTGATTGCGATATTGTTTTTTATCTTGGGATATGATGCCGTTTTTGTTATTGTCAAACGGTTTCAATAACTACGTATACAGATTAGAAAACCAAATTATAAATGAAATACGACTAAACTGGAAAATTGAAATGTGTTTGTAGCAATTTCTTTAGCTGATTATGACATTCGATGTTTAAATGAGCCCCACACAAAAGTGGCCATATCAAGAGACTATAACATAAACAGATACCACAGAAAAGAAAAGACCTTGCTTGATCTATTGAAACTTGAGTTATGATAATTTACTAAAATTAAGACGTTCGCAATCAGTACCATCACAAAATTATCATTACACACGATATTGGAAACTTGCACTACAAGGTACTTTTTTAATGAAAAAAGCATTTGATGAAAACAAAACTTTCTCGTTTCATAGTTGCAAATTTAAATGCCTATTTTCATAGAAAAAATTATTGTCATATATTCTTTTTGTACAATGTTTTACATTATTTATCCAATGATACAATGATGTCTCCCGATGATCAATATTTAATGGTGTTGACTATTATCTGCATAATTGATTCAGAAGAATCACACTCGAACATCCAATAATATGTCTAAGAATATTTCTAGGTTTCATGAGTTGTAAAAGATGTCAAGTATTAGCGATATATTTTTGCACGTTTCATAGTAAAAGTCAATTCATAACCAGACGAAATACGCTAGAAATCAGCAAAATTACAATGATTACTCAGATCTTCAAATAATTTATATCAAAATTTTTTAATTTGTCTACATCTTATTTACTACTGACAATTTACAAATCCGGATAATGACAATCGTATAAGACACGAAACAAAATCAATAAACAAAAAGTAATACGTTTATTTATACTAATTTTAATTTGTAGAAATACAAATGGAATTATGAAATATATAAATTAAGACACATTGTTACCTTATTAAACGAATCTCTCCAATAAAAACGTACAGACGCTATTGAACTCACGTCTCGAAATATTGAAGTATTCGTGGAAAGAATAAAAACAATATACCCAGACGTTATTATCAGTTCAACATTAGGAAAGAATATCAAACCAAGGCTAACAGAAAACAAACATAAAATATAGGCAAAAAACATGAAATGCAAAAAATACGACAGATAAAAAGTTTTTTGTTAAATGTGCAGCAAGCAGTATTTCAGCTTTATACGAGAAAAAGTTAACAAACAATAAATCAATAAAAGAAAAGCGATCAAACAAAGGGAACATAATATTGACTGCCACTGGTAAGGGCGGAAACGTTAACCCTTTTTAGTGTGTACAATGTGCCTATGTTTTCCAAAACTACAAAAGGTAGTTTTATCATGCTGGGATTATTGCACTCCGATTAAGTTATCAAGTCCACGGAAGGCATTTCATATTATTACTGAAGAGGTTTGTCATATTTGCATGTGAAAACAAGCCAAAGAGTTCAAAAGGTTGAGCCCTGGACTTATTGCAAAAACATAGCCAATGATTGGTCTTTCCACAATTCAATATTCTTGTGTAGTCCTTCAGGTCGAGTTTGTAATGGAAAATTTAAGGATAATTGGTTTTTGCTTAAAGCAAAAAAATATGAACCGAAATGAGAAATAGAAACATTGATAAACTAAATGCATGATAATGGGTAAAACAAATGGAGAAAAAATCGGTATACGAATGTTTCTATGTTATAAGGTCTTAAAACAATAAATTCATACGTTTTCAAATATTTAGTTAAAGTTTAAAGATTGTGTTAATGCAGAAGTTGTTTTTTTTTTGGCAAAATGGAAAAAGTACCTTAAAGTCATTACAGAATTTATCTTGTCATCTCTCAAATTAATTTCACTCATGTGTTTTGTAATTGACAATGCATATGTAATGTTTGGGTTCAGCAAACTATCATTACTTCAATGTGATATATTGTGCTTATACCCAGGCAGACTTGTTGTTGTACTCAGATGAGGCTGGGTTCCCCGAAGTACGTGAAAAATAACTTTGACTAATTCATCTCATTTTGCTATGTATAATGTATAGAGTCTAAGTTTATATATCTAATAGAGCTTCCGAAGAACAACACTACAAGTATTGTCAAGTCCGCATCTTACCTAAACCTTGAAACTAAACTGAAGAGGAAAGCTACAAACACAAACTCATCATGCTGTGAACATTAACAGAAAAGGGGAAGAAAAAACTACAACATATGCCCTTGACATGTTACAGGAGACCACTTGCTTTTATTTCCTAATGCATGAATGCAAAAGTTCTCTTGTAAAATCTGAAACCAATTCTCATCATGCTGTCAACATTAACAGAACAATGGAAGAAAAAAACTACAACATATGCCCTTGACCTGTTACAGGACCCAACATGTTTTTATTTCCTAATGCATGAATGCAAAAGTTCTCTTGTAAAATCTGAAACCAGTTCTATGATTTTCTTAGCTTATTTTATATAACAGATAACAAAGCTTACATTCAATACGTTTTGCCATTTTAACAATTTATATCACAATATATACACTTTTGGGCATTATTTGGTAGTTTAATTATGGTATGCATTGACTACGTCAGAAATGAGATATTTAGTGATTTTTGTTAACAGCGATAATGGTAGTTTCTTGTGTAGCATGTTTTTTCTGACCGTATTATTAAATCAAGAAAGGGTTATTATTCCAATTCCAATGTCAGCAGGACATCGGACAATAATTTGGATATAACATGAAGTCGATTTAAGGCCATAACTGTATTATTATACTGAACTAAACACAAACAAGAACACGTTAATTTTTTATGGGGACTGTGTAGTGGTAACTATGTAACCCTTTTAAATTTTGAGCGTTTTTGCACATAGAACAAATAACTAGTTATTTCCTCTTTCAAATTTGGCGCGCTTTGGCACGTCAATCAAATAACGAATTATTTTGTCTACGTGTAAATTTCCAGACAGTTATTTTTCCCACTTGCAGTTATGATCAAGAAAAAAAAACAGTTATTGCTCCTAACATTTAATTTATTTAAGTACTGTTTTCATAGTGAGATATAATAATATACAATTATGGCCTTTAACGAAGGTAATATCTATAATTATCAAATCGAGAAAGGGTTATTTTTCCGAGGTCCGCAGGACCGATGAAAAATACCTCTTTTCGAGATTTAATAATTTGGATATTACCTGAAGTCGATTAAAGGACATAACTGTATTATCATACTGAACTAAAAACAAATAAGAACAAATGGACTGAGTAGTCATAACTGCGTAACCCTTCTAAATTTGGCGCACTTTTGCACGTCGAACAAATAACTTGTTATTTCCCCTTTCAAATTTGACGCGCTTTGGCACATCGAACAAATAACCTGTTATTTCCCCTTTCAAATTTGACGCGCTTTGGCACATCGAACAAATAACTAGTTATTTTGTGTACGTGTAAATTCCCAGACAGTTATTTTACCCACGTGAAGTTTTGAGCGAGAATTGCTCATAATGTCTAATTTATTTGAGTACTGGTTTCCATAGTAAAGTATAATAATACTTATTATCATCATAAATGTCAAACCAAGAGTGTTTCAATTGTAACGTGTCTGTTGAAATAGTTAAGAGTATTAGTTTTTTAATGCTAAGTTATTAACAGGTTACATTTATCCTAATCTAGTTTGGTTGTATCAATAGGTATCGTATCCAATTATAGAAATATTATTGAACAATTTTCATATTTAATATGCACAAGGTTTTGTTTAATCTGTAAGTGAAGATTCCAAAGACTCGGACTTATTGTTAATCAGACAATAACAAGGCGTATAGACTTGCCACAAGTCCCTTTGATTTTTTTTTTGCTATTAGAGAGATACATCTTTATTATCAACATTTCTTATAATATCCACTTTTGTACACACAAGTAGATATTATAGAAATGTTGATAATAAAAATATATATCTCTAATAGCAATTCAAAGGGACATGTGACAAGTCTACAAGGCGTTATAAAGTAAATCCAAGTATAATGTGTCAATTTAAATTGAATGCAAGGGGTATAATAAAATGGATAGGCTATAAGACTAATAAAATAATAGATACCATTTCATTATCATAGTTCAAAACTAATATTTATGTTATAAATTTACAACTGTGTGTAAAAGTGGCTTCAAATGTTAATGATGCTATTTGCACAACTTTCTTACTATTTAGATCGATTTATGTAACAAGTGGGAATTGTTCGTGTTACTTCTATCGATATATTATTGATGGGTGCAAGTGAAATTTTTACAACATATTTAACTTGCACTCTACAAACCCCAGTCAATATTTTCAGGTCATGTTTTCGCAATTATCAATGATTTGCTCTCATCATGTCAAACAACATCGCTGAATCGCTGCAAATTCACTTCGGTATGCATGTTCTTTTGATCTATGGAAAGTTTGAAGAGAAATCGTAAAAATTGACTATAACATACGACAGCCAA
Source organism: Limnoperna fortunei (assembly GCA_944474755.1). NCBI lineage: Eukaryota > Metazoa > Mollusca > Bivalvia > Mytilida > Modiolidae > Limnoperna > Limnoperna fortunei. The sequence goes on along the minus strand of OX104115.1, from coordinate 73,036,490 downwards.
TCAGTATGGTTGTATACTTCTTATAGTTAGAAATGTATTGTGGTCACTAAGTGGAAACTTAACAGTTAAATGTTTATCAATACTGGTAAATGTCTGTCCGGTGATTTACTTATTTACTGTCATGACGTTGTAATAGTTATTAAAATCTAATGTACTTTATTCGAATGGTGTAGATGACCGTTGCCAAATTTTGCATAACATTTTAGGAAGTTTAATGATAAGAGATCGTAAACATTTTAATCATTTGGGTTTTAAATATTTTGTGGTTTGAGCACCACTTATGAGTCTGGAATAGACGCCACTCGCGTGTAGCGAAGTTTTTTTTCTTTTATAACCTTGATATCTTTGGTTAAATTTTATTTACACAACATTGCAATCTTAATGACATGTTCCAAGAATTAGTTTAATTTGCTTTGTAGGCTGAAATCTTATTGGCTAACCGTATTATTCGATATATCTTGCGTTCGTCGCATGACCTATTTTTATACCGCTAAAATTCAAATAGTCCCATGACGTCAGCGATTCTTTTACCATTAAAATTGTCAAGATTAATATCTAAAATTTAATTTAATGAATATTTCAAATTTCTGAACAGGTTATAATCTATAACCTGACTTGGGTCTGTTTACACCATTCATAAACTGCTTCGGGGTTTATTGGGCGTAAACAGGCCCAAGCCATGTTATATCGTATAATCTTTTCAGAAATTATACATATTCTTTATATATTGCGGTTTGTAGGCGTAAACAGACCCACACCATGTTATATCGTATAATATGTTCAGAAATTTGCAATATTCATTAAATAATAGATTTCTTCAAATTCATGAATATAGTTCTTCTATGATTAAAACATTGAACTAAATATAAGGTAGCGTATCAGCTGAGATAGATATAACACATAAGCTTGAGAGATTGAACTACTGCTGTCAAAGAAAGAAACCTGAATATTAGACAAACTTTTTACTTATTATTGTCAGCGGTATCGTTACATCTAACAATGTATCATATTTCAGATGTAAATGATCAATAACTATGTTTAACATAACAAACAAAACCAGACTACAATCATCAAAAAATGGAAATTACTAGCACAAAAAGATTTTTTTTCAAGACCGTAAGATAACCTAACTATTGTGATTCCGTAAAATGTCTTATTTTTCAGGGCACATTTATTATTAATTTTAAATTGGCTTGTAGCGCATAGGTAACTGGCGGAGCTATGCTCATGTAGCATGCAGCTCACAACTGAACATTCAATAGCTAGGCGTAAAAAGCAGACACTAATTGTGCTACCCAATAATAAAAAAGTGGTATACACAACGTTTCAAAATAAATTATTAAACATTTACATTAAGTCTTGAAGATTTTGCTAACATAACGTACGTTGATCCACTCACTGATGTATCCATTGTTTAATCGACCTAAAAATTACGAAATGACCTTTGTCGGATTTGGCAGAACATTTTGAAACTCTTTCAATAAAGTTTATTCTTTGATTGTATTTATTAACAGTAGACCGAATTTAATTATGAAAACAGGACTTAATTGCACTGGTTTTGTTTGAAAGATTGAACAAATTAATTGAAATATTCATTTTGCTGGAGTTCCATTTGCAGACAAAGATAAAAAGGACATAACCAGAAATATAACCATATTAATACGCAAATGAGATATATATATATATATATATATATATATATAGTTTTAAACTAAAACAGAAAAACAGAACATAGAACATAAACATCTGATTTAAATAAAAACAACATCTATACTATAATTTTTTTTCTAATTACAGTACCTACGATGAATCTATTTAAAACATACAATAGTGGCAAAAATGTGATGCTGTCTTAAAATCTTTAAGGAAGAAACAATGTATAATCAACGAGTTATTGCAAAATGATAAATACACTGGCAATATAATTGTAAATTTGTTGATTTGTGTCATCTTTATGTGACGTATCAATGGTCACTAACGATCTTCAACACCACAATTTTAGGTGTTCCCACAACTTTTTTATTTGAGTTTTTTAATTACTTTTGATTACACTAAACTGGTTGCTAACGAAATATATTTTGTCATCTTGCTGATTTGATGCCATCAATATAGACATTAAACAAATAATATCGAATCGGAATCAGCTATAGACTTTTTTCTCACCGTATGGACATCTTATTATTTTCCAGGGTTAAAATTTCCGTTACTTACAGAGTACACGACTGTCTTTAGGATCTTTATCAAATTGTTTGATGTCATTTTCGTGAATTAGTGACGCGCATTTTTAATTAAAGGTGTACAATAGATTGATTTAATACATGTAGGTAATTTCTAAATTCTAAAATGTTAAATGGGTAATTTTACGGGAACTGATTTGTCATGTTTTGAAATCAACTTATTTTAATAGTAAAATTGTTCCTTGTTGAGATGAAGTGGGAAAGCAAATGGCGCAATGAACTCAAAAGGATATTCAAGAACATTTATGGACAGTTATTGGATAAAGTCAAATTTGTAGGACATCTATTCTTTAAGTTGAAATATTCGAGTTTTGAACAAGATGGATCCTGTTATTATATCTTCAATCTTACACCGATCAACATGCACCACCAAGAAAAAATGTTTAAATTATACAGATATTTTTTTATGTTTTTCATTTTACAAAATCGTATTACATTTTATTAAAAACATATTAACAGGCAACTGACTTTATTACACAACATTTAGCAAGAGTGTTCAAGAAAAACATATTTAGACTTGCGACTACTGAAAATTCTGTAACAAGGCTGCAAATGTAAAGTGTTACAAAAAATGTAGAAATGTCAATTTAGAACCATTTTAGTAAGCTATAAATTAACATAATTCTGATAAATTTGTATCCACTAACATACCTTCATCTGTATGTTGTGTATTTTCAAGGTTCATGTTTAGTATTATCGGCAGATCTATAAAACAGGTAAACCGAAACCAATTCTATCTTTCTTGGTATCCCCACTTTTAATTCAGACAATATTATTACAGATAACTCCACAAAAATTTATTATATATTTTGGGAGTCAAACATCATACAAAAGACAGGTATAGTTGACTAGACATTAATTTCTTTTATTTATTGAATTGTTGGCTTGTTTGAATATTGTTTAACGTGGCGTGCTACATATAGTTTAACATGGCATGTATGATATAGCGCAAACATCGCTGAATGTAGCTTTCAGCAATGTTTTACCTATACCATGGCGCCACTTCTTATTGGGAAAGTACCAAGAGAAAACCCCGAACTTCGGCAGAAAAACTAACAATGCTTGTCAATATAGAGTACAGCACAGTCTATTCGCAGAGTGATTATTTATTAGAAAATTGTAGTTATACATGACTATTAACCCGATATAGTATACATGCATATTAAATTTCTTAAATATTTGACCATTTATATATTTTTTGCAATTTATTATTCAATTGTTCATTTCCTGGAGCCAATTTCGCGACAACATCTCATTTGAATTTTAATGTTGTTATTGTATATGAGAAAAAACTTGAGTATGAGATTGAACTTTCGTTTAACTTCTGTTTATTATTTTAAACAGTCCAGTACCCAGTCGAATTTTACAAAATACCGCTAGTAAAAATAATTATTAAGTAGAACTTTAACAAAAGTTATTAAATAATACTTGTTACAGACTGCTGGGAAACTAACTTACACAATTTCGTAGGTTCAATTCAAACCCGCTCTTGTTTTGAACGATGACCTCATGCGCATAACTTTTAAAGAAATTAAGCTTACGAAATTACAAGGAAAAATAGTCATTAAGAACCAACTTGTTTCACGTTCAGCTGACATGTTATAGTGCTCTGGTATGAAGTGGTATTTCGTTACAGAAAATAAGAAATTGTAATATAGTGTTACAGCAATCAAAACCAAGTATTATTTGTCGTGGTTAACGTTTCTACTTAATGACCTTTTTTCACTGCGTTCAGTATAATTGTATCTGATAACACATTTAAGCTAAACATCTCAGTTATGATTGAAGACAAAGTATTACATGGATAGCCTTAATAAATCTTCTATTGTGAAAACAAGTATCATGTTTATTATACACTAAAATTGTTTGTATAGCTTCCTCAGCAGACGCAAAATTTTATTGAAGACAATTTTAGTGTTCAGAAACATTCAGCGTACTATAGACATGTATTGATGCAATCTTACCGCCACCATAACCCTGTGCGAGCTGTTAAAAAGAGATGCTAATAATTGTGTTCTTATTTAAATGTATTTAAATCAAATTGATTTTTCTGTTACTACGTTTACACTTTGTTTAAGTAAAGTTAAGAGTTTAAGTCTGTATCAAATATTGCTTCCTTTCGCCATAAAATGTTAGACAACTTGTTACATTTCGTTGGACGACGACAGGTGTGATTTGAAAACCGTGCGTAGAACAAATAAATTGTAGCACTGGCACTTGCATTAAAAAAACTCATTTGTTCTTTAATTGTTTTTACAATGTAATTGTTTATAACATTCTACAAAAATATAAATAATTTGGTTAACTATTAGGTAACAATTCAGTAAGTGTATACCAGTCACTGTTTTACTTTAGGCCCTTGTAACCATAAGTGTGCAAACAGGCTTTTGTAATTTGAAGCCGGTTAGACATTAATTTTTTTACTATTATTCAGACATGAGCAAAAGCATATACAACTACAACCGTCAACAATTTAAATCAAAAACATAAATATAGAGGTAAGTAAGTGTGCATTAGTGAACATGCCTACAAATTTCATCGATTTTAAATAAATTATAATATTACTAATACTAATTGCAACCTAAATATTTTATCCATTTGATGAACAATTCTATCAAATGTAATATGATTTCAAAAGGAAGATATGCAACCACCAGTAAATTAAGGTTTTGGTTATCTACTACCTGATATGGCGTTAAACAATATTCAAACAAACAAACAAACTAAAGGACATTTGGTAATCCTCGTTGCAAGATTATATCTTAGATACATGTAGGTACCAAATGTGGGGTGTGTGCATCTACAATTTCAAGATAATGTACAGTGACAAAATTCACCTCCTCCCATCCGCAACTATATACACAAATACAACATTGTTCTCGAAAAATTAAGATGTCGTTCTATTGGTGATATAGCGACTTCAACTACTAGTATTTAAAAACGAGTCATGACAATTAGCATTTACAAAACTAAAAATGTACAAAGATAATTTATTACTCAAATCTAAAATGTTTAATGTGAATTCATGCATTTAACACACTGTCAACTGTCGATTGTTTGTACATAAATAATGACGGCTTGGAGACTTTCTTCAAACATTTGTTAACATAGTAGGTTAACATATTGAACATGGATTTGTAATTGTTCCTTGACTTTAGCCTCTTGTTGTTTTTTGATCTGTTTCTTGCTGTTTTCCTTACCGTTAGATAGGTATTATCTCGGATCCTAGATTATGGATAAAATTTTACTTTGACTGACCAATGTTTTTTTTTTACTTTCTTTAGTCGCACTTTATATACTTTCAATCGTGCTCATCTTTTAATTAATTAAGTGAACTAAAAGTGTGATTTCGATCATGTAATCTTAACGACTACAGCAAAATGTTTATTGTTATACCTTCTTGCTTATCCACGAAAGTTTGCCGGTGTTTAGTCATCTACTATTGATTATAAGATTTTCAACACTGAGGTTGCAAGTTCTAGACTGATTTCACATATATACAGTCAAAATAGAGAATCTACATATAATGTTTTAGACGTCATTTTATCGATCATAAGTGCTCTTGATTGATAAATACATTTATTTATAATACAAGTAAGTGATATTCATTTATATCCCTCTATCACTATTAATTGAATCTTTTACTTCCCTTTATGAAATCATGTATAGACAGGACCGAAGTTTAATTTTGTTCCTATATCAAATGGGACTGCGATATAAAATATTTTGAATGATGCAAATGTATTCAGAAGGTTTTGTCTGAATACTATAAAAAGAGCAATACAGGAAAAAATGGCTTGGATCTATATTTGGATGATTACGAGGACATGCAGCACTATTAGACAGATGATAATTTTAGTAAGTGACTTTTCAGATTACTGCCATCATTTTGCTTCTGACAGAGTATTATATTTTCTTTTCTATTTCCTTAATCGAAATAGTCAGGACTGACCTGCACTTCAAATGTTAAACTTTTCTTATATATTCCAATAGAGGGACTAGATTTATTTGACTGGAAGATTAGTAGTATTAGAAGTATCCTATCATAAGAGACTGAATTACAAAGAGGAATTCAAAAATTACTCTCTGAATTAGCATTTCTTAGATTGTAGTTATGAATATTAAAGGTAAAATGTTGTATAATATCAAGTAAATATTGTGGCGCTAAGCCGTGCATAATCTTATATAATAAGGTTCTTCATCAATTTGGCAAATGCAACTGAAAAATTAATTTACAATTTCAAGCTTCGCAGAAGAATGAACAATTATTCTACCTTCATGTTTCAGGGGTTGTGACACTCGACCATTTTCCTTGGGAACAGATTGATCAGTCTGAATATTACAATTTAGCCTCTCGGACTAATTTAATATTACACTATTTCGCAGTTGTATTTAATTGCCCAGTGATATGTTTTATTAGTTTGTTTTGCTCTATATTGAGCTCTATCCTTCTTCTTTTGATCTCTCTTAATACTGAAATTCACGAATGGTTTATCATGGTGTCTTTTAATGATAGTTTTTGTTGGGATATTTTTTTCACAACTATTTTTTAGAATGCAGAGAAAATTGGAATAATTCTCATTTACAGATTTGCCTTTGGATAGAGCATTCCATTCTCTACTCCGCATTTCTTTGATAATAGGAGTTTAATTGGCTTTATCATACATTGTAATAACCCTTTTAAAACAATATTGCTTGTTAACTTTTATATTGATATCTACAATAAGAAAATAGCAAAGAAAACCGACCGAACAACAAGAGCCAAAAGCCAAGGGACAGTTAAAAATATAGACAAACACAACACAAAAACCAAAAACATAAAACACAGAAGAGTAACCCGAACCCAATAAAAACCATGGGTGCACTCAGGTGCTCCAGACGAGTAAGCAGTGCCTGCCTCTAATTAGACACCCGTCGAGTTACTCAACGTCATGTCTAGGGAAAAGTCAAATCCAGGAATAGGAAACACTACCCATGACTCATCGAAAATGTCAGATCGTATTTGAGACACTGATTTCCCATAACGATCAATTAAGTCATGGTGACGACCATAGAACTTCTGGAGAGATAACATCTACCTAGGTACAACAAACCCTTGTTTGAGTAGTTTAGCAGTCAACAGCAGTGATCGGTCTAGAAAATCGGAATACCGATCGCAGGATCTAGAATAACGAATAAGTTGTGAAATGTACACACCATACGCTGGAGCTGCTGGAATGTTGCTGTCGATGAACGGGAAGTTGACAATTTACTAAATTAAAGGTGCGAAAAAAGATTACTTAATTGCTTGCTATTTGGATTATTTAAAACAATATTAAAGTCCACTCCTAGAAATATAGGAATATATAAATCCAATACTGGTTGAATATTTGATTCAAATTTTTTCCAGTATTCCAGCATCAGACTGAGATGGTCTGTATAGAACTCAAACAATGGCTTATGTATTTTACAGTAACTTCTACCCATAATACTTCTATTTCAGTACTATTTAACTCTGGTATTTCACATACATTTCATTACTGATATACATGGCTACACCTCAACCATATCGATTTCCATCTTTTCGAACAGGATGTTGGAAACCATGCAAAATAAGGTTTTCATTTTTTTAACCTCCTGACAGAGATGAGTTAAATAAGAGTAATATCATTATCAGAATCTTCTAAGTCAATCAGGTAATAAACTACATACATTCATATGTACAATCTTAAATTTACTGGCAGCTTAGTTGACACAGATTTCCGGTTTTTTAGTTCGTGGGTTCACACCAGGTTCTTCTCCAGAAAAAAAGTAGATGCTGGGATATACCTAAACAATTGCTAAAAATTATGTAATTTCCTTTTTTTTTAAAAATATTATATAGGGTTAACTGCTGGAAATTGGGGCTAAATTTACATATCAGATATATTAGTAGTTTGTTTTTATCACACGACAATTTATATAATTTTAATTGTTAGTTTGTAGCTAGACACAAATGAGGTCGTTTGTTTGCTGCATTCAGTGAAATCACTGCATATGTAGGTGAAACCTATATGTAAATAATAAACGATATATATACCGAAAGAAGTGCAAAATTTTACGAAATTTTGAAATTTGTAGAGGTATTTAACATTTCAGCATCAACTATTTGCAGCATTATTGTTAGCGCGTGATGCCACCAAGTACAATTTCGAGAGGTTCGTTATTTATACAAGGGTAGAAATTATGGTCCTGGAGGTTAGTTTGCCAATGCAGATACAAGATGCATTTTTTTTTAATTTTAATTGTCTCTATTTTTCCTTGTGTCCCATCCCATTTTCATTCATCATCATTTCATGTTCATTTTATCATCCATTTCATGTTCATCGCCTGAATATAGCTGAAATATTGCTGCTCGGGCGTTGAACACCATTAATCAATCAATCAATCAATCAATCAATGTCTATAAAGCACATGTTATCATAGTATGAAAAAATCAACATAATTTATCATCAACTAAAATGTTTTGAAAACTTGTTCCTCCTCGCTTCTTGGTCCTTTTTATGCTTTGTTTGATACTGTCTCTGCCAGTCATTTTAAATAGAAGCAAGAAGAAATGCTAAAACAGAGACATACCACACTGTGTTCTTCATGTAAATTCCTTTATAACATTTTGCAACATAAAATCAAGAGATACATTGGTAGGACAACCATCAAAATTCAACAAAGGCCGGGGCCTCGGTGGCCGAGTGGTTAAGGTAGTTCATCTACTATTGATCACGTGGTCTGTAAACACTGAGATTGCGGGTTCGATTCTCACTGCAGGCAAGGTGTACTCGACTCCAATCTTAATTGACAAGGATAGCCAGTTTTCCTACCGAAGGTCGGGGTTTTCTCCGGGTACTCCGTCTTCCTCCCCCAATAAAAACTGTATGATATAGCTGAAAAATTGCTGAAAGTGGCGTTAAACAATATTCAAACAAACAAAAAACATCAATCTCTCAATATATACAACGTTTGTTCATTGTCAGAAAAATTATATTTTATTTGTACGAGCCTTTAAACATGTTGGAATGCGGGGATCTGCCTTTCTTGTACAGCAACTATTGTAACGATTCCATGATACACTATTTCATTTGGTTTGAAAAAATCGTTTACATTTAATATTACCACCTAAAAAAATAGTCTTTATTAAACATATTACAAATAGAACTGAGTTTTTTGTGTTCTTCTTGAATATAATTTTCAGTGGAGTGTAATAGTTTTCTTTATTGACCTTTCTAAACATGTACTTCATTATTACATACAACTTATATTGCACAATCTGTATACCTGTAAATTATTGTGTTACAAAACATTTGACAGAACAGTTTTGAATTTCCTTTAGTACAAATGTAGTTACCGTCAGATTTATTTACATAAAAACCATATAATAATATTCTAATGTACACAATATTAATTAACATGAATAAACATATAAAGCGAAAGTCATCAAAGTAGTCGTTTGATATATTGCACAAAGCTGCATACATGTTTAGGGATTCAAAAAAAATGTGCAGTTGCTTTTTATTCAAATTTGAGATAGTAAAAAAAGTACTATTTAAGCATACAACACAAAAGGTAAAAGTGTTGGTTTTAATATTTACTAACATTCTGCTTTAAAAGTTTGGCATACAGTGACGGCGATTCCGTCCCTCAATTACCCTTGGGTTTACTGTAACTCCTCTAAAACAACTGATTATAATTTAATAAAAATTTCACAGAATCATCGTCCTATAATGCCATCCTGACATGATATTTTACCGTTTGATCGTAATGATACCCGGCTTCAAAATATCAAAACATGGACTTTGTCATTTTCAGTCCGTCCGTCCGACCTTCCATTACCCAACTTTTATTCACAACTACTACTAAACAACTGCATGGAATTTAATTAAACTTTCACTAGCTATCGTACATCTGATATTTTACATTTTTATCGGAATGAAATGTAGGGATTCCAATATCAAAACATAGACTTTCTTCCGTCCGTTGGTCTGTCCGTTACCATTGGGCGTAAAATCTCTTATCCTCAACTCCTCCTACTGACTAGATATTTTACATTTTAATCGCATTGATAATTGAGGTTGAAAGCGGGAGCATCCAGTTATGAGCATTGCACACAGTTTGTTTTGTTCCATTTTTTTATTCATATAAAATGCTTATGGTTTTGCAATTGATACCAATATCATATACATGGATTCCTGGTATATCTGATGGAACTAACTAATAGCTGTAAAGAGAAACCAAATTTCAAAACATTGAACTCACGTTAGGTATTATATTAAAAAGTCAATAATCTAACCAGAATAAGGACATGATTTAAATTTAAAATAAAAATAACAAAATCTCATACTTTTTAAAGTGGCAGTCAACATTTTCTTCCCGAACATCCAGTTTAGCTATATTCAGGACGAGAGAGGTTTACAAACAATAAATCGACGCGAACTAGAGCGTCGAACATACAGAAAAGGTCGCTTAAACTGCTTTAATACGTACAAGTGTCTTATACTTTATTATGTTAGTGGTACAATGAATACAAATAGGTTTAATTGTGTTCTAGTATACAGGAACAAGATATTTCATAAGATTGGTCTAATTAATTACAAAGATAGTTTTTTTCATTTTAGTCTTTAATATTACATTTGAAACGATCTCAAGGAGAATAAGGCTATATGTTTCTATAATACATGCACTGGAAAACAAGTTTAAAAATTATTTGTTAAACTTTTATAGAATTAATTATCCCATTACCCATTTTTCTCCTTGTGCTGACTTCGTTCACACTGTTGAGTAGTTTTATATGTAGGCAAAAGAGGACAAGTTTGTTTAAAATTAATGCATGTTAAATTGATATGAAAAAGGTTTTCGGCATTGTTGTTTAATTTATTTAATTAGCAAATAGCCTCGCTGTGGCGAAAGAAGGTAAAATAGTTTCACTTACTGCTGATTTGGTCTTACAGTACTATGAACTTCTTGAATTTGTAAAGGGTCTGTGGAAATAAATACATTCAAAACATACAGAGCGATATAAAATGGCATTATTAATCAATTTGATAACAAAATCATTTCAAATTTATGATTAAAATTAGTGTCTAATACATGATTCAATTTATCCATATCATTCCCAAATTACTATTATTAATGTTATGTAACGATGTAAAAAATAGTATTTCTAGGTAATGACAGCGTTTACTGGGTAACTGGACGGTTCCATTGGTTTCTTACAGAGCTTTACCTAGTATTCCTCCTGATGTAGTAGATAGAGGATGTCATCTCGGCGCGTCAGTGATGGTAATGTTATAATGCCTTTGACAATTCGGAATCTGTATGTTCCGCAAATGTAATTATTTAGATTTTAAACATGTTTTGTTTAATTAAGTTCAATACATTGTCTTGAAAAACGTATTTTAATCGATGTAGTTTATTTTTTTGCTGTTGCATATAGTGCTTAATTACCTCTATTTGTCCACCATTTTATTTTCAATGTGAGGTATAAGGATAAGACTACTGTTGCTGCTGCAGAACCAAAGAGTATCCATGTGGTATTTAGAAAGTGCGCTTTTTCCCAAACTAAAATAAATCTAATCGGTCATAAGACATATCGTTTCATTTTCAATGTTACTGTCACTTTGCCTATTTTAATCGATGTAGTTTATTTTTTTCCTGTTGCATATAATGTTTAATTACCTCTATTTGTCCACCATTTTATTTTCAGTGTGAGGCATAAGGATAAGACTACTGTTGCTGCTGCAGAACCAAAGAGTATCCATGTGGCATTTAGAAAGTGCGCTTTTTCCCAAACTAAAATAATTCTAATCGGTCATAAGACATATCATTTCATTTTCAATGTTACTGTCACTTGCGGATTTGTGGTCTGGATTTTTTACATAATTTTGTTACAGTTATCACCTTATACTTTTTGTCGATCGCTGCGCTGCGCCTGGAAATAAAAAAAAATAAAGCAAACATTTATTCTTTTTTCATTTTAAGATTTATAAGTTGTTAAAAAAAACATTTTATGAGACATAGCCATACAGACAAATATAGCTGTTAATGTGTAAATATGATATACAATATAAATTTGAACACTTACTTGGTGATATAGTAATGTTGCTGAATAATTCACATGTTATTGCAAACGAATTGCTAATACATATTTGATATGTATCTAGATCACTTTCATTATATGCGCTTATATCAATCCTTGCTATAAATCCATCAAAAGAAATTTTCTTTCCGTGAATGGGCATCTGAATTTTAGAATTTGCTATAGTTTGAAATCCATGTGTAGTATTCTCGAGGTAGATATCGTCTTTGAACCATTCGGTAAAAACTGAAAGTTGATCAGAATAAACTGTTGCTGACAATGCAACACTATTGTCCTGGAAAAATATATGTTTACTGGTTATGACGATGACTCCTGTAAATAAAAGAAATATTTCATTTCCTTTGTTTAATTGATCAGATCGATATGTTGGTGGCTTTAATACATCCACCGATTTTTGCTGCATCGGAATATTAGACACCTAGCATGTAAAAAAACTTAAGATTGTGGAAAGTCTGTCATTTACACTTATCAAATCCTCTTACCAATGCCCATTATTAGTTAAACGTTCTAACGAGTTATTTATATATTTATCATTTATCAACAATTCGAAGAACGTTTTCTGAATGTAGTTTTTCCAAACTACCTTTTATATGAACAACTTTGCGACACGTTTTAAGTACAGCATCATATATAATCAAAATGAATAAAGTGTACACGTTTTTTACTCCGCATACGTATAAGCTACAATTTATACGTACATGTACTAATGTATAATAAACATTCAAATTAAATGAATATGGAACAGCTAAACAACACAGAAATGTTTTTCTCCGCTTTCAAATAGTTTGTGTCATGAAACACATGGCATATGCTTGATTGCATTGTATTATATGGATTTTAAAAGCAAAAAAGTACAAATTTCGGTAATAAACACATATAATATTCATTATATTTGTTTCTTTGAATGACCCCACTTTGAGATATTTTTCAGCTACATCATGACGTCCAGTGTTTATTGGAAAAGGAGGTCAGAGTACCAGACGAAAACCCGACCTTCACTCAGAAAAATGACAATCATTGTCAATTTAGATTGGAATCGAGCATAAAATCTCCTCAGTGAGACTCGAACGCGCAACCTCAGAGTTGACAGGCACGTGATCAACTAGTAGAATAACTAACTTAACCACTCGACCACAAAGGCCCATATGCATTTATAATTCTAATATGATTTGCATATTTAGAAATACGTTTATTTGATTGGTCTAGATTACTTCCGGTTGAGGTTTTTAACGAAATATATTTTTTGATAAATGAAGTTGACTCCATTTATTTTAGGATAAACGACGTTGACCGAACTATTTTTAGCGTAACCAATGTAAACAAAGATGGCGGCTTTCAATATCGAAAATAGCGATCAACTTACAAATTATTTGTTTGATGAATTATCATTAATGATTTGTTAAATTTAAAACTTTCCTTGTGTTCGATACAGAAAATAAGGTTACAGATTGATGTAAAACTAAAAATTGTGTTTATTAAAATCAGAAAATGGTTTATGGAAATAATCGTACGTTTAAAAATAAACAAAATATTCATACGTTCAGTCAATCCCGCTACCAAATACACAATAAATATGAAGTTGAGAAACACGTTAGATCAGGGACAGTCTATACTAGTATAGACTGTCCCTGGTTAGATAAATTAATTTCTTAATGCAATTTTAAAGCATTATAAGGATTAAACACCGTTTTCAATGGATTTATCGGTATATCAACAAGACCAACTCACTCACAATTTTTTGTGAGTGAGTTGGTCTTGTTGATATACCGATAAATCCATTGAAAACGGTGTTTAATCCTATAGTAAAGTATCATTTTAAACTTAAGGGCCTTTCTGTAATAAATGTTGCAGCGTGCATCTTTTCTAACATGTTAAGGACAATGCACAACGAAACAAGCACTATTCGAATCACTCAACCAAGAACAAAGCTAGTTTTTGACTTTATGCCTGCTCAATATTTACCATTCGTATGCACACTGGTTGTTCCACTCAGTATAATTGTTGTATTTTGGTGCGTATCAATATACAGGATAAAACAAGTGTATTCTCCTACGTTGTCTATCGTGCACGAATCCGAAAAGACATGGCTAGAATTTCTCTTTACTGTTCCATTTATTAGTTGAATAAATTCACCGTTGATTGTTTGCTTCTATGGCATAAAATGAAAGGCATGAATGGCATCTTCAACTTTTACAAGATAGCATTACTATATCAGAGACTTCACAGTTTATATTGAGTTCCATTGTTATAAACACTTCTACTGCGATAATAAAAAATAAAAATAAACATACACGGTACAAATTTTTAATACAAGACGTATAACGCGTTGTTTATAAAGTGATTAAAATTATTCGGGTTTTGTGCTGTTGTTTTTAATACATTTATCCGTATGCATCTCTTTGTCAAAGTATAATTATTTAGTTGTAATTTATGTTGAGAGCTTAAAATATAATCAATTGAACTGCTATGTTTTGAAACAAGAAAACAAAGATTAATACCGAATATTAAAAGCTTACTTTTCATGAATAAATTAGCGCTGGTAGACACCGAGTAATTATTTACAGGCCAGTAGACAGAACATACACAATTTAGTGTATCGTTCAACTCGACATCGAGTGCTGCCATAACTATTACCGTTTCATTTTCAAAGCATTTGTTGAAATCTATAAATTGCCCGCAGTGCCACTCAAAATTTACAGGTGCGAAGAAATTCAACGTAGAGCAGGTTATTTTCACTCTAATCTTATCTGTTTCTCGTTTTCGTTCCTGAACTTTAAGCAGCGGTGAGGTTATATCTGACAATTCAAATAGCAAAATAATTGTCAATAAAATTTTGTTATATGGCATGCACATGACAGTTTAGCCGTAGTTACAGTTTTTTTTTTAAATATGTTCCATCCAATCAAATATTTAAAGTAATACTATTTAAAGTCTTTGTTTCAGCTACTTGGACATCAACCAAGGATTTATCAGGTTGAGCGAGCTTCATCCGAAAGACAAGAAGACTGCTTTTTCATCAAGAAAAGGATTATCACTACCTCTGGTCTTTTTCCAGCCTATAATTAGTGTCTGAAAGAGGACGGTTTGAAAGCTCCGCACTAAGAGGAATGCTTACTGTACATGGACGTCATTATAGTTCCTGGTGCAGCATTTGTTATTAAGATTAGTGCACGTTTTTTAGCATATGAGAGATGCTAATCTAAAGCTACAGCCATCGAAGTGCATCATTCTTCCAAAGAGTGCAAAGGAGATCACGTTTATGGACTGTATTTCTACTGCAGAAAGTTTCAAAAAAGGCTTCGCTAACTTTAGCAGAGCTCTACATAACAACTCGCACACCGACTGAGATTTACAAGTAAGAGATGTACAGTGACAGTGTACTCTCATATATATATTTTGGATTAGAACCCCGCCTAGAATATATACAATTGCACGCGAACATTAATAAATAATAATTAGACACGGCAAAACTTCAAAATAACAGTACATAAAGTAGAATAAGTTACTCGCCGTCTGTAACAATGCAATCGAATATGAAAATAGTTATTTAAACAATTGCATTATCGCCCCGCGGATTGTTGCTGGTGTCAGTTTTATGCTGCCCGTTGCATTTTTCAGTTTTAATAGCAACAGAAAAAAGCAGCATACATAACTATGATTACAACAAGGCAAACGTCTTAATCTGGTAGTATTGTTATTTCTTACCGTTCACTCTAACGATGATGTCTTTTAAAATGAATGTACCATACTGATCTTGTGACGACGGAAACGTCATTCTGCAAGAAAACTTAACAATGCCGACATGAAATTCTTTATCTACCCCTAGTTTGAATGTTCATCCAGCTTCAGTACACGAACATTTTTCAACAGGACATTTAGCCGAATTTATTGCTGAATAACACGAGTTGGGTTCTTCATGGTGCATTACAATGTCAAGTGTAACGTCATCCATCACAATCTCCGCACTGCCGTCTAAAGGGATCGTATTTGAGGAACAAATGAGATCAACTGACTGTCCCTTAATAATAAAACTTGGACCTTCAATTGTTTGAGAAGCAGAATAACCTGAAATGGAAACACCACTGAATAAACATAAACCTATACTTACTCATACATGACTTGAATTTGAGTAAAGATGCATATACTTATGATTTTATCATCAAAAGTAAAAACTTGGGGTTTTTTTATTTCCCGTCTCTGAATCATTGCAACGTTTTCTTTGTAGTATTTGATTTTTTTGTACAAATTTATTAAACAACTGAAATAAAAATAATGTAAGTAAATAATATCATACCCACTAATAAAATCAAAATGTTTGAGAGTAACAATATGCTTCATCTTGGTATGACACGATAGAATTGGTGCGGAAACATTTATGAAAACAATTTTTCCGGGATTGAGTAACACAAAAAAATCAATCCATGAAAAATTTCAATTGTTATTCATTGTTTATTATTAAAATTATTGTGTAAAGTATACGGTAATTCGTGACAAGGTTCCTTGCCCAGATAATAAACAATGTTTTATTTTAATAGCCGTCGGTTTGATATTCTGATTTACAAAAATATATTTCTAGCTAGATAATTGTGTACACGATAAGAAGAATATAAATTAAATAATCGTTCTGGACGGTAGGTTATCTGAATACTCAGGATAACTTCATCAGCTATGTTTTCTTAACACAAAACTATTTTCAATTCTTAGTGCTTCACATGGATATGAATAGAGAGGTGTTGTAAGCAAAATCTTCGCTCATATATATTTCAGACATACTCAGAACGTAAATAATTGAACTTTATTTCATATTAATGATTAACAATCCATTTCATCGGAAGATGTGAAGTCTGTATCTTTTGTTACCGTTAATGTGATTAAGAATACAGATTCAAACACATGATTTGAATGTACATATGCCACCAATTTATACATGTCCATATACTGAAGAGTCCAATTTAACTAATGAACTTTTTGGTTTTCTAATGTGTTCAATACAAAAAGGAAAGATATGTATGTATCAGAATTACGGACTTAAGAAAGATCTGATACGAACTGTGTATCTCGTCACAAGGTAAACAGTTCGTATTGGGTCCTTCATTTGTCGTTAATTCTGATACGGCCGTACTATGGAACGCCATAGTTGTCTTATGTGGAATGAGTTAAGAATATTTACTTTTGTTTCATTATTGTGGTTCCATTATTTTATGCTGTGGTTTCGTAATTATATGCTGTGGTTCCATTATTACATGTTGTGGTTTCATAATCATATTCTGTGGTTCCATCATTCTATGCTGGGGTCATCATTATATGATGTGGTTCTATCATCGTATGTTGTGGTTACTTCATTTTATTCTGAGTGTTTTTCTATATATACTGTTTGTTATATGATGTTATAGAACGCCATAGTTGTCTTGTGTTGCATAAGTTAATTTTATGCTGTTGTTTTATTATTATATGATGTTGTGTCGTGATTCGTGGACTTAAGGAGTATTGACTCAGTGCTCAGTTTCAAAATTCAGTTCAGTCATGGCTTTAAGTCAAGATTACTTATGATTTTATCATAAAGAGTAAAAACTTGGTTTTTATTCTGCCTTTGAATCAATGCATCGTTTTCTTGGTAGTAGTTTAATTAATTTAGTTAGTTTTATTAATTTAACTTTAATATGAATTTAGGCGCAGCCTAAGTGCGAGTATTGCAAATATTATGGCTCGTGACGTTACTTCAGAGCTCTGCATTCCATTGGTGACGTGACGTCCTTCTAAGATGTGTTGGTGAATAACACAAATGTCCATTTAAAATACCGCACAGTGAATTTTCCAGGATTTTAAGGTCTTTAGCGTGCTTAATTTGCTCAGAAACATTCATTGTGACATATAATTGTACAGTATTAACAAGTATATTATTTTATTTGCAGCATATATTTCTCAAAGACAATGATTAACATAAAATATATTAATAAATTTAAAAAAAGACCTGTTATTTTAAAACTAACTTAAATGCGATTGTTTATCAATCGGTTACGATTTTTCATTACGGGCCGTTGTAATCTACTTTTTTTAAATGGTCACAATGTGTAATTAGACGTATTACGAAGTGAACAAATCGCGCGTAATCCATTTTAAACACATTAAATGTTCATCAATAAGTAATCAAATACGCAAAATCTTTGCAATTTTTATTTGTATTACATATTTAATCAACAGGTAGATGTCTGAGGGCATCGACAATTTTTTTAACGTATTATCATTAGGACCACCACTTAATCGGATTACTTCTAAAGCATTGACGCCTGGTGTGATCGTTATATTTCCTATTAATTTTGCTGCGATCAGAAATTGCAAACAATGTGTCTGGCTTATTTTCGTTATTTAAAAAATATACACTTTTATTTGTCAAAATTATGTTTGTTTACTTTAAATTTAATTTTAGTTCTCTTCTACATTTTTTTCGTATAGCTCAGATGCCATCAGAAATGAGTTTTTTATATGGATCACGTGACTTTTTACACACATGGATGTAACTGTATAGCTCGCATCTGCGATACACGCTGTTAAAGAAACGAAATAAATAATACCGTACCAACAAACAAAACCAAAATGTTGAACAGAGTAACAATATGCTTCATCTTGGTATGACAACGATGAAATTGGTACGGAAACATCATTGTGGAAAATAATATTTCTGGGATTAAGTGACACAAAAAAATCCATGGAAAATTTCAATTAGTATTCATTGTTCATTGTGAAATAATTATTTAAAATATACGGGAATTGGTGACACGTTTGTTTGCCAAATATCACATGGTTTTATTTGATAGCAGTCAGTTCGATATTCCTTTTTACATATCCAGATTTTTATGTGGATAAGTGTGTAAAAGACAGGAAGAATTTAATTAAATAATTAAATAAGGGTGTCGTCAAAACGCCCCCTCCACCAATTTCCAATTTGATTCCAATTCATGCTATTAAAAGGAAGGATTAATTAGGGTAACGTTTCTTTATTCTGCAGCATGAAAATATACATACAATTTAAAGGGGGAAAATATAATTTTGTTTTCCAATTAAAAATTATTTGTTTTAAACAGAGACATATAATTACAGAGATTGGCAACTCGCCAAAATCTCGTAAGATAACGCGGTCCCATTCGATATTACCTGTTCAAACGAGATAATAACAAGGGGAAAGAACTACCGCTGGCTTTCCTTGACAACCGATAAACAATTGATTATTAAATTTGAGATTAATAATAAAAAATTCATCGTATAATTGGTGTTGTTTTTTCTTTTCTTTATCGGATAATTAATGTAATTTTCTTCTTGTCGGCGACATGAGAATATCGATTAATTAAAAGATAATTGTTTGGGTTAATGAATGTATTATTTAATAACTATATTATTTGAATGTTATGATAATAATTTAATAATTTTAATAATTGTGCTAGTTGATTACCTATGATTGCCTTTAAAAATCCAAAACTTGTTTTATTTTAAATCTTTGTCGACGGCAAAACTACTGTTTTACTCAAAATTAACAGCCATTATAAAACATCGTTTTGTACACATTAACATTTATTGTGCTCAAGCAAAGCCGAGATTACTATGGACAAGTCAGATTTTTTATCATGGGATGACGATCTCGACGAATTTCAACTACAATATCTTTTGGGTGATTACACAGACAGCGAGTGTTTGTAGACAACTATAGCGATTACGAAAGTGTTCCGAAAAAGACTAAATTTGAAAATAGTGGCTTTCAATGTCCAGTCTGCAATACAATTTTGAAAACAGTAGCAGGTTTTAGAGGTCATATCTCAAAATAACACGCGATGCATAATCTCAAAGGTTAGTAAAACCATTGTTTACCTTTTGGTCATCATTCTTCTACTAAAAGTGAACAGCGACCTACCACTTTAAATGAATAGTTTGTGTATGTTTGAGTGCATTACTGGATTTTTTTCTCTCTTTTTTGTTTTTGTTGTTTTTTTTTTATTTTATTGGGGGATTGTTCTGAAGGTATCATATGCTATGAATTGTTCTTTGTTCTATTACTGGAACTGGAACTAATAGTACTAATAGTATAGAAGAAAACATATGGCATTGCAATCATTCTCTTTAATTTCTCTATTGTTCAGCACAATATTAGCATATATGAAGTGAAGTTGATACATCAGGTTTATGGTCTGAAAGCTTATTCTATGAATATTTAGATTTCAGACACACAGAAGATTTTCTACGTTTTCTTGGCACTCTAAAAAGAACAGATGATTGAATTAAGTCATGTAAACATACAAATAGAACATGATTTGAGTGTTTTAAAAACGGAAGAAATAGGTCAGAGATATTTGTATTTTTATCGGCACGTGCCGATTTTTGTATTTTTAATTAGCGGTCACCTGTGTAATGTGTTCAGTCAAGCGAAGATCAACAACACAACTGCACTAATAAGCTGATAGAATGAAAAATGTAATTCCTTAAACACATTAACTAGAACGTATAAACAACATTTATGTTTGATTCTAACTAATTTTAGGTAATTTATAAACAATATATACACTCTAAGCATGTTAAAGTGTCCTTTGACAATAATTTTCGAAATAATAAAAATTATTTTGTTTTTACTAATTTAGTTAAAAGTTCTTGTTGATATAGTTAAATAAACTTAAAAACCTTTAACTTCAATGCACCAAAACCATTGAGTTATTATGAGTAAGTCACACAAATTTTATGTGAGGGGAAATATATATCGTATTTATTGTCATCCTTGAACAAGCGATAGTTTAACAACTAAACAATGTGGAGTTCAGGTTATGACTACAACAGACGTCTAAAAGGACCTCATGGGGTAATATATTTATATCTTTAAATCCTGATCGCGAAATATAACCGATTCAGAATAACAATTCAGTCGATTTATTGGTATGTCCTATCATTGCAAAAAATATCTGTTAATCGTCAATACTCATTTTCTGCTATTACATGATAAAATTAACACACATTTTTATGGTTTTTTTTTAACGGTGTTACCGTCATGTTCAGCAATTTTTCAATTATATCATGGCATCCAATTTTTATTGCGGGAGGATGCCGAAGTACCCGGAGAAAACCCCCGACCTGCGGTAGGAAAACTGGCAATCCTTGTCAATTAAGATGGAGTCGAGTACACCCTGCCTGCAGCGAGAATCGAACACGCAATCTCAGTGTTGACAGACCACGTGATCAATAGTAGACGAACTACCATAACCACTCGGCCTCCGATGCCCCACATTTTTATGAGATTAGTACTCTATGAGTGGACTATAAATAACTCCTCTGTAAAACTTATTATCCCTTTTTCTGTCTATGTCCATTTGTGGTTCACAAGATATTTCGACAGAACTACTAGTACTACGTGTATAGAAAGGGTTTTGAGAAAAAATAAGTACAAAACACTTCCAATAGCAAAAACGGGTATCACCAAATTATGTCTCGTCGACTCTAGACTGTGCTGCAAAGTGTGGGTGGTCATCTATTTGGACGAAGAGAATGTGACAGATTATGTTAAAAATAAGTTGCCGATAACTAAAGAACAACGCACTGCTGAATTTTAAAGACTTTATGGTGACGATGACATTTTAATGGCAAACGATTTGACAGACTTTAACGAGAAATCCCTTCTGTTGTGCAATGACTTTCCGATTTTTGCTGACTACTTTAATAAAAGACTGAAGACACGACTTGTCTTGTATCTGGTTTGTTATTATTAATAAAATTATATCAATCGTAAATTGCTTAAATATGATAAATTCTGTTTTAATTACGTTCACATAAGGTTTCCACAACCACATAATGATCTCGATACAATTATGCAATTATCTTCGGTTGAGTGAACACATTATATCTACAAAATGAAAAAATACGAAACTTGGTAAAAACTATATTTATGCATTATTTTTTTATATTATTTGTTGTTTGTGTGATTACTGTTAATCTTCATGTTGTTAGTGCACTTTTCTCCTTGTTAGTGCACTAACTATTAGTTTGCAGTATTTCTACACACCGAGTTTTGGGTGTTTTTATTGAAAGGTGAAAAAGGAGTATACAAAGTCATACTAGTGTTATTTACAATCTAGATCAGATTTCCGTATGTAAAAAATATAGAAAAACACATGTTTTAGAGCTTTATTTTTTTTTATTTCGACTTGAATTGAATAATGACTTTCTATACCATGTAGTATATGGTGTAAAGATACAAATAGAACATGTTTTGGTTGTTTTTATTAAAAGGCGAAAAAGGGGTATAGAAAGTCATATTAGTGTTTTTTATAATCTAGAAATAACAATATAGCTGGCGTAGTTTACTCTGTAATTCAAAATGAAGTTGTTGACAATTGATTAGAATATTTTTATAGTCTACATTTTGGCATTGATGTTGACAAAACTATATAAATATATACATTTTAACACAACGAGCGCAATTTGATTTCGTGAAATGCAGGAAAGATAAAAATCGCCATTGCCACCCCCCTTTTCAGACTGACTATGCACAACGTTAACCAACAATCTCATAACCTATTGGCTCAAGTGTATACAAATATTAAACCAAAAAAACTATGCACAAAGAAAGTAGAAAAAATAAAAATAAAATATAAAATATAAAAATAAGATATTAAACAACAAATATTTCCACACAACAACATGATGTGGTCGGTCCAATCAGGACTGTCTATAGACGCAGTGCACGAACATCGATTAAAGTACCCATTGACAGTATTATACAGGTAAACAAAAACACGTTTAATGAAATCTGCGCATAATCTATGGATTCTATATTATTTACTTACCTTTCTGATTTAATTAACTTTGTTTGTCTTAACAAATTTTATTTTAACTTCAAGTTGATTCCTTTCCACGTTCCCAATTGTTTTCATTGGGAACAAAATGGCGGATGCAAACTATCGTAAAGTGTCGTCTGTACGTAAGGGTTTCCTACTTTTTTGACAAATTAAGAAAATTGTTAATTAATGTACATTATATAGCAGTACGAAGTACGCAGTCAGCTATATTCAGTTTGTGGGATATCTACAAAGCACACACACTGTAAACAAGCAGACCTTTATCCTGTCTTGCTCTCTTAAATCTCATACTGACAATTAAAAGATTATGTTTACTTCATATCATAAATGTATATCGTTTGTATTATGATATATATGTATGTATATTTTCATGCTGCAGAATAAAAAAAATATCCTATGTAATCATTGGATATGATAACAAGAACTGTATATTTTATGTTAGTGTATGTTGTTAGCGGCAATAAAAGTATTAAATTTAACCATTTTTTTTCTTTTTAATTTGTATAACTGGTTTTTTTTTTTTGGGGGGGGGGGGGTGTTTTGATAATGGGGAGTTGGTTAACTCGAATTTTAAAATAATCGTTCTGGAGGGTAGGCCCATCTGAATACTCAAGAAAACCTTTTTTTCATTCATAGCGTATCAGATATATATGACAAGATAGATGTTTTAAGGCAAATCTTCTCTTCTGTTATATAGTGAAATATAAACTAGAGAATTCTTATTCTTACTACACATCACATGTTTAATATTAAATGGAAAGTGTACACTGTGTATGCAGTTTTGTTTTATTAATTTAAGAGGCCCTAATATATACTTCTAAAACAAATCTGAGGTAGCTGGATGATGGGTTCGGTACAAGTATGTCAAGAATAATTTTAACAGCTTTTATTATATAGTAATTTGTTTTCCCCATTGTATTCCATATAGGAATAAAGTGCAATATATTTTCATATTTTACACTGCATCTCGGTCTTTTATGTAATTTCCGGGAAAAGTACAGATGTGCTCCGAACATCGGCTTTTATTTTTTTTATTGTTGTTTGGTAAACAAACATGGCCGAAAATGACATACATGATCTGGGCCGAGCGCCATAAAAATTATCTTTGCTGAGAATTTTTTTATTCTGAATTTCATCCAATCAAATCTTTCCTTACCCTTGTTGTCATGGTAATTGAGAAAATTCTCATGCTGAGCAAAACATTTTTACTCAAAAATGTTTTATGTTGCTGGAACCCTCTTGAGGGTAAAATCAGCAGAACCGCTTGAAACTGAACAAATGGAAGTGAATTCGATTGTCGATAAAAGTAAAATTAAAGAATTCATAGAAAAAAAAGAAAAATCGAGTGTAAACTGTACTAAACGGGGTTTAAATATCGTGTACAAGTGTCTCGTTTCAAAACAGGGATTTATATTCACAACAACAAGGAACAACACAACAAATAAAAACACCAAAAAATCAGTTTTTATCTTATGTACATCTACATCAAAATATATATCTGTAATATTGACCAAGTGAAAATATGGTAATATTGAACCTAGTTAAATATTACAAAATAGCTAAGATAATGAATAATCACTTATAAAAGCACCAAAAAAATTATTACTATATAATAAAAGTGTCATTGCATGAATATTGGGAAATATTGTCCCTCGCAAGATGCTTTATTGCACTCGCAAGCTCGTGCAATATAACATTTGCTTGGGACAATATATCCCAGTATTCATGCAATAACCCTATAGTATTATATGTATATTACCACCGATACTACGCAAAGGAAATTTGGGCAGTTGTTTGTTGTTTAACGCCCAGCAAGCAATTTCTTTCAATCTTTATAAAACTTAAGGTGACGTCGTGCATTATTTTGCCATAGAAAGAAATAAAGGAATTAGAAAGCTTAGTGAGTTCAGTATGTAAGTGAGTCAAATGCGGATACATTTGAATATCAAACTTTCAAAAATAACGTGCCCAACAACTTGCGCATTTAGCTAAGTACTCTCAGCATTTCAATCGTTATGAAACGTGACGGGTTTATTGAAAGGATTTGTCAATTTTTGCACTATTGTTTTTATTACGGAATCAACTAAAAGCTTGTTTTCTTTAATAAGTGGTTTTTATAAACACATGATTAGCTTTGAAATAAAGATTTTTGAAAGGATAAATAAACATATCTGTGAGTTAACTTGTGTAGTAAGATAAGCCCACCAAACATTTATATTCCTACTGCTTTTTCAGTCATAATACCCACTACTAGCAGTGAATACAAAATTGTCGAATTAAATTATTGTTAGATTAATAGAAAAATCCAATCGTCACACACAAAAACATCTTAAGTTGTTTTACTCTCATATATTCAGGATGTGATCGGATACATTTAGTCAGATCGCTGACAAAAAAACAAAGAGAAGCTTCAGTGTTTTAACGGTAAAAGCTCGATTATCGCGGAGATTAAGCTAAATACAAAGTTATAAAAGTTATAAAAGTTTATTTTCAAACAATGCTTGTTTTAATTTGTTTACGTATAATTTTATACTGGGTACTAATCTTTACGGTGGATACTGAGAATACTCACATATCGCGAAAATCAGCGAGGCTTAGAGCGCTTTATCCAGTGGCAGTCAAATTTATAATTATCCATTACATTTCCGAAATAGTTTAGTTTGTGTTCACAAGTTCAGAGAAGTACAGCTTTTTGCTGGAAGTTAATAAATCGATCGATAAATCAATCATTTACGTGGACATATATAATTTTTAATATATATTAAGACATAACCACATGAAAAAGACTTTATATAGCACCGCTGATACTTCCTCTGCTTCCTGCAACTCTTCATGCGACAATAGTGTTTAAATATTGTTTACATAAAAGTAAGATACACAAATCGCGTAATACCGTGTTAAAGGTTCGGCCAAAGTGCGTCTATAACAATTCTAAAACGTTTAGAATACGCGTTTACTTTCAATGACTATTCAGTTAAATACATGTGGCTTTACACTACATATATAATGTATTTATTGTTCATCATACCGAGATTCCAAAAGTTATATACATATATTGAAAAATTTGAATTTAACTTATGAACATTTCAGGAAAATGTTGTTGTTTTTTTTTGCTTTCATAATTTGTAGTTCTTCTGTTGACTTTTGTTGTCAATGGATCCTTTGCGTTGTCGTATTAAAATGGAGCTATTTATGAAAGTTAAAGTGCAGGGTTATAACATGTAAAACTAACCAGTATTACATAAATGTATAGGATTTATCTCCCTTATACTGTGAGGAGATACGATTGTAAATTGGTGTGGGCATAATATATTCAAATATTTATTCTAAGGTTGTTAAAATATTTCATGAACTCTCCATGAAGACATAACGTTACAAAGTGACTTGTTACTTCAGTTCACTGAATGTCTGCTATATACAAAGATACAATTTTATTGGGTGGTTAAGGTAGTTAGTCATCTTCTATCGATCACGCGCCCATCAACGCTGAAGGTGCGGGTTCGAGTCTAACTGCTGGGTGGGTCTGCTCGACTCCAATTTTAATTGATAAGGATTGCCAGTTGTCCTATCAAAGGTCGGGGTACTACGGCTTCCTCCAGGTAAAAAACAAAGCAACGCACGATATAGGTGTACAATTGCCGAAAATTGCATTAAACACCATTAAAACTAACAATATATATATCTCGTTAATTATAAGAAATAGTATACATCATATGCGTATAATGAAAAAAATCTGTATGCCTGTTATTGTCATTTGTTGTAAAAACACTGATGAAGCATGATGGTCAGGCGAAATATTTGTGCAATTTTTAAAATATAAAAATTTGTTTTCGCTTTATTATGTATCTAGATATTGTTGCGTGCTTTGCAACACAGGGAACTAGCGGTGCATATGTTTTATGTATCCATGATTATAATATAGAACAAAGAGCTCGGAATACTAAGAGTCTACATGTTTATTAATCGAACTACAACAACAAAACTGCCTATAACAATTCTACCTTAAAACTGGAGCATGCATTCAAAGATCAGGCTGACATTTTACATTTAAAGAGCAGACAGACTAATGACAAGTTTTATGTCTCTGCAACCCCGTTTTCTAAACATACCAATTATTTATTGAGACAGAGTTCAAGAGTTTACAATACACATTAAGTCTATGTTGCATCAGAGATTAATCGCAACAATATTGTTGTACAACTTTTTAAACTCTTATATGTATATATATATTTTTTTAAAACATTCAGCGCGACTTATGCCATTAGTAAGGTCATAAATACGGAAAATAATTGTATAGCATTTCTATTAATAACGTATTACATAAAATTGAAGTTTATTTTGTTGGGTATACACAAGATTACGAGTATATACATGTAGTTATAAAGGTGTATTCAATAAAGCATATTTTAATTATTTTATCAGTAAATAATACTATAAATCAATAAAGTTTTAACTGTGATAAGAGCTTTCATTGAGGATGCTAGTTTCGCTGTTCGAGATAACACGCAAAAGCTTTTTTTATAGTCCATGTCTGTTTTAGAGCAGGTTATGTATGGATTGTCATTTAATATGTATTTCAAAGATATGTTTAAACTTTAGATAAGATATATTCGTATTTTGTTAAGATATAATAGGTTTAATAGGATATCTCATTAGACCTGTTATATACTTTATATGATATCTTATTTCATAATACTTTCTGACTTAATAAACTATGATATGCCATTTCTAAAAATCTTTTACAAAATTATTTATATATATTTTGTATAGTTTAAATATATACAATATCTATTTAGTTTATAAAATCTGTTTTATTGTAAGATACACGTTACAATTTCCTCAAATAACGACATAAATTGCATGTTTAGTTTTTAAGACATAATGTTTGACGGTAAAGTTTTTCAGAGGTCATAAAAGATTTGAGGGTCCTTTTATTAAACTGTCGTTTGCTAAACTGGACAAGTTTTCTGCATCAAAAACATGATTTTTATTTTTTAAAAATTGAATATTTATGTTGTCTTCTTTTGTTCGAATATAGATTTCATGTTCTTGATTTGCCGTTAAAGTCGGTTGTCATCCTTCTATTATTGGAAAAGTATATAAATTCTTGGATTATGTATACACATAAACGGTATACTTAGATTTGTATCAATTTTAACTTTTCTGTACTTCTTGAACCTTTCAATCTTGTCTTTAATAAACCGTTCTGTTAAATTAGACAATTAACATTAAAATCCATGCAATCTGCGTTTAATATGTAAAGGGTCTTTTTCTAACGAAACTATTCTGAATGCGGTATAATTAATAGTTATTATTGTGTATAATTAACTGAGGTTCAAATCTAGATACAAGATAGAAGATTGAAGAACATATTCATTAAAAACATACACCATTAATTGAAATACATATCTAGTCATCAAACCAATAAAAAAAGAATAATAGGTTCTTTCATACGTTTTGGAAATTTCGCGAGTGGAGCGTATAGACTCTCTTCTGTTTCAGACTCCATTGTCGCCGACATCCAATTAGAACGCCCGAAACAAGAACCGTAAACAAGAGCGTTTTTATGTTACTAAAAAAACGTTCATGTTTCATGTGTTTTGATTGGATGACGCAACGAGTACAGATGTGTGGACGTGAGCTCCTCTGTTCTTGGTTATCTGTACCAGAAATCGGCCATTTACATAAGAATATTAAGTTTTGGATATGCTGAACGTCCGATGACAGCACTCCTATTTTTATAAAAAAAAGTGTTTGCCATCATTTTGGCCTACAACAAAACCACTGGGCGATTTAAAACAAGGTTTACCTGGTTTATCCTAATGGTATTAACTTCCGAAAATGTATTCGCGGAAGATCGCTGCAACTGTCAACATGGCCGTCTTGTTTGCCATCTGTCCATATGGAATTTATAACCGCTCATAAAGTACATGTATACGTTTGTAGGTATCATGCTGACCATGCTTTATTTTGAGTGCACTTTGTTCTACGTTGTGTGTTTGTGTGCGTGTGTAAACATCTCACAGATAAGGTGCAATACATAATTCTAATCTCATACATATATTTTCTTGCACTTATAAAATCAATACAAACTATTAATAGAAAATAATTACATTACTTATGTATTTCATTATTTCTATTGGTTAACACGTTACAGAAGACGTAGATATGTTCTTACCATTTCTCAATCAAACCGTTTTCCACTGTGTCAATTGCCTGGGTTTGTTTTCTTGGTTGCTCGTTTGGCGTTAGAAATAAACAAAAAGGGATAAAAATAAATACCCAAAATTATTTGGCTATTAAAATGAAAAAAAAAACACAAACATATTGTTAATTATTTAGAAAATAAAACTATTGCTCAAACAAAAGTAAATCTGGGATGCAAAAAAAATCGTCTCCTATCTGTATTGACTATGGCAAAGGAATTTTTTCATAAGATTATGCGACAATATGGACATAAAGTTTGAAATATATTCCGACGACTAACAATATTAGTCAATTTGAATATGATTAATCTCGAACCTATAGGTGTTACGGACAGTTTACCATAAATGTACAAAAATGAAGTAATAAATGTCTTGCTTTATTATGAAGAACTTAATCATGTTAAATCTGAACCTATAGAACCCAATGCCGTTCCATCACTACCACAGACAGGCTCAAAACCCTAAAGGAAGCAGATCTTAAGCCTGTTAAAAAAAAATTCATCAATTTACATCAACTAAAGACAACACAAAAATTGATTATCTCAAATTGTTCACTAGCTATCTATTAAAATACTAGTTGACTTTATTCTACTAAGTTAAAGAGTCTGGCAGTTCATTTTGTGTTACGCGGATTGAAATTTCTTGACTTTAAAGCTGACAGTCAAGGTGATAGATTTTTCATAATAGCAATAACATTCAGCAGAAATATGTATGGTGGTATCACAAGCTAGGAGCCGTAAAATGACAAATGTATGTATGCGAGTGAAACAAATACATGGCGTGTTGCTTCATTGTGCTTATTAAGCAGCACTCCGTCTTTAACTGTTGCGTATTTAGGATACAATTTGACACAACGTGTGGGGCCTCGGTGGCCGAGTGGTTAAGGTAGTTCGTCTACTATTGATCACGTGGTCTGTCAACACTGAGGTTGCGGGTTCGAGTCTCACTGAGGGCAGGGTGTACTCGACTCCAATCTTAATTGACAAGGATTGCCAGTATTTCAACCGCAGGTCGGGGTTTTCTCCGGGTACTCCGGCTTCCTCCCCCAATAAAAACTGGACGCCACGATATAGCTGAAAAATTGCTGAAAGTGGCGTTAAACAGCATTCAAACAAACAAATAAAACAAAGACACAACGTGTTCAGCGGACATACAGTGGGTTAAAATTCTTTACCATATTGAGTGTTAACTATTTTTTTTAAATTTAATTTTTTCTTAAACTTATTATTATTAAACTTAAGTGTGTTTTCTTTACATGTAATATACTTTGCTCAAATCATTCACCGGGTGCATCTGAATACGACCAGCATATTGTTAAATAAATTAAAATGTAATTATAAGAATCAAACGCATTTTGTAAGTTTCTTTGACAATGAAGCGTTGACTGAAAACGTGCTTCGGTTAATAAAGCTTGCAAGAATGCGTTCAATTCTATACACAAGTCTGGTAAGCATACCAAAGAAAACAAAAAAATTATAAAATTTCTTCTATATACATTCGGAATGTCTGATGACAATATATTTCCTACTTTTAACAGTTATCCACGAGTCAAATCGTGCTGCCATGTATGCTAGGTGTTATGTACCCAAGGGCAAGATAGCTGACATGGCACGAGAGTCAACTTTTTAACTTCTTTTGAAGAAGTTAACTCTGGGCGGAGGAATCACAACAAGGATGAAGGGCCATGAGATCAGGACCAAGGCGAGTAACTAGTTAAGTGAAAATTCCGCTGAGGTCAATAAGCCAGGCTGCACTTAACCCAGATACGCTATGAGATAATCATTTTGAAATCTAAACCGCATTAGTAGGTCTTCGCCAAAGCTTCAAATGACCGCACCTCAAATAAAGCACAGAGGCAGAGGTTGTAAGTATGCTGCTGGCACAAAAAGGAAATCAATGTGTGCCAGAAATAACACTACTATTGGTACATGGTATTTGCAAATATTGAGAATGTAAGCCAGCTACAAGAATTGACATTTGTGACAAACAGATGCCAGAGATACATATTAATTATCTTTAAGGTAAAATGAATGATTTTATAAACAAGGAGGTCACAAACTTTGCTACAGTGGCAGAAAGAACAAACATGAACAGACATAAGGAACACCGAGTTTGTAGATCTAATTTAGTTAAAACCCATCTGTCTTGAGACAAGCAGCTAGTGTAATTCTTGACAAACATCGATAAGCGAGAAAATTTTTGGTCACAGATAACTTTAAACATCTGTGTGACAAATGTAAAAAATTAAAGATATCTGAAAATGAAGATACAAACAAGTAGAACAGTTAACAAAGAAATCAAGAAAGCACGATAAAACGCAAAGTAAACCTGGAACAACAAACAATGTCAAAACATAGAAGACTGCCTTAAGACAAAACTACAGTAAATACGCGTAGCAGCTGGTAAATAACCTCATCAGTATACGACAAGGATGCACCTCCAATATACAGCAAAAAACCAAAACATTCTAAAGAGATGGGCAGGTAATGTTCAAACCTGTACGTGCACACAGCCATTGAACAGCCTATTAGTAACAAACATCGGCAGCTATCTCATCCGTAGAAGTCACATTTTTAAAGAGTTTGTGTCTTTTATTTTGAAAATTATAATAGAAAAATGTATATAAAAACATTGAAACGACCACACACAATAATCTACTTTTGATTCCATTGGTCCGAAAATGGTCAACCAACTTCTCATAGTAGTCATAGCAAAACAAACAATACTATTTTTAATCAATTTATTGAAGACTATAATAGATAGAGAAAAACTTTAAACACCAAAATTATCAGTTATACAACAAATAAGTGAAATATTGATGGTCGTTAAAAGTTTCATAACATATATAGTTTTCAAATAACTCCACACTCTAATCAGGCAAATTATTTAAATATAGGTATGACCAAGACAAGTTATATTTCAATTATAACCACTACCCAAATTTGTGTCATGCAACAGTCCCTTCACTATAACGCAAGTTTAAAATGTATCTTACTGTTAAAAAATTACAGGCGCCATAAAGTTTGACCTTATTGGGGATTGTCTTCGAGCTATTAAGATTTTGTACATAAACACAAGTTAACATGGCAGTTTTCGGTATAGGGCATATTTATACACTCTCTTTATTCATTATCCATGGCCGTTGTGCATTTGAACTGTGACCACTCTGACATATAGTCACGTGCATCTCGTGATTTGGAAAAGTTATGCCATTTGCTCGATTTCGCCTGGTTATTAATAAGAGTACAGTTGAAATCTAATGGCTGTTTTGTATGTATTCCTTTTGAACGAATCGATGCATTGTGGCCATTAAGAATTCAAATTTCTATTAAAAATAGCCTTCTACAAATGTGTATTACTTAGCAATAAAAATTTATTGTTTTAGTTGATGTACCGGTTGATGTCACGATTATAACTAAACTAATGTTTGCTTGATTGTTTGAACGGTTTTTACGCCATTTTAGTAGTATTTTAACAACATCATAGCGTAGGAGGAAGCCACAGTACCCAGAGAACCCAGACAGTAGGCAGGGAAAGTGGCAATCAATGTCAATAATGGATAGAGAGCACATCCTATCCAATCTGCATTTGTCTCGAACGCTACCCCTTAGTGTTAAAATTTCTGAGACCAATAGCAGATGACTATCTTATATACTTAGTCATTAGCAGGAGATCTTATTCATACTGCTTTATCCCGTGGTACATCCACAATTTAACAATATATGTTTATTATTCTTCACTTAGTCACATTTGTTTCTAATAAATTTTAAGACGTACCCGCTTACATTTGTTACCTGTATAAACATGATAAATAAAAAATAATACTAGTATCTAATTTAAAAAGTTTAAAAACATTTAAATGAAATTATGACAATATCTCTTTTTGCGATTTTATTCTCAATACAAATATATATGCGAAACTACATACTACACTACAATTTTTACAAAACTGATTTTTATTATAGTTTTTTTTTTCAGTTTAGAATGGTGCTAGTTGTTATCTTATATAGAAGTTGTGCTAGTTTTGCTACCTTAATTATTTAATTAAGAGATAATTCTACATCTAATATGGAAAAGAATTGTTCTTAAAAGTTATTTGAATCTTGGAATGACAGGATCTGTTGTATTTTCATGATTGCCAAAAATAATTTTTCTTATAAAAAAATATATTATAACTGACGAAATGTCTATTAAGTTCTTAAAAGACCAAAATTTAAGTGTCGTAAGTAAAACACAAGAGTTACTGTAACTATTAAACATACATGTTTTACCTTCTTTTGAAAATATCATTCTCATGTGCCGCTTAACTTATTAATGAAAAAACCCAAGAAGAAAGACTGTGAACGTTGAAATACATATGGCAGAAACATTTAATATGATTCGATGTCGTGGCTTTTCTGCTAAAGATGTCATTTTAGCACGCAACGCAAGCTTCTCTTCTTTTGTCAATACATTGCTTGAATCAGTCGTCGTTCCACAAAGCCAATCAATACAGTATCGTGTAAACCTCGACCGTTGATCTAAAATCAATAAATGCGTAGAAAAAATTTTCAAACACATATTTACATATACGCGTTATATATCCATTTCTATACAGTCAAACATGACCAATCTTACTTACTCCGGAAAAATGAAAATATATCTAAACGCCAAACAGAAATTGAAAAGACTATATCAAACTGCCAGTATAAGAAAGTATACGTTTCATTTCATTTTACAAAAACGGAAAGAAGGTTTTAATCAAGACTAAGTTTTAAAAATAAATTTAAACAGTGTTTAATGTAAGCGGCACTGGTTCTTTAATCAGAGGATCTTAAATGTAGCAGGTTAAAAAGAGGCGACATTAGAATACATATATTGTTCATTAAATAATTTCACAAGAACATACTTATGGATGAAATGCTTCTTTTAGGACCAGCGGGCAGCTCATCCGTTTCCCTTTCCTCGTCTGACGACAATTCAGGCTCATCGACATCGTCTTTAGTCCACCACGTCACACGATGTAACTATATAAAACAAATAAATCGGAAAGTACAAAATACGTACATGTATATACTTCTTAGCAATCACAGTTAATTAAGGTTATGGTCGAGTGAACCCTGCCTGCAGAAAGGGCTACGCGATTTCTGTTTTGGCAGGCACGTTATCACTAGTAGATGACTAACTATCTATCATTTTAGCTACCGAGGCCCCAATGTTTGTATTTCACATTTTTATTTATTATTTTATATCCTATTGAAAAAACAATTATATGTATAAAAAAATTTGCATCTGACATTTCGCTTAGTCTTTTGTAAAAATTAATAGATTAAAAACTGGTGATTTCCTTAAAATCAGTCCAAACCTTTCTGGTTGGTCTGGGCGTTGTGATAAGACTAATCACTACCATAAATATTGCACTTAGGACTGAAAGTATTGCAGCAAAGTGTAGAAAGTCGACATATTTTGTTATGGATAGTCTGTTATCTTCTTCCTCACTTCCACATGCAGGTGTCGGGTATACAAAATCTAAAACTGCTCGTATTACACCAACAGCTAAACTCAGCATTAGTCCCCAGAAGGCGCCCTAAAACAAAAACGAATGTTATCAATAAAGCAACATCCAAATGGCGTAAAATCCTGATTACATCAATGTGATCAGTTTATCACTGATAGCGTACTAATAAATTATACACAAAACGTGAAAAATGTACATTAAGACGTGTGACTCCTTATGATCTTATTACTAGTATATTTGTCGGGATCTGAAATACCGTTAGTATTTTGTAGCAATAACAGCTCAAAATTTATATACGAGTTGTGAATTCGTAAATTGTTTATTAGACACATAAGTGTCATTACATGTTTGCTTTTATACGTTACTGTTTCCTCTTCTGTCGTCTAGGTTTGTATTGAAAAAGGTTAGTCAATAAAGGTAACACCAAACCTGTTCTGTCAATCTGTTCCAGAACAAAGCAAGAAGAAAAACGACACACATGGGAGGAACAAGATAAGATCGTATCGACTGCATATAGAACCAGAACATCCCGCCTTGAGCTTCTTGTAGAACAGGAATCCATAAAACACTGAGTCCAACTAGAATTAGAACAGTGACTCGGCCAACTATCATGAGCTCTGATTGCGATGCATGCTTTCTAAATTGCCTCCAAATGTCCATCGTCATAATAGAACAAGCGCTGTTTAAGATGGAAGTTAATGAACTCATTAATGCTGCGAGTAAGGCCGCCAACATTAGTCCCCGCAAACCTTTAAAGATAATAAAGTAGTGTATTGTGCTGGATCATTTTTATTCTAATGAAACAATAATTATGCATAGCCGAATTTAATAAGACAGTGCACACAATTTAAGCAATTAACCTGTCTTAAATTTATCTCAAAGGTAGACATAATTATCTGAACAAAATTTATTAAATTAAATGACTTGCATTATAACAGAGATAACTGTATTATATTTGAAATCGACTGACATCAATTTCAGACTACCACAATTAGTTTTCACTTTCTTTGAATGCATCACAAGCAAACTTACTTTTGTTACCAGTTTGAGTTGATATACATTGCATATTATACTACACGTGTGTTTATAACCTTCTGAATGATATAACTTTTAAAAGTCTATATTGTATTGGTAGGTTGCATCATGTGTAAGAAAAGAGATTTTTTATAGGATACGATTTTGTTTGCATTGATTCATTTGTAAACCAGGTCTTACCAACGATAGAATAAAAAAACTTTATTAAAAAGATGTGTGCATCGAGAGCGTTTAAACAAAAAATTAAATTCTTCCTCTGTCCAATAAAATGCAAGTAAATCAAGTACGAAAATTAAACGGAAACAAATAGCTGAATAAGTTATTACGATAAGGCACCTACCATCGGGTAACAACCGCATAACTAGCAGCGGGTACGCTATATTGCTACAGCCAGCTCTGTTACCACAAAATTGAAAACATTTTTCAGGATCTGCGCAGGCGATTTCATCTTGAATAAATGATAAAAAAACATATTACATACACGATATTACTGTTTATAAATCAATGCATTTTTAAATTAAAGAAATTTGACATGTATTCCATAAACTAGTACCTTTCAAATTGAACATTGTATAATTATTTATCGAAATGGTCTGTCTTGGGAATATTTAAATTGGAAGATATAATTATAATTAAATACATACTAGGATATAATATCCTGCTGATCATTCCGGGAAAGACAAAGAGAAAGAGTCCTGTGAGTTTTAACACTGCGGCAAAAAGGGAACCACCTTTAGCGTGAGCAATATTTTTCGCTGCCAAAGTCCTCTGAACAAGAATCTGCAAAATGTATTTGACAAATTATAGCTCGCATATTCCTAAATGAGTGCGTAATATATTCATTGCAAACAAACCATAGAGTAGCATATGAAATAACGATTTGTGCATAACCAATAAAGAACTTGGAAGAAAGGTAGGACAAACAAATGTCATATGTAGAAATAATAAAAGTAACATAATTCTCGCTCCATCTTTAGGAAGTATTTACGAACATATGAAATTTTCCACGAAATCAAGTTCAAAATGCCGTAGGTAAAAACACGTGTCTTTGACAGAAGTTTTTCTGGAAAATATTTCAACAGAGAAAAGGGAATGAGTATCTATCTGTTGATTATTAAACCAACTATTAGGATATAAATAGCAGACGCACTAAAATAACTACAAGACATAAAACTATTGAATTATGGTCCTTGTGTTCAAAATTGAAATTAATCATATGTAGGACAAACATGTAACTATACTGAATGTTGGATGGATATAGACAAAAACAAGTCTCTCAGTATTTAATTTTATGCGAGTTGGCATGTTATTGTCCGACGTATACAGTACATGTGCACAGACAGTGACACGAAAAAAGAAAAAAATGTATTAAGCTCCGACCTGATCTTGGCACCAGTTGTACATTCCCAGGACTGATAACCCTGTAAGCGCACCTGTCCATGGTATATCACCAGTCGAAGGGTCTCGGAACATGTGCATGGCGTCTTTCCTAGGAAGTCCACATGAATAGTACGTCTCATTAGCTATTGTATAATTTGCTGCGCTGACCATGTATTTTGCTGATACTTCATTCCAACCCCCGACTTTTATTAAAGCTATAAATAAACATATAGTTACTTACTTTTAATATCGTGATTTTTTTAAATGTGTGTCTTCATTGTATTATTTATCTTTATGTATAACATGCAAACAATAAATAGGGATGTAACTGTTAAAGGCATTCATTTATAAAAAAAATTATCGCAATGCGTTTTCAATCCACAGTGCCTTTCATGTTAGAACATCTTCGCTTCAAGATATGTTGTACCACATTACAACAGACACGTATTAGACCCGTGTATATTGAAAACCGAAATAAATTTGTAAAATATTTATCGAGTAATAAGTCGATTAAATTGTGTGTACCTTGGAATACAGTTAAATTGGGCATTAAGCTACATGTACATGTACATCGTACGCTATACTAACTTAATTATGGCTTTTGGAAACGAAATTAATCTATATGGTTTATCTGTTCTGTGTTAAAGGAGGTACATGCACCATAAATCTTGGATCATCAATCGTTGTTGGCTGTCTCTTGTTTTTTTTTTGAGATGAATAAAATAGTATAGATGAATTTAGACCATCAACTTGCTTAACATCAGTAATCAGCAACAAAAGCCAAGGAATATATGTTTTTATTCATAAGGATGATAATAATTAAAAAATAGTTTATTTCTACAATCCTCATCGTTATCAATCAGCAAATACTCATATTGGCCGTCGTGTTGGAAACCTAAAACCAATTATAGGGAATTCATTATAGCTGTTTACTTACCAATGACAAAAAGAATAGATGCACTTATCACTAAAATAATAGACTGTAGTGTATCGGTGTATATTACCGCGGCCAGGCCACCTGTACGTAATATAAATAAAAAGTCGACGAATCTCAAGATTCTTTGATTAAATATCATAAATGTTTACACAACATTTTTCAATACACATATTTTAAATATTGCTCAGGTGATTAAAAAAAAACAAAAAACAATGGTATATTATTGGTCCAATAATAATCCATGACAGCGTCTCATTCTTTGAAAAAATATTGCTACAAAGAAAAACATCATTTAAACAGAAACAAGGTGAATATATGTTTCAGATATTCTGTTCAATATGAAGAATGAGTTAATAAACGTGAAGTTAGTAAGGTTTGTCTTACCAACAACTGTGAAAAGTGCAGTGAACGCTAGAATTACTAAAACACACAAGTACATGTTCCAGTTCAGTATCCTTTGTAGAAATATCGCAGCTGAATACAATTCCGTCTGCAAAAAATTCTGTATAACAATATATATTGTACAATCAGCGCACTAAACCATACTTTCTTCACCATATTCAAACACTGAAACTAACCTTGTTTGCTAACAAGTATATCCAAAGTACAATTGAATAATTTATATACATTAGTTGAATTTGTTAAAGTAAAAAAAAGGGATAATCGTATGCATGCAATTGAATGTCATTTATTGTTCTCTTAATGAATCAAGTATTTAAAGTTTCTCTGCTTCAAAAATAAATAAACAAATAAACGCAGCATGCACTATTCTACGTTGCATATAAGTACAGCAGTATATGCACAGTAACTACAATTACAATACCGAAATGTTAACGAAGATGAATCCGATAAGAGCAAAGAAAGCACAATACGTTCGGATCCTCTTTCCACCCAACCGTTTCCTCAGATACTCTGGCATGGTAAAAGCCTAAAATAGCAGTCGCTTTTTGATTATCGTTTTCGCTCAATGTTAACAAATATCTAAAAAGGTTAAGCTGTTAAAGAAACTGAAATGAGCATTAATGGACATAGTTCTAGGTAGTATGTACGTTTACTTGCTACATAGTTCTATGTTATAAAATCTACGATTATGACCTATTAACTTTCTCGAGTCTTGATTTATCCATTCATTAAAATGATTATAAATGAGGTAAAACATTTACATGTTTGGTTAATTGAAATTATACCAAGTAATCAAGTGATTTACACAATGGTTCCATTCGTATACAATGGCTTTTAACTCTTATAAAACAAGTCTTTTGATATGATATAGATGAAAGAAGAGTTGTAGTCATCCACCTGTGCCCACTAAGAAAATTTTATCAAAGCTTTATAATTAGGTCACTTATGGCAAGTCAAGACTAACTGATATATTGTTTGGTTTTTGTTTATGTCGTTGTTAAGACATTTATTTCGTATCGCCTCATCAACACCACAGAGCTGCCCAGCGCTTCTCCAGGTGGCGGATATGGGAAAGCCTGTGCACGGACCACAGTGAGTAACGTGTTTGGAGAGTGCCAAGCTACTTGCACGATAAAGACCCATTTTATAGATGTCCGTTAGAGTATGTTCGTTTTAGCCACTACGAAAGTCTAAATTTTCTTCCCCTACTCATACCCATACTTTCCCTGTGCAATTTGAATTTTTTCCCTTAGGTCCATCTTTCCCGAATAGATTTATTGTTTGTTTTTAATTTTGCCCATTCTGAATAAAGCTGAATACTGCTCACTGGACGGAAAGCAAAACTTCAATCAATCAATCAACGCATGATATAACTTAAAGTTATATCAATGTTCTTTGAAGACAAATGATTAAATTTGTTCAAATGCTTACCCCGCAAGCAATATAAACTGGATCAAATACCCAACCAAGCGCAATTAAGAAAAACACTGCCTGAAAATAGAATAAATTACTTTTTTATAGTCAAATTAAGAACAGAATTAATGAAAAAGGGGAAAAAAGCAGAAACGTGGAAGTTGCCCTAAACGATTAGTGTCTATAGGGTCTTAAATACATAATAATTAATTATTATACAATTGCAAGTTATGTAATTTAGTACTAATCTTGTCTCCCGTTTCGTGTTGTTCTCTGCTTAGCACATAACACCTATGTAGTCAGGTTCTGAATTTGAATATTGGAGTGACATATCTTATTTCCTTACTCTAATTTAAAAAGTGTTGGTTGGCAGTAAAAACAGTCATGTTTCTGTTATTTTGTATTGCTTATGGGATAAATCGAATCGAGAAGAGTTGAAATGTCATCAACAGGTTCAAATTTGCCACTTTAGTTTCATAGATGATTATCCTTAGCCAGTAGATGCAGTTTATGATCTTTTGTTTTGAGTGGTTTTGAAGTTGTTTGTTTTGTCGTTTTAAGTTATTTTTTAACCTCAAACACATGTATGAATTGTTTTCATGTCGATTTACTTGAAGTTAATGAGTTATTCATAAAAATATGTCGAGGTTGAAACAAACAGAGCAATAGCGAACAAAGTCTTACAATAACATAATACTAACACATTTGTTGATTTATATATATTAAATAGGTTTATAAAACATGAATGACTTGTAGAAAACGTTTCAAAAATATTATAGACATAAAGAGTATGACACATAGTGTAAAATAATATAATTTTTATTGATGCCTATTTTCCATTAAACTGTATCATTGAGTTTTATTGTACAAATTGTATTACATACATGCCACTCGTATATCGTAACAGCTACTCCCGACGCGGCTGCTAATCCCGCTATACCAATAAACATAGGAGCTCCAATGTTGCTTGCATAAATTGAAGCTCCAATCTAAAAAACATGTTAATATATAAATGCATTTGATATAGTCATAACAGTCTATTCAGATTTTTAATTTCTGTGGTGTCAAATAAATGCATGTAGTGTTTTTTTTTGTTCTTTGTTTGTTTTCATCGTA
Organism: Limnoperna fortunei; assembly: GCA_944474755.1. Classification (NCBI taxonomy): domain Eukaryota; kingdom Metazoa; phylum Mollusca; class Bivalvia; order Mytilida; family Modiolidae; genus Limnoperna; species Limnoperna fortunei. The sequence continues at coordinate 72,995,330 of OX104115.1, read as the reverse complement.
GTTTTCCTTCGTTATGTTCAATCCACCTTGATCCAATTTTGTCTGTTTCTCAATTATATTTAGTTGGTCAAATCGTTATTCCGTTGGTTATGACATATAATGCAAACTGAAACGTTCCCTATGGCCAATGTAGGTAAAATCTATTAAAACAAATTATGATAACGTTACGTGTAATGCATTAAAACAACTATATTGTTGTCTTTGCTATTGCTAATATTTATTATGATTTTGTTTTATTTAAAATATTTCATTGGTCACAATATGTCACATAATTAAAACTATACAACAGTTGAACAGTTTTGCAAAAAACTAACTAGAACATAGTTGACAGAATAACTACCTCTACCTCAAATGAATACCTGGAACACTAATTCTTACTTATAATAGATTTGTGTGAATATTTCATACCTTTCAGCCAAATCATATCCAGTATGTAATCATGGTTAATCAAAGAAACTAGCAAACTTCAGTAAAAATTATTGTTTATTTTAAAAACTTAAATTGTTGCTATATGTAAAATTGACAAGGTTATTATGAAAAAGTTGTCGGATAAATAGAAAGAAGACAATTCTATCAGATGTTTATGTAAATTTTCAAAATGTCCATAAATACAACATATTTATGAAAGAATATTATAATAATCAATTATAGCCTTTTAACTTTCGTTCAATACATTTTCTACCAAATTGATCATTTTTTTATTAAAAGACCATAATTATATATTAAAAGCTATTTACGTGTCACTATATTGGCAAAAACAATTGACGAGTACAACTTGCAGTTGTCATGCATTTTTAATATAAACTAAACTTGCCAAAGAATCTTAATAGTGCAAGTACAAGATTTTATGTACAAAAGGATTATTAACTTCAAAACAACTCAAGGAAAACCACTTCATTAAAAGATTTCTTATTATAGTTACTGAAAAAAAGAAAAAAAAACATGTCTAAGTGTCATACTGACTTTTACTGGAAAAGGCATAGCTTTTTAAGTTTGAACTAAATTTACTTTTACAGCAACAATCTACTAAAACACAACATACTGGTATCCAATGCATTGTCTTTCCCGCCAAAAAGTATCCAGTTACATTTCCTCTGTTTGGTCTGCATGTTGACTACGAACAAAATGTTCAACAGTCATTAAAACAGTTTCAAAAAAATGTATACAAAAGAGGAGAGGTAATCAAATAACTACTAATTTTCGCGACAAATATTGAATATTTTAAATAACAGTTATTTCCATTTTTATATACCACAGGTATCGAATGTTGGAAGCCTTTCCGTTAGGGCTGCTAGATTATAATCAAAACAATAGTGGGTAACGTATTGGAGAATGCTATGCTTTTTGCAGGTTAAACTAACCTTTATGTAGATTTCAAACAAATATCAGGCGCATAATAGGTGCTACGCACGGCTTAAATCTCTGTCATTACCGAAGTAACAATACAAAGGCCGATTACATTTCTTTACATTATAGTGAAAGTGTTATGAATTACTTATAATTTCGTGTGTCCTACGTAGCTTTCTGCCCTACTTTGCGATTCGGTTACTTGGTTTGTTTGGTTTCCATTTCACGACTCGTGTTAATAAGGTTGGTATCCATCAAACGTAACACAGTTTTAGTTATTATAATATATCAGCTTACGTAAGAATCACTGAAAGTCTTTGAATCCACTCTTTAAAGGCACTAAAATATCGAAGCGATTACTTTAACTACGCTGTGTTCATAAAAGGCGCCCAATATTTGTTGTCATTATCAAACATGAATTGATCTGTTTTTGGAAATATCCAAAACGCACTGAACAGCATTTAATTCTTAGTGTGCGCAAAGTCGCATTTTTTATTAATATTATAGCATCTTTATTGTTCGAACATTTTCATACGCTGAATGGTTTCTGTTGCTTTTCTTTTTATCCCCAGCAAGAAATCAAAAGGAGAGTCATGTCGTCGTTAATTTCAGAACTTTTGCAGGTACGGCATCTGAACATGATTTGTATGACTGCTTGGGCTTGCCGTATAGATAATTGTCTTGTATACGTACTTGGTGAACTGTGTTGTATAATTTGCGGAATCCTCATGTCCTCGGTCAGTAAATACAATCATGTTTGAAATTCTAGGTGTTAAACATGTTAATTTTCTTTTATAAGATTCACGTTTTTTAGTTGTCATGTTTGAAAAAAAATACGAAGGAAATTCATTTATTACATATCCTTTATTATAGCAGGTCTTTACTTTGCTTTAATATTTTTAATCTGAAAAAAGATTTTAAACTTACAAAAGTGAATAAAAATATATATTTGCAAACAAAGAGATGGAACGTCGAAAGACTGACATTTTTAAGTCTTTATTCCTTAAGGAAAGTCAAAACATTTATGAACTGGCAGAAACGAAAGCGTTGTTTGTTGACAAGAAATTGTCCAGCCATTAACTAATTTGTACATTCAGGATAAAACATGTGCCTGTCGGCGGAAGATTGAATAATGTATACATGCAACATTTGTTACCTCTAAAGTCTCGACAACCGTTCCCCAGAGATAAATATATTTTTTATTTAACAGATTTTGATATAAACAAAATTCGTAGTTAATAGATGTGCAATTTATATATTATCTTTTGTCATGTTTGGTATCCGAGTTGGCTAAATAAAATTTGAATAAAAGAACTGAAAAATCGACATAAGTACAAATTAGATTTTTATAAGCATATCATTGTTTCGGATATATTCAGTGAGATATAAATGATGTCTACAATATTCGCGGTTTTCCGGTTTTTTTTTTCGTTCGAATGCCTTTCAGCACCACTTTAAGCTATTTGTTAAAGATATATTAAGGCATCCATTGTTTTGGAGGAAGAAGTCTTAGTACCCGGTTAAGCCCCTTCCTTTGGAGGGTAAAGTGGACATCCCTGGCACTTAAGGTTTGAGTAGTCTACACCCTTCATGTCCGCAGTAACTCTCATACACACTGTCTTTGTGTTAACAGTTGTGTTAACAGTATAGCTTATATATGACTAAGCACTTTTGATGGAAGGTAATACAATGTTTTGAGTGCCATGCATAATTTTAACCATGTTTAGTTAACTATAGAAATACATGAAGATTTGTTTATCATTTTTGATGTTTTTTTATTTTTATGTATAACACTGGTGATTTAGAATTGTTTCAAAGGTACAAGGTCGTGCACGGTAAAGATAGCCTTTGTTAATGTCGTTTCAATACAGTCGCAACAGTTGTATTGATTCTCCGTCTATTTCTAAATTCAGTTCAGCGACACTTACAGTTTCTTGCCCATTAATTCCATCCCATCACGGCAGTGTCAGTTGAATTACTATTTTATATGAATAGAACAAACGAGTAAAATTTTATTCAAATTCATTCAAATCGTAATACAATTTTAAAAATAATTACCCAAATTCCAACTGCAACAACAACGCCGAAGTATACTGCTAAAACTGCAAAGTCCCAAGTAGCCAAGGTCTCAACCATGTTGAGCTGCTAATAAATGTTTGATATAAAGTTGGTTTTATACTACCGAACAAAACTAAATAAACATATTTCTATTATCCAATTATCTTGATTTCTCAGCTCCACCGTTTTTTCACTAGCAGAAATGAAGGGTATAACAAAATACCGAACACCGAGGAAACTGCGAAAAAAAAACAATCCACCAATCAAAGTGCTAGAAACAGCTACTTGATTTGTGCGCAACCAATTGAAGCAACATTTATTAAAGAAAGAAAATTTATAAATGTAACTACAGCCTACTGACTGTTAAAATAAATAATATTAAAAACGAATGAAAACCCACGTATTCATTTGTATAAGCATTACATTCCATTTAAAGTAATCACAAAGTCAAAGTACTTGTATTAGTAACTATATATAAAGTAGGTCATTGACATTTGCACAAATCCTATATTGTCAACAGATAAAAGATTTTAACTAATCACTAAATGTTGACTATTGAACTACTCTTCAATACACAATACTGTTTGGTCAAAGTGCAGATGCACTGAAATAAATTTAACATGAATTTGCAAAATATGGTAATATTCAATGTAAACTATTTGTTCGCCAATCGTTGCAACATCAATATATAATGGACAGGTTATGGATCATATGTTTTGTGAAGTGTTGCGTGAGACCACAGAGCTGCCCAGCGCGTCACCGGGTGGCGGATATTACATGTCCTCTCGTTGTGGGGTTTTCAGGTCATAATTCGGTAAGCCTGAGTGCGGACCAAAGTGGATTATATGTTTGGAAATTGCCATGTTCCTTGCCCAATACAATATCCCTGTTGTAGATGTCGCTAATTGTAGGCTTGTTGCAGTCTCTACCAATACTCCATACATATCCAATGGCATTCCAATTTGTTCATTTTGCTCCATATTTTTTGAATTGATTATTGTTGAAAACTTGTTCTCAATATAGCTAAAATACTGCTCACAGGACGTAAAACAAACATCCATTTGGTCATCATAACTGTTGAAATATCCATTTCATTAAATAAATTTTACGTTACGATAAATAAAACGAAATAGTAGTCTAAATTAATTTATTTCACTTTTTACCTAATGTTAAAACATTTGCAACGAACATGTTAGCATTATAGGTATACACACTGTATGTAGTTCAGTAAACAATATCGTTGATACCGACAGAAACCTCAGTAATTGTTTTTGAAAATCATTAACTTTTTTATAAAAGGCAGTACAACCTCTATAATCAAACTACAACAGTTTCTTCATTTTAAAATGTATTGTTAGTATAACTGCTTAAAAATGCCTGTAACGGATCCATGTTGTAAAATTTACCAACATACGGCAATCGTTTTGGATATTGACCAACTGAATGCAGACATTTTGTGCCTGTTGGTGTAAATATGAACGCTTTAAAAGAAACTTTCTTTATCAAACCTTGTGTTCTCAAAACGCTTGTTAACGTTCAACCTTACCAGTATCTTTCGTCATATACAATTAGGACTCCAATCACATGATTTTTAGATGAGTCTGTTCTAATTATTTCATATCACTGCAAAACTTCAATACACATTATGCAACCAAATTTGGTCAACATATAACCTAAATCATGTAGTCCACGTTACTTCTGGAAAAGGAAAAAGTATTGGCAACTCTCCGAACGATCCAAGACAAGTACACGATGCCTTCTATAAAACTTTAAGGACAATATAGTAGTAGTATTGAGTAACGTTTTAGTTTAGAAATGTAAACTAGACATCACGAAAACGATAGTGACTATAAGAAAAGGCAGCGATAGTATACTAGAAAAAAACAGGAACCACAAATTTAACACTGGATAATGACCATCTAATTTGATAACTTTACTTTAAGGGTGCAATCAGAATTCAAGTACTCGTCACGGGTTGCTTTTGTCGGAACCATCACAGATTTGTAAATACACGCTTTTCGAACGTGTATTCAAAAGCACGTTTTTTTAAATCAAATAATGTTATGTAAACAGCTTCCCTGTTTCATAATTTGCATTGACAAATATCCCTTTCGTAACTGTGACAATGGTACAATGTAGCCCGCTGATCATTTTTTATTTATGTTACCAATTATGTGCAGAATTGTGCCAGGATAATAACACTTGATTGTCAAATGCATGTAAAACAATATTTCAAGTTTTCATAGGTTACTGTTATATAAATATGTCAATTGTCAGAGACGAAATTATTTGCACGTTTCATTTCGATTAAAAGTCAAGTTATATAACCTTCTGGTATACGCTCGAAATCAGCAAAATTTAAATACTAAAATTAAGATGATGACACGTCAAAGTTTGTTTTAATGCATGATATAAATGAAAAAAGTGTTTACATTCTTACATTTGTAAAGACGATGTCAATACAGAAATAAAACGTAAACTATAACCAACGTACGAACCACGAAATTAAGTATTCCACGACATGTCGTTTTTACACAACCCACAAAATTGATGCTCACGAAACTAAATGAAACCAACCATAGAAGGTAAAAACAGCAAGCAAACCGACCGGAAAACACGACCCAAAAGTCAGAGAACACGTACAAATACGGATATAAACAAACATATACAATGGTAGCATGCTACGTCAGGAAAAGAATGACTAAAGATAAGATATTTTGAAACAAAATTTTGCTTAAACTAAACAGAAATCTGCATCATGCATATGCCATCTAATGAACTTATTTCTCCTTTCGATGCGATTTAGAGCAACACAATTTTGTTTTTGCTATGTTCCTGTCACGTTTATCTCGTTTATGGTAACACAAATATATAAATTTACTTAATCTGTTTACTCAACAACCATACATTTTACACAACATCTTACATAAACTTAAATTTAAAAGTTACATAAAAATTATAATTATAGCAGCCAAATCTTGTACTTAAGATGCGTTATATTAGCCCCATTTATAAGTCTGTCATTATAGACCCAACTTGACATCAAATAACATAATCTAGAGTTTTTAAAATTTTTGTAAAATCCTTTATTAAAATTACCTATAAAAACAGGAATATGCATGAAGGTATGACGTTAGTTACCTTTTAGGAGACAATACAAAGTGTTTTAAGTGTGTTATATCATAGGTCTACCATAAAATTTTACGAATTTCTTTCAAAAAAGCTGTGACGATTATATTGCATATCTATACTTATACAACCATAACACGCATGGTCTTTATCTACAAAAACAAGCTGTGACAATTATATTGCATATCTGTACTTATACAACCATAACACGCATGGTCTTTATCTACAAAAACAAGCTGTGACGATTATATTGCATATCTATACTTATACAACCATAAAACTCATGGTCTTTATCCACAACACGTACTGCAGGACCTTTGCAATCAGTGACTTTAAAGACAACCAATAAGTACCAATTGCATTGATGGATATTATTTTTGTAGCTTAATTCCAGCAAATGTTGTTCCAACGTACGGGAAAAAGTTAACAAAGTACACATCAAAGAAGAAAATCGATGGAACAACGTGAACACAGTGTTGACTGTCACTGGGCATGTATGGAGCATTGGGTAAGGCGGGTACGTTAACCTTTTTTAGGTCCATCAATGCGCTTTATCTGTTTTCGAAAACTACAATATGGGTTTTTACTATGCTAAGAGAAACCTTCCAAACAAATTACGCTTCGGAGTTCACTGGCAATCGTTACGTATTATAACTGACAACACCAACTTGAGGGCCTTTCCTTTCCGCCGTATAAACTCGATACACAGAGCTCAGTATGTCATGCCATGAGACATACGTACGTAGCCACTGATTGCTTTTTCCTCAATTTCATACTCCTATATAGTCCTCAGGTCGAGTGTTATTTTTAAAGCATTATTAGTAATAAAACCCTCCAGTAGTGTCTTGTCTCTCAGACAGAAATAGAATAAACCAAAATGAACATAGAAAAATTAATTGAAGCGAACCTTAAAATGGCCCAAAAAGTACAGGAAGAGATGGATACCTTATATTATTGCTTTAAGGTTGTCAGGTCGATTATTAGGGCCCCACCACTTCAGTCTGTCCGTCCTTCCGTCCAAACTTATCGTGTCCGGGCTGTAACTTTTTTTATCTTTTGAGGTATGCTTTTGATATTTGGAATGATGGTAGATAATATCAAAGTGATGGGTCGCATACCATGGTTGTTTACCTTTGACCTTGAACTTTGACCTTAAGGTCACATTATTGCTTTCTGAATGACAAATTCATGTCCGGGCTGTAACTTTTTTTCTTTTGAGATAGGCTCTTGATTTTTGGAAAGTGGGTAGATAATATCAAGGCGATTTGTCACATACCGTGGTTGCTGACCTGTCACCTTAAACTTTAACTTTAAGGTCATGTTATTGCTTTCTGAATGACAAATTCATGTGCAGACTGTAACGTTTTAATCTTTTGAGGTAGGCTTTTGATTTTTGGAATGTTGGTAGATCATATCAAGGCGATGTGTCGCATACCGTAGTTGTTGACCTTTGACCTTGACCGTTGACCTTAAGGTTACATTATCGCTTTCTGAATGACAAATTCATGTCCGGGCTGTAATTTATTTTTATATTTCGATGTAGGCTTTTGATATATGGAATGTGGGGAGATAATATCAAGGGGATGTGTCACATACCTTGGTTGATAACCTTTGACCTTGACCTCAAGGTCGACGGGGCCAACAGAGAGGGGTACCATCTCACTGATATCTAGTTAAAAAAAATCATCCGTTGTCGAAACTATGCAGACTCACAATTAGGTCAACTGCTGATGTTTTATGTAAAATAGAAAAAGACAATACAACTACCCGTACCATATTAAGCCGGCGTATGATGCAGACATTTTACAGCTATAACATTATAATAGATTTTGCTATTAGTATTCTGTTTTCAAGACCGGACGCTGAAATACGCTACTTAAACAAGGATTTGTTGTACCCAGGTTAATATCAGTCCTTTTGCAAACCGTATGACCATCAACATCTCTATCTAAAAAAATGATAAGATTTTATTTTTGATAAACGTACGTTTTCTACCAAGTACCTGGGCTAATTCTAATGGGAGACACGCACTGCTTATTTGTCTATAGATTCTGTATTCACTTATGGTTCGTGTTTTTCCTGTTTAGTTTTGTATTGATGCCAGACGAGTTATCTTACATTTTTCTCTTAAATATTTATAAAGGTTAAGGTAAACAAATCGGCAACATATGATCAATGTTAATAATAGTTTTTGTGTGGAAAATATTGCCAGCGCATGTGTTCGTCCTTTTAAACCGTTAGATTTTAGCAGAACATGTACTCGGTCATCAATTTTGTTTTAATAAAATGATATAACATATATTTTTGTCAGATAATAGTGCATTACTAAAATATATGTGTTGTTTTGTTAGAATATCCTGCAGCGTGATAGTATTTACGTTAAGTTAGTGATAATCACCTAAAAAGGGGTTATGTTTTCGACTGTCCTTGGTTGTGTAATTATGCATTCTACAATCAGACCCCCTTGTCAGAGTGAAATTGGTCTTATAATTGGTCGTAAGGGCATTAAAAATGCGTCTTCACGTGAAACTTTTCATCTCAATTTATCGTTTTTCAGTTGGTTATAAAACGTAACTGTACCAGTTAAAGACATGTTTTGTTAAAATATTGACAAGTACGCCATCATGACATTTAGAAGCATAGTACATGATTATTGGTAAATGCAGTTTTGAAGTTTGATCAGAAACATTTATATTGTCTGGTTAGTATTGCTTATTAAAAACATTTCACAACAGTGTTTAATTTGCAATTTATCTGTTGCTAAAGTTAAGATTAATGTTTTATTAAATGTCATAATTTTTTATTTAAACATGAAAAATGTTTTTATTTGATTTGTTAGTAAAGAATTTAGAGTCTAGAACTAATTTTATTTCAGAAGTGAACAAACAAAATTACACAGTGTATGTTTAAATTGAACTCAAAGTTGGTATCTAATAGACCAGGTCATTGGGCTCATCAATTAATTAATTAAAAATATATCTTTATCATAACTTAAACAAAATACATGTATTTTTAATAACAACGAATAATATTTCTGTATAAATGTGCAACTCCATATTTTTCCAGTGGGCGCAAACTATAAATGATATAAGGTGCCAGTAAATTGTCATGATTATTAAATCGATCGAATTATGTCGCTTAATAGTGGGATAAGTTCATGGTACGGTTATTTTACTTTTAAAAAGATATAGCTGTTTACATATAAAATTATACAAGATAATCATTCGCACTCTTCGAGACATTCTCCAAACTTTTTAGACCATTTTACGCCATAGTAAGAAAATTGTTGAATTGTTGAAAGGCGTTTCCTACTGCCTCGATAATGTGGTCTATAATTCACTATGAACCAAAATAAGGACTGACATTACCATACACAGTTCAAATTTGATTGATAGAAACTGATAGTGACTGTAAATTTACTGTTCACGATCTGTAAATCACTGTGTACAATTCATACAGTTCACGTCAGTCATTTACAATTTTTATCTTTTACTGATTGCTTCTGTCCTGAACTGAAACAGTTCATGACAGTTAAGTACAGTACTTTTGTAGGATTGAAAAGAACTGTTAGTCACTGCATCAGATCTTGACAGTACTTTTAAATTTTTACCTGGATTTAGAATGACTGACATTCACTGTATCAGTCCTTGACAGTGATTATCAATATTTACCTGTATTTAGAATGACTGATAATCACTGTAGCAGTCCTTGTCAGTCATTATCAGTTCTTACCTTGATTTAGAATGACTGATGTTCACTGTAGCAGTCCTGGACAGTGATCATCAATATTCACTTCGATTTCGAATGACTGATAATCGCTGCAACAGTTCTTACCTTGATTTAGAATGACTGATGTTCAATGTAGCAGCTCTGCCAGTCATCATCTGTTCTTACCTTGATTTAGTATGACTGATGTTCACTGTAGCAGGGATTGGCAATATTTTCCTTGATTTAGAATAACTGATATTTGAACTTTTGTTTTTATTTTAGCCTAGCAAACTATGTTTTTACAAAAGTTGTAAAAAATGCATCAATGTATGACAGCTTTTCACATGAACATTAACACTAATATTGCGTTGAAGGGTGTTTTTTTTTAAAGTCACAATATTGTCACTAGTAAATATGTTTGTTCGTTGGTTTGAATGGTGTTTAACGCCACTTTCGACAATTTTTCAGCTATATCATGGCGTTCAGTTTTTATTGGGAGTGGAAGCCGGAGTACCTGGAGAAAACTCCGGACCTTCAGAAGGAAGCACCTGCCCGCAGTGAGAATCGAACCCGCAATCTCAGTATTGACTGACCACGTGATCAATAGTAGAGGAACTACTTTAACCACTCGGCCACCGAGGCCCCTTCAATTCAATATGAGAACATCAGGAAAATAAAAAGAACTTTGTTTAATATTTGTGTGGTTATACGCAAAGTAAATCTCTTTCATGAGCTTTTTTACTGACATCGTCATTGGGAACATGATCATATATGAGCAGTATATATATAGGCTGAATTGAAATAGATAATAAATAGAACACTGAATAGTTTGTTTTCGTTTGTTTGAATGTTATTTAACGCAACTTTCAGTAATATTTCAGCTATATCATGGCGTCCGATTTTTATATTTGGGGAAGAAGCCGGTGTATCGGGAGAAAACTCCCGACCTTCGGTGGGAAAACTGGCAATCATTGTCAATTAAGATTGGAGTCGAGCGCAACCTGCCCGCAGAATGAAACCCGCAACTTCAGTATGGACAGACCACGTGATCAATAGTAGACGAACTACCTTAACCACTCAGCCACGGAGGCCCCCAAACACTAAACCAGATATAAATTCGCCTTTTGTTATAAATGTATATACAAATTATGGAAAAAATATTTATAGCAGAAGAGATACAGATACAAAAAACATTAACAGCTACATTTGTGTACAATTGCATGAACGAGGGACTAATAAGTTCATACCTATGTAATGTATGATTTTAAGCCGATGGGATAAATGTGTACATACATGTATTTCTAAAAAAGGAGACATTTTTATTTGTTAATCTATGTTTATTAGTAATTAAACCACAACTTGGTATATTTTTTAGAATTTTAAATATGACCGTGTGCATTCAAATTGATTTGAAATTATAACTTTTATCCAGAATATTAGCTAGTATATCCTATGTCATTTTATCAAAATAATGAAATATATACGAAAGACATTTTTCTTTGTGAACATCAGACGTTTTTACAATTGACTTCCCCCAACAAATGAAGGTTTACTATTAATCTCAAGAAATACATGTATCTACTCCACCTTTTCATCAATCAAATATTATCCTGCACGTACGACATCGTTACTCCGAATTAAAAGTAATTATCAAGATATAAATTTGTTATAAAACTTAAATAAAATCACTTCAAAGTAACACGTTATCATCGTTTGTGTGTGGTTGTTACAATAAACAAATTAACAATCAACATCTCTAGTTTACCTTTGCACCCCAGGTAGCTACACGAACACGACACATTTTCAAACACCTGCCAGATACTTAAAATTGGAAACCAAGTTTATGCGTAATAACAATCACTTCAATAAAATTACTTTAACGTATTTCCAACGAACTTTCTAGTTCATAACGATAAAAAGCCCCCTGCTTATTTTATTTGTATTAAAATTTATAAAAATATATCATAGAAATACAAGACACATTGAAGGACTAATTAAATAAAATAACCAGAGGACAGTGAAGAAATTATACTAATACCGTGCAAAAAACTTTCTCTTCAATGTTAAAACAAGTTACTGAAAGTAATAGCTATATTACGGCTTAAATAGCTTTAAGGGCATGCTCGACTTCATCTCTTTTCTTGCCGAAAAGTTGTGGGTATGAGCTATCACTAGTTCTCTGGCTTCTTCTTCCATTAAAAATTGGACGAAAAAATGCTAACAGTGGCGTATAACTTCAAACAAGAAAACATTTGTTTTCCAAATAATAAAATATCTTAACTCATGGTAAACTTTAGTGTAAATAATGTGTTACGTGTATTAACAACGCGTTAAATTGCTCAAATTTTTGTTGTTTGGAAATATGACTTGCGTTTTATTGATTCGGAGAATTATTGCAATCTTTACATGTTTTTCAATTTTCGTCTCATTTGAATCCTTGTATATTATTGTTACTTTTCAAGAGTGGATGAGTAGCCGAGATGTTTTTCTAACTAAATTCTCTCTTAACATGCGGAGGCATTGATTTGTGCTTGACTGCATTGTGAAAAGAAATGGTGCAATCGATTCAAATTCAAGTTTGTACGGCACTTAACCAGGGTCGGCGATTCTCCTGTTGTTGTCTGTAAAGATTTGGAAGCGTGCAATTTTAAATATAGTTTGGCATACTTCGACAATAGATATTAATTTACTTTTACAACGCTAAATGCCATTGTCGGATATTTACAAAAACGTGGAGGATAGAACGTTCTAATGTTACTAGAAACTTTCATCACTGCAAATCTATGTATTAAATTATAAAATTGGTGAATCGGAATTCTTATTCCTGATGATTGCGCACAATTACCTGTTCCCTAACTGACAGAACGTGTCATTGCTTACAATCGGCATATTCCCGTGGCGATGCACACATTTATTTTCCTTCAGATGCATATAAACAAAACTAAAAAAAAGATTTTATTTTAAAAAGCGTTTGCAGTGACTACAGTGTTTCCTAGTTTAAACCTTATTTACTAAACTGAAGCATATAGACAATTAAAAACTAATATGATTTTATAAAAAAAACTATGAAGTGACTCTACAATTTCACAGTTCAATCCTTTGTAGTGTAAAAATAAACAACAACAACAACAACAAAAAATAGAAAAAACAACAAAAACAACCAATGTTTCAATTTAGTTAGTTCTCTTTTGTGATTTAATTTGTAAAGTTAAGTACAGAAAAGACAAAAACAGATAAACACAGGTGCTACATAACACTGCTGGAGATGAAACACATATATATAAATGCAATATACATTTAGATGTAAATAACATCCTGTCACAGCTGGAACTTGATCATCTGTGTTCACTGGCATGACTGGTATTATCAACATGTCGGAAATATAATTGTTCATTTAATTTTTGAAATAAAATCACGATATTATAATGACCCAACCCACACCTTAAAAATTTTATAAGGATTAAAACTACAACAATTGTTTAGTTTGTCTTAAATATATTTGTAAATTAGGAGTATACAAAATATGCTTCCCAAAATTATAACTTTTGTAATTATTTAAAGAGACAATTCCCAACTAAAACCTCTTTAATTTATTTTAAAACAAAATTCTTACACAAATCTTGGAAATTTACAAAGTATTGTGGAATAAATATCTTCCGGTATCAAAAAGGCGCATGTCCAACAATAATGTTGGTCCAGAGGATACGATGCTTGAATGATTGATTGATTGATTGATTGATTGACTGGTTGGATATTTGCTTAACATCCAGTGAGCATAATTTCAGCTTTATTCAGGACTAGAACATGTTAACAACAATTAATTCGAGAAAGATAGACCAAAAGAACAAAAATTGTGAATGCCACTTGAAAAGTATGGGGTTTAGTTATTGCGGGCGGAAAACTTAGCCTTTTGTGGCGGATACAACGAGCCTACACTTTTTGACATCTACAAAAAAGTCTACATCATGCAAGGAGCGTGGCACTCTCCAAACATGTTACTCACGGTGGTCCGGCTTTCCGTATTATTACCTGCCCACCCTTAACTAGAAGGCATCCCCTGTTCAACTGGTGGATGCGCTGGGCAGCTCTGTGGAATTTATTAGAAATATGTACAGGTGTAACGTTAGGTGGCTTCTTATTCCGGTAATTTGACACATTTCCTATTTTTTATCCATTAAACTCCCATTTAATCAAGTCTTCACTGTTGGACTTTGTTTACAAATGACTATATATAAAATGGTACAGAAGAGAAAGTCATACTAAATCAAGGTAAGAACTGATAATGACTGTCAAGGACTGCTACAGTGAACATCAGTTATACTAAATCAAGGTAAGAACCGATGATGACTGACAAAGACTGCTAAAGTGATTATCGGTCATTCTAAATACAGGTAAATATTGATAATCACTGTCAAGGACTGCTACAGTGAATGTCAGTCATTCTAAATCCAGGTAAATATTTAAAAGTACTGTCACGATCTGATAAAGTGACTAACAGTTCTTTTCGGTCCTACAAAAGTACTGTACTTAACTGTCATGAACTGTTTCAGTTCAGGACAGAAGCAATCAGTAAAGGGTAAAAATTGTAAATGACTGACGTGAACTGTATGAATTTTATACTGTGATTTACAGTCACTATCAGTTTCTATCAATCAAATTTGAACTGTGTATGGTAATGTCAGTCCTTATTTGGGTTCATAGTGATTAAGACTTGCTGATCTTTTGTTCTATGAAAAGCATGACACGTTATCGTTAATATTGATTCTAAACTGAATCAATATGATGTGTTACTTTTTTTCTTTGATCACAAACCGAATACTGTAAAAATACAAAATATATCAGTACTCGTAAAATAAATTGTGTATGAACTTGTGATCTTCTTCTACATGTACTTTACGGAACATTGACAACATTTACATATTATTGTTGCTTGCCAATAATTACAAACATCGAAATGATACAGGTAAATTAGAGTGTTTCTTTTTATTCCATGAATCTACTTAGTGGAAACATGGAAAAACCCTCTCTCAGCCTGGGATGCATGGTCTGCTTTTAAATATTTAGTACCTGTAATAAATTAAATCCGTTACGTTAGATGCACTCTAAAGCAGTAAGGAGGAATTATTTGTGTCGAAAAATGACAACTGCATGAGGACAATGCAAAAACTTAAAACGAAACAAAAAGCATACCGATTTGCAAATTATGACTGTCGTTGGTATCTTTAATTCTAATTTTGTATGATGTTTAACACGCCAATGATCACCTCTTCATTATACGTAACAAATCAAAACCAAACCTCATCATTAATTGTGAACATTACTACCATAATTGCATTGTAAGACAGCTCGCATACAATGGACTAACCTATTTGTTCTGTTTTCATATATTGTTTCACTGTTGAGTGCAAATAAATTTTAAACTGAAGTGCTGTAGGAACTTGCGGACCTTTGCTTAGATTAAACACACTATTAAACATTAAAACATTCAACCGACAAGCTGTGATCATC
The DNA here is from genome assembly GCA_944474755.1 of Limnoperna fortunei. Classification (NCBI taxonomy): domain Eukaryota; kingdom Metazoa; phylum Mollusca; class Bivalvia; order Mytilida; family Modiolidae; genus Limnoperna; species Limnoperna fortunei. The sequence goes on along the minus strand of OX104115.1, from coordinate 72,979,580 downwards.
AGACACAGATTGTACGTACCAATTTCTTATTTTGGTACGTACAATTAGTGGCATACACAACTTTTCAAAATTAATATTTATCTTTTGTTTTTACCGAGTACCTATGATAAATTTATCAACATATTCATTGTTTAAAAGGTCATTATCCAATTGGATGGCCTGTGCAAAAGTAACCGAACGAGCTGGACATCAAAATTTTTTTATTAAAAACAATCTTTCACTTAAAATGTCATATATATAATGCTAAATTACATAAAAATGGGAAGAAAGTCCACGAACTTTGTGCGGAAATTTTACCTTAAAGTTTAAGAATGATTTTTCTACTTTCATTTCAAAGTTGTGGTCACATTGTACCACATTACACACTTTAGGAAGTGCTTCCACTGTAAAGACATTGACTGGAAAAAAATTATTCTTGTTCCACAGTAGTGCCATACCTTTCAAAATATCCAACTCTTAAGCAATAGCAATTATAAGCAAAAGCAGAAACAAAAGAGAAAATTGGGACTATTTTGTCATCCTGCCATGTTTTGATATGCACCGGAAATTCATTCTATGAATAGGATAATGACCCCTTAAACTACCACAAAACTGGGAGATTTATTTTGACGGAATTTAAAGCTTTTCGTTAATCATATTTTTGAACAGACTATTAATGTAAACAAGCAGATAACTCGATATAAAATAGTACGCCTTAAATGCAATGTAATTTAATTAACTCTTTCAAACAAATTAATTAATAAATACAGAACAATTTATAAAACAAGATAAGAACAATTATGATTAGTAAGATGGAGGACAAATATATTTATTTATTTTGTATAGCTTTCATTATCTGGCAAAAGATATCAGAGTATGAAGAAGATATCAACATATTATCATGCACATTTTATATATAAAAAATGCAACCGATGTATTTTTCAGCTTTTAAAAACATACACACAGAACATACATCATAACTAAAACTGAACAAATCTATCTACATGTGTCTTTTACTTAATTTTTAGAAACTTGTTAATTTGATGCCATACGTAGAAAAATGAAACTAAAAATACGATGCCGAATCGGAACCAGTCGTGGATAATTTTTCTCGCCCTATGGACATCTATTACTCTGCCGGGTTAAGACATCCTTGACTTACTTCTTGCCAAATGATGACTAATTGTAGCTACGTTTTCGCTGTTCATTAATGCTATTCGTTCCAAAATCTGAGATGAAATGCTAATATGCAACATACAACTATTATGAAATATGGTCAACTTTAAATTAAACTTATCTTAAGAATCATGAAAATATATCAGAACAAATGCCACACGGTATTATGTACATGTAAACACGAATATTATAGGTATACATGACAGTCACGGTTCATTTACATTTAACTTCGGTTTGTTTTATTGAACAGTACCAGTACCTTGGCGCATTTAGAAGCAAATCGTATTATGCTTTTGTACTTATCCCAAGGTTTTTCTTTAAAATGTTAGGTAATGCTTATTATGAATTATTCATTGACACATTGCCATCTACGTAACATTCAGAATATGTCTTGTAATTCGGCAGTATGTTACAGAATACTGCTTTGTAGTAGAACACTAATACATGTCAGCAGAAATGAAAAAATGGCTCTTACTGACTATAATTACCTTTCTCGGTAAAACTAATTTTCTAAGCTTGATTGTTTAAAAAATAGTGCGTTTAATGTCTAGTTTTAGGAAAAGGGAACGCCCGAACGGAACATAAGAAATTGTATTGTCACAGAAGTCCACGCCAAGCATTATTTTAGTAGCTGTTATTTAACTTTTTCTGAATGACAATTATGTTTCACTACCTTCGGCATAATTGTATCTGATTAGTCATTTCAGTGTAGGCGTTATAATTGGGAGATATACCATTGCTACTATTGTCTTAAATAAATGCTTTAACTGTGAAAACAAGTAGCCCTTCTTCTGTATTAAACATATTAAATTTGTTCGTATAGCTTTCTCAAGAGAAAAAAAATATTTTGGTGTAGACAATTTAAAAAAGGAAACATTTATTGTCTCACAGTTAAATTGTTTTGATGCAATCTTACAGCCATCATATCCCAGTGCCATTTGTTCATTCAATAAAGGTTAACATTTGTTCTTAGTTAAATTTATTAAAATAAATTTTTAATTAATCAGTTTAAACTTCAAGTCTGTATCAAATATTGCTTTCGTTCGCCACATAATGGTAGTATACTCGTCACATTGATTTAAATGACGACGGGTGTGATTTTTACAAGGTAAATGGAGCAAATATAATTGTAGCACTGGCATTTGTATTTTAACCCTTTCCCTTTCACACCAGTACCTGGTACCTGTGAAACGCTTTTCTTGCTAATAACGTGAAATGTAACCCTAATAAAATAGGCGTTGTAAAGCCACAGTAATAAACAAGGTATCTAATAAAAGCTCAGAATCTCAGCTTTCCATTTATGTATAAAAAAGATATTTTTGTTGTGTGGTTGTATCGTTTGTCCATAGGTTTAAAGAAAAAAGGATGAATGCTACTTGAATTTTTCGTCCCGTAGTCGACATTTTGTACTATATAATTTTGTAAATATTTTCGCTACAGCATTGTCAATCTATTGATATCAAAAACAATATTAAGAGTTCACAGAAGTTTTAGAAACCTTTTATGAAAGCCGTCAGGAAAACTTACGGACATCGACACCAAGCAAATTTCATTTTAATTTTAGGAATATGAAAAATTATACCAGAAGCAGGTCCGAATAAGGAAAAATGAATTGGCATCATAACTATACTGACTTTATACTTCACAAAACTGCAAAGATGATATAAATTGATGACATATATACAAAGTTATGACCATTTAAACTTAATGGTCTGAACGTTGAAAAGAACGACTTTTGCTATCATACGCGTGCGCTCCGAGGATGATTTATGTAAAACGATCTTGTTCGCGCACCTGTTATTAAATTGAAATATTTATATCCAACATTTAACCAAAAAAATAAGGGTTGCAAGTAAAAACCCACATTGAATAATATAAGTAAAATCCGGCAAAATAAAATTTTCTAAACCGTCTGTACATATTTATTATTCTTCAGTGACTTTCGAGCGGCCGGAATGCCAGTATCCATTTCTTAACCTCCGCCCATTAGGGTAAAGACAAATACCCAATTAAGGGAAGTAATCTCGAGAAACGTGTTTGTGTACAATAGTTGCTTACAGTTACCGCGATATTAATCTATTAAAAAATTAACAATGCACTTAAAATATATGTCGAAACGTCTGTCTTTCACATGCCTGGACTGACTGGACAAAAAGTTTTATTATATATTTGCGATACAACGAATAAATTCGAAGGTATTGTTTTTTCCATATTCGAACGCCTAAATATGGCGGGAATTCCCAGTGTTAAAAATAACTGACACAATCCCATCCCATTGGCCAATTTAGGTCTGAAATAAATCAAAAACAGATACAACCTTCACTCTTGAATGTTGTTATTTTTATACTGATTGCTCATCACTGCTGCTGTTTTGTTTTTTTTTTTTTTTGAACGAGACCGTACACGACGTAACCTAGTTATCGCCATATAACAGATTTTCAACAACAAAAGGTCCATAGCATTTTTTCTAGATTTTTTTTTTCAGATTGATACGTATCAGCAAAAACAAAGAATATTATAAACGAATGGTTAAGACCCACACACACCCTCAATGTATTGGTTTACAGAATGTGCCGTATTAATTAGGAAAAATGCCTGTTTTTGGCGTTGCCCAAATACCCCAAATATGCACCAAACGATATTCACCAAACGGTGAATGAATGTATGAATGTCTATTATCATATTAATTATATAAATTTGCATGTTTATATTTTGTTTATTATTTCCCAATGAATATTATGCTTGAAGTATGACAGAAGGTTCCTGAAAATTAAAACAAGTTAAATGTTTACAAAATATTATTGTGTCCTGTTGTGATTCACACCAGCCTATGGAAATGCATAGGCATATTTTGTACTTAGATTAAACGTTTGTTTATACTGTATCTTGTAGTAATTTTGCATATGTATATAGACATTTTTGCTTGAAATTTTATCAGGAACTTAAGCAATGTCTAATAAAAGAAGTCACTGCATAAAAATACGAGCTTAATGCGATATAATATTTGCATTTAATTAGGTTCAGCGTCGGTTTATTAATTTACTTGACATTTACTGTAAATTCAACTTCAAAATGTGAATTTACTAAAAATAATATATTTCAAATTTAATTTAGTTTTATGGTAAATTATTTAAAAGTCTACACCAAATTTACTAAGAATTTTTTAGTCACATGTAATTTTGAATTTACCATAATTTAAAATGTATATTCTTCTACCAGTAAATTTGCATATAAGTTTAATTGAAGTTAAATTAGATGAAATCTACAAAAGTGATCTTTATCGTGCAAGGAGCGTGACATTCTCTAAACACGTTCACATCATTAAAATTGAAGCAGGCAATACATATTTTAAATAATCTCTTTGCATTCTGTAGTATTCTTTAGTTTACATTTTACAGTCATTATTTGTAATATATGATTAAAACATAACATTTGTTTTGTTATCTTGCTCAAGGTACAGTACTCGAGATTGAAAACGCAACACTTTTAGCAATGCGTCAGCGTTCCAAAATACGCCAGCAATCAGTTATCAATCAGTCAGATCAGTCAAATCGTTCCCAATCCGTCAGATCGTTTCCAATCAGGCCATCCGTCAATTGACGGATTTTGAAAAATTTGGATTGATCGCTCCAATCCGTCCATTCAACTTCCGGTCAGTGAAATTAATATTTCGAAATGCGAAAATTCGTTTCACTCGCAACTACTAGAAGTATAAAAAGGTTAATACATGTCCTCATTTATGGCTCGTTTTACCTAAGAATAAGGTTAAAACTGGTCTAAAGCTATAAATGATATAATTGGAAATTCCCCCACTCTATAACTAATGTATCTTAGACGGAATATAAACATCACATAGTGTCATTTTATTAACAAAATAATTAAAACAAAGTAAAAACACTCAAACACAATGACTTCAAAAAATATTTGACCTCGCGTGCCAAGGCGTACCTCTCGTAATTGTCTTCCACATTTTATAAAGCGGAAAAAGCGAGAAAGACGTAAAACGTGAAGGTGGAATCATTTTTTTTTCACTTCGCGCTAGCATTATTTGTATTTATGTTTGAAGTTTGTTTAACACAATTTTAAAAATTATATTAGTCTATATAATATGGCGTCGAGTGTTTATAGGGAAGAGCTGGAGTACTCAGCGAAACCGCCAAACTTGGACAGGAAAACTGGTACTCTTTGCAAATTTAGGGATGAGTCGAGCACACCCTATCGCCGTAAGGGTGTTTATAGGGAAGAGCTGGAGCACCCAGCGAAACCGTCGACCTTGGGTAGAAAAATTGGTACTCTTTGTAAATTTAGGGATGAGTCGAGCACCCTCTCGCTGTAAGGGTCGAACAGACAACCTCGGTGATCAATAGTATATTACTGCTACCTTAACCACCGAGTCGAGTTTTTTTATTATAAACGCATAAAAAGATCATTTGTCGCGGTTCGATCAAAGGTTTCTTTCTTCGCAACAATTCCTAAGAATTCCGGGGTAAAATATTAAATAAGATTTACTACAAAAGCGAAAACATCTATTATATATTTTATTCACTATTTCATTGTGTCACATGAATTTACACAGAATTAAATCTAAAAAAATAATAAACTACTAAACATGTTTGAATAGATACTTCTGAGTTAAAGATGCGAACATGTAAAATGACAAACAAATCTGCTTTTTGCATTTTAGCTGTCTCAATTGGTTTATTTGACAATGTCTGTTATATTTGATATTTAGTGATATATAAGCATAAATGTTTTCCTTAAAATTCGGGAGTATTTGAAATTAGTTGCTAGGGTACACAACGCTGCCCAGCGCGTCCTCAGCTGGCGGATATGGGATGCCCTCCCGTTGGGGGGTTTTCAGGTCATAGTGCGTAAAAGCCTGGCCGCAGACCATAGTGGGTGACGTGTTTAGAGAATGTAAGGCTCCTTGCACGATAAGGATCACTTTTGTAGATTTCGTAAAAGATTAGGCTCAAAAAGTTAAATTTTCCGCCCTTACCCATAACCCATATTTTTTCAGTGGAATTCAAAAGTTTTGCCCTTTGGTCCATCTTTCTCTAATTGATTGGTTTTTTTTTCTTGTTCTCGTCATGAATAAAGCTGAAATACTCTCGCTGGAAGAAAAGCAAACATCCAATGAAATAAGTTATTATTTAAATTGTAGGACGCTCTTTTAGAGGGCAAGTTTTGAAATGGTTCTTTTTTATCGATATGACTGTAATGACAATGTTTAAATTAATCTTTATAGACCAAAAGAATTAATGACGTTTCGTTTAAGAAATAATTCATGGCTGCCCCAATTTTATGGATTATTTAAATATGGGTAGGCATTATATTCATGAATATTTTGCCACGAGCGTTAGCGAGTGGTAAAATATTAGGAACATAATGCTTACCCATATTTAAATTATCCATAGAATTGGGGCAGCCATGAATTATTTCGATTCTGATATGAAAATATAGAAATTTTACATTTCGCGACTACATAGGTAAAGTTTTATTTTGGCTGTTCCAATTTCCGAGATCCTCCCTTGTTACAAAATTATTATATTTCTCGTGTAAAACTTGGTAGAAAAAAACCAAGAAATATAAATTAAAAACAAACTAACGTATTTATTAACATTAACAATATATTTTAACAATCAGAACAAAGAACGACAAAATTGAATGCTTCATTACATCAGTCGCCGTGTGGAGTATCTGTGTCTGTGTTGCTGTGTTTGCGTGACAAATGAAAACTGCTTACCGCATTTGGTCGATCTTATGCTCCTGATGTAGATCCAAAATTGTGCAAACAGTTATTTACCACAATTAATCAACATTTTGAAGTTCGGTTGGTTTTCATTTTGATATTGTAAATTCGTTTTGCGGTGGGGGCGGGAAAAGTCTCGCGTTTTGCATTGAACGTCATTGTAAACAACGCAACGTCCCTTGAAAACACAACGTAGCAAAAGTCAAGGAAGACTTGTAACATGTAAAAAATAAAGGCATAGAATAGAAAATGAATGTGTTATCGTGAAAACATGTTTTCTATTTGATTTTCGTATTACAAAGGTACAATATGGAATAATAAAAAAGGCAGGCAAAAACATCAGCACACGGGGGTGTGATTTTTGAAATGGCTGGAACAGCCATATTTTGTTGAATATTTAAATAGAGGTTTGTTTCCAAAGCGTTTGAAGGACGTCATATTAGAATAATAACTTACTATTTCGTACTATATAACGTATCTATCTGTAACACAATTTTACGCTTAACTGCAGCATTCGCAGACTTTTCTCCCCAGCGTTATTGGAGACTCCGTGGCTGATTGGTTAGTCACCTACTAGTTATCAACAGGGTGCGGAATGCAGGTAGGGTGTGCCCGACTCCAACTTAATTGACAAAGATTGTTGGTTTTAACCTGTACTCCGGCTTTCTCCCACCCCACCCCCAATAAAAACTGGATGCCATGAAATAAATGAAATGTTGCTGAAAACCTTATACAATCAAACAATCCGGCGGAATTGTAAGTTTAACTACTTTTATTGCATGACTGTCAAATTTAACTTGCGACAAGAATCGCTGTATATTTTACAATACAACTTTTTGTTTAGTACACAATTTGTTTTATTGACAATGCTTGTTCAACAGTTCAACAATTGTTTATACAAAACACGTTTTATAATTGTATTTAAAAATGTAAACTAAATAAAAACATGCAGGCATACATTTAAGTAACTAGTTATTTCTAACTGCATGTATAAATGATGTCAAAAAGAAGCTATATCTTTTGCTAATCAACCTGTTACTGATTGGGTGGGGGACTTAATATACGATAAAAAATATACATGATATAATTTAATGACGGATTCTGGATCGCACTGATTAGACTGATCGCTGACGGTTACTAAGGTAATGACGAATTCATAATTTTGGAAGGATGCATTCTTCAGTAATCAGTCTGCGATCCGCCATCAATCAGTCAAAGTGTTGCGATTACGAGTGCAAGTACTATAATAGAGCAACCGACTCGCGATTTAAGTTTTAATTAAGAAATGAGTCTCCTTATTTTTTATTGCGTTGCATAATAAAATTAGTCATTCCTCATAAATAAATATAAACCAGAGGCTCTTAAGAGCCTATATCGCTCACCTGATTTTATAGGCAATGACGATGGCATTTCCCTGAAGTTAAACTAGGTCTTGTAATTTTCAAAAAATTTTAAAGAGGACCATCCAAACAATATTGCTAGTAAGTTTTGTTTCCGTTGGTTAACTAGTTTCAGAGAAGATGAAAAAAAAATTCCCATAGAGACCTATGTTAAACTAAGTTATGCGGTGGCGGCCATTTTTTATTTTCTTATTGGTATAAAAAACATAAACTTCGAAGAGGACCATCCAAACAATATTGCCGGTAAGTATTGTTTCTGTTGGTTAACCGGTTTTAGAGAAGAAGCTATGTAAAACTGTTTCCCATAGGATCCTATGTTAAACTAAGTCCTGTGGTGGCAGCCATTTTGAATTTCCAATTGGCATAAAAAACATAAACTTTATAGAGGACCATCCAAACAATATTGCTAGTAAGTTTTGTTTCCATTGGTAAACCGGTTTTTAGAAAAGAAGCCATTTAAAACCTTTGCCTATAGGGTCCTATGTAAAACTAAGTCCTGCGGTGGCGGCCATTTTGAATTTGCAGTTGGCATAAAAAACATAAACGTTATAGAGGACCATCCACGCATCATTGGTAGTAAGTTTTGTTTTGATTGGTTAACCAGTTACAGAGAAGAAGCCATTGAAAAGGTTTGCCCTTTGGGTTAGGTGAGCTAAAAAGTAAAGAAAACTGAAACAATTTAATAAACAAAACAACAAACAACTATGAACAATTCTTAAGAAGGATTCTAATGAACGGCGTATTATTACGCACGCGATGATTTATCAACGTTTAGGCAAAAATTAGTAAGGTGGAATTATCGCCATAAAGATTTTCCTATTGGAAAATAAAAAATACTAATAATGTTTTTGTTTAATCAAATAACACTGTTTCATCAATATTTATTTATTTGATAATAAAAACACAATGAACAAAATACATACAAAATATTATTTCGCAAGTAGTGAAGTATGGAAGGATCTTAACTAATTAACTACTGATAGTATGATTTGGCCAAACTAAACTAATATCTAACTCCGTATTTTAGAATATCATGAAATTGTGCTGAATTCTGGTCGTCAGTTTTAGTTCAGTTTATCCCCCTTTTATCTTACGAGGACATGTTTTGAATTAACCCCCTTGGCTTAATTAAGTCATTTAATTATTATTTCGTGAAAGAAAAAGTTTATTCAATGTTAAATTAAGACAGAAGGCCTATGTTCAAGAACCAATTATTTTTCATCTGTCTAATCCGTCTTAACTATATGTTACCGACACTTTATTTTCTAATGAAAGGACTTTTAGTTTAGTAATTTGGCCAGCTTATAAGAACTATTTAGTATGGAAATGTCTGCGAGTCAGCCTGATATTGTATATATACTTTAAGATTGTGGCCATATAACAGAGAAAAGGTTGCGATACCGGGTGTAAAAAGTTTGCAAGAATCCTGATGTGTGTAATGTATATTGTCGATTGGCACAATACTAGTGAGACAAAGCGATATTATTTGTTCAATACACATTTTGATCAATAATAATTCGTTAAATTGAGAAAAATATAGCAATATACTGGTTATTTGATACTTAGGTTACGAGATCGTAACACAAAATGTCATTGCTCGAAAAAAAGGAAAGTCTTGCAGAGATTAGAACATTATGGAATACTTGTTCTCTGCAGAAGTAATCACAGGTAACAAAATCTTCAAGTCACGTGGCATGTACTTCACCAATTTTTCTCACCCGACATCATAAGTAAATTTATAATCTTGGAATTTTTAATGAGATTTTATTAAAATATGAAGATTGTTTCGTCCTGTCGAAAGCATACCACGTCAGCATTCATCATGACATTGCATATGATGTTAAGGCTCGACCAAATGAAAAGAAATACATACGAAATTAATAACTTAAACTTAGGAAAATGAAATCAGAATCAAGCATATGATAAAAACAGACATCTTCATGCTTTGGATTCTAAACACAAATAAAAACTGAGTCGATCTAAAATATCTGTTTCATATTTAACCCACGACCGATTGATGAAAGGAATTCAATAAAACAAACAGTCAAACTAAAACAACAACCAGCTCAAGAATTATTAGAGAAAATCGTTAACATCAACATGTATTTAGTAGTAAATTATAGAATTTTTCAGAATTAAATGGATAAATCATATTTGCACACTTTAGCCGGAAATCCTAGAAACTATTTCTAACGATGTAACAAGAACACAATTCAGAAATAATACGTGAAAATCTCAAAAATTTATTAAACATGTATTGTGTCATTATTAACATTGTTAATATATATTTACTTGATAGCAGGTTTGTTTTTGTTTATCTAAACGATGTTTAACGCCACTTTCAGCAATTTTTCAGCTATAATTTGACGTCAAGGTTTTTTTGGCGGAAGAAGCCGGAGTACCCGGAAAAACCCCGATCCTCGGTAGGAAAAGTAGCAATCCTTGCCAATTAGGATTAAAGTCAAGCGCACAATGCCCGCAGTGAAACCTCAGTGTTAACAGACCACGTGATCAATAGTAGACGAACTACCCTAACCACTTTGCCACCGAGGCGCTCTTGATTGCAGGTACCCATTGAAATGTAGAGCCACGGCACAAGGATCGTCTAAGGCCCCTCAGATTGGATCTAAGCAAAGAAGCAAAGCCCTGGGGGAAGGCCGGATGTCGAAGCCTTTTTTCCATATCTTCGCCAATCAAATATTTTTTATCTCTCGAAAGCATCGTGAATTTTGGATCAGCATAAATTAAGAACTCTGTTCATAAGTCATCAGGGGCCTCGTTGGCCGAGTGGTTAAGGTAGTTATATCGTCTACTATTGAGACACTGAGATTGCGGGTTCGATTCTCAATGCGGGCAGGGTGTACTCGACTCCAATCTTAATTGACAAGGATTGCCAGTTTTCCTACAGCAGGTCGGGGGTTTTCTCCGGGTACTCCGGCTTCACCCCCAATAAAAAACTGGACGCCATGATATAGTAGAAAAATTGCTGAAAGTGGCGTTAAAACATCAAACAAAACAAACATAAATCATCAATAGTCGAACGAAGTATGGGGAGAATTAAGAATTAATAATATTTTCGCATTTGTCGGCTCTATGTCTATAATAAACGTACTACAGACTGTTCATTTATTTGCGCTTTCTCAGCTTTGAGCTACATGTTTGCGTAATAAATGTTTGTTATGTATGAAGTTAAAAGCGGATGTGTTTATACGTGCTTTTGAGCATAGTGTACAAAAGTATGCACTCGACTCAAATCTTAATTGACGAGGATTGCCAGTTTTCCTACCGAAGGTCCGGGTTTTTCTCCGGGTACTTCGGCTTCCTTCCCCCAATAAAATCGGGACGCCATTGCTAAAGCTGAAAAATTGCTGAAAGTGGCGTTGCTGAGTTGTAGCAAAGGTTTTGAACATATGAACAATTCCTAACACAGGGTCCCTCCTTTTGTTATATTTCTAAGATCCAATCGTTACACAATGAAAATTGAAACATGCTCAGATAATTAAAAATTGTATGTATCTTACTTCTGAATCTCCATGTATTTATAGATATGTACAAACATCAACTTGCCGCAAATTATGTCTACGATGTTTAAAAAGTATTAGAAATAATGGTTTTGGTAAGAGTTTTTAAGGGTTTTTAGGGGTTAAGAAAAGAAAGTGATATAATTGTTTTACTTAAAACTGTTATCATCTAACATCTTGCTTTCTTATTCTTAAGAGAAGCAACTGAAAATCAATATATTTATTATACATTCTACGACCTATTAATAGTACATTTGTGTTCAAATAAATTTATTTAGGACCCTATAGTTAAACTAATCCCAGATTTACTTTTGTCATTATTATGGGTATCAATCTTTTCATATGCAATAATTTATTGGCGGTCAGATAGTGTTAATTGATGCCGTTTCCTTCAACTATTCATTCCCTATCTGGCCATTTAATCATGCAATAAAACGAGGAGTGCGTTTACTTCTGAAAGTTATCACTTCCAACCAACAAGAAAAATTGTTTAAGTTGAACGCTTAAACATTAAAAATATAAATAATTGTATTCCTCTAATAATTATAACAGCGATAATATATCATTATTTTGTTAAACATACACCAATAAACTCTTAGGTATAACAAATATGTTTTGTCTAAGATACTAAATTCAAATTTACATGATTATTTTTGGAATGACACATTTTTTACAAATTTAAATATACAAAATAAATCTTTAAATTTCATACCAAAATGGTACGATAAATAATACACGGGAAAATGTTTAATTTCAACAAATTTGTCCGCCAACTGACTTCCAATAAGCCATAATATAAGAAGATCTTGTATAACTTGAATTCCAGAATCTGAATTCTTCATTGCCGAGATAAAGTACATTACACCTCTGACGCGAAATTGGTATAACAGTATGTTGTAGACCTGGATATAAGACCTAATACACATCAGTCAACTTATTAGTTTTCCTGTGTAAGAATTTCTACCGAACTTCTGGGGAATACATATGGCTCAGTTAAATTCCATTGTTGATCCCCCAAAGGAGCATTTTTCTTAGCCATATACAAAATTTGTAAAATGTCTTCCTCATTGTTCTTTGTTATTATCGATTCTGGCATGCCTTCTTTCAAAAAATTAAGTTTTCCCAAAATATCTTCAAACTGAGGAGTTTGCATCGACCTGACGAAGAAAGAGTCAAGCAAGAAACGTCGCATTATTTGTATCTCAATGGATCTGTTGTTTGGCAAAGATCCAAGATGATCATTGTATCTTTCAAAACTAAATAGCCAGAATGAATAAACAGAACCATAGTCCCCAATACAATCAGCCAGATGAAAATTGGTGTTACTTTTATATTCCCGTATTTCACTTCGAACTGAGTACAGAATTCTATTATGAATTTCTCGTACTTAACCAAGTCAGCAGTGTTAATTCTTTTTGTTGCTACACATGTACTTGCTAGAACAAACTTACGACATATCTCAGTATTCCGGTGGTAGTATATCTTTCAGTGTTTAAATCGAAAAGATATTTGTCTAGTTTTTCATTGGTCAGCTGTAAAACTTCCAAAAGAGGACGCAATTTTTCGGCAAGCTTCTGAGGTCAGATGCTACAATCACTGAATCGACACAATGTTGAACTGTTTGAAGTTTTTTAGTGTCCAAGATTTTGGTTTCAAGCCATATTTTAACCATTTTCTTTGCTGTGCCTTGATATAAATTAGTACATGGAGGCAATAATAGACATGCTTATCAGATTAAAATATTCTAGTTCACATAGAGGAGAATATCTAATGCCATGCTGACTTTCTATACATTCTCTATCGGATTTTGTTGCAGATTTAATTTCATCTAATTTGTCAAAGTGTTCCTGTAAATTTCTTGGAGTCCAATTTCTTGCATCAAATCCGCTGTAGTTTTTCTTTCCAATATCACCCGGAAAATTGTTCATGCACTTGGAATATCAGAGGGTCGCAGCATGTCCTAGAAAGCCACAAAGATTTCTTGTTGCTGGAATATCGCACCCAACGCACATGCATGCAAGTTTAAATATAACCTCATCTTCTGGACTGCTATATGACAGCATCTTTTAATTCCTTCACTAATGGGTCAATAATACCCCAATTGAGTAGCAAACGATTTCAAATGGCTGAAACCAGTCTAAATTCAACATAAGTCCATAATTTTGTTGACTGTATGAAGTAATGCATTCATACGAATTCGACTAACCAGCTTGCCAAATTTGCTTTCTAGCACAAATGTTGAACAATATTTCTGAACAAACACTTCATATATTTTTTTTATTCTATAAACGACCATGGGAGTACACGCCAAATTTTGGCGCTTTTCGCTGTCAAAATTTTCCGACTTGTCAGCGAAAAATTTCAACATCTTGTAATACAGGGGGGTAACTTTTAGGTACAGGTCTGCGGACAGAGATGGGAAAACCCACTATTAATGTATGTTCGGATGTTACCTAATAATATAATAAATGTGTAAACCAGACCTATTAATATATTTTTTATTGTACATCCGCATTGACACAACAGTCCACTAACAAAATGTTAATAATAAAAGCTGAGTAACATAAGAATTCAAGCGATCTACATCTTAGGACATAAAATGAAACAATAATTATGGAGTCTCATTAACAATTTTATTAATAAAAAAGGACTAACCAATTCGTCAAAAAGTACTAACTGGGACCGATAATCCTCTTCATATTGTGTAGTTTCGGATAAAAACGGTTTTACACAAAACATGTGACTATATAACTTATCCGCCTCCTAATGGAGGGTGGATTAAGTAAAAAGATTGTAACAGACAATGTTATGAGGGTTCTTTTATCCAAAAACTATTATATTAAATAACAAATAATTCCTGAATGTAACATGTATTTGTAAAATAAATGACACGAAAACGTTGCAGTACAACTTAACATTAATAAAAGACACGGCCGGTATTATGAAAACCTAAAACTGAACTGATAACAGAAATTTATAAATATATGAAAATAAATGTTACTTCAGACAAACTTAAAAGGTTCTAACATAAGCAAATTGCAGTTGGAACTGTCATTTATAATCATTGCACTGAAGTTAACTGAATAGTAAAAATGTCACTTAACACATCCCTCCTCAAGAGAAAATTTATCAGTTCGCGAGAAATTTTCGATAAAAGATAACATAGTGCCTCAGTATAGTGTACAGATAATAAACGAGAAAACATTGATGCATAACGCTTATAACTACGCTACAGGCACGGAAACTAGGTCAAAGTAAATTCTATAGTAAAAGTTTATCAATGAATTAGTTGCGATCAGCTGAAAAACAGGAACAATCCAAACCAGTGCAAATAGATAACATGTTATGTTACGGAATACACGTGATTATATAATTCCCACTGAATTCAAATTGACGAAAAAAATATATTCCACAATATAATAATCTGACTGAATTCGAATAGAAAAACGACATATATTCCACAATATAATCGAATAAAACTCATAAATCACTGACGGTTAAATTCTTGACAGTCCATCGGTATTTTTGTTGGCTGACCCTTTACGTTAGACCATCGTTAGGTCAATGCCCATCTTATCAACCTCTGATTCTTATCGTTCATTTTCTGGAGCCAAGTTAATGGATTATTATCAGTTTAAATGACGAATGTATGCACAGAAAGAAAGTACTTTAAAGATTACATTCCACACGATTGACAAATATTCCTTTTCAACGACGCAATAATTTCTTTCTCTCGGCAATAACTTCCTGCTCAGAAAGGCAATTGTATGCTTTTCCACTTCGAATAATTGACTCAGAACAGCTCCCACGGCATAGTCCTACGCATCTGTTAGACCATCGTTAGGTCAATGCCCATCTTATCAACCTCTGATTCTTATCGTTCATTTTCTGGAGCCAAGTTAATGGATTATTATCAGTTTAAATGACGAATGTATGCACAGAAAGAAAGTACTTTAAAGATTGTATTCCACACGATTGACCAATATTCCTTTTCAACGACGGAATAATTTCTTTCTCTCGGCAATAACTTCCTGCTCAGAAAGGCAACTGTATGCTTTTCCACTTCGAATAATTGACTCAGAACAGCTCCCACGGCATAGTTCGACGCATCTGTTTGTAGTATAAATTCCTTTGTAAAGTCCGGATTTCTCAAAACCAGAGCACGGACCATAGCATCCGTCAACTCATTGAAAGCTTTGATTTCATAATCAGTCCAATTAATAACGTTCGCCTTTTTCTTTTGTAGAAAATCGGAAAGCGTCTGTGAGATTGACGAAAAGTTCCTAATGTATCTACGATAGTATCCAATAAGTCCCAAAAATGATTTCAGTCCGTTCTTATTTATCGGTAACGGGAATTCCGTCATAGCTTTTACTTTAGTTGGATTCGGCTTTACCATTCCACTTCCAACGATATGCCCCAGACAATGTATTACAGAACACCCTAGCTCACATTTAGACGGACGTTCAGTAAGATTTGCTTCACGTAACCTTCCAAATACGGACCATAAATATTCGATATGCTTCTCGAATGAACCACTGTTGACAATTATATCATCAAAATACGCTGGTACGTGTATTAAATCACCAGCAACTCCATCAATCAAGCGTGCGAATGTGGACAGCGCAGTTTTTAGACCAAACACCATGATAGTAAACTCACATTGTCTAAATGGAGTATTAAACGCTGACTTTGCTGGGAATTTTTATGTTTTTATGGAAACAGTGTCTTGTTTGAACTTTTTTGACATGGAAATGAAGATTATCAGTTGATTACTGGAGAAAATTGACTTGTTCAAGGTTTAACAGCTTTTACAAAGTTATTTATTATTATTTATTATTATAGTATTTAAGACGATTATCAAAGTATTATTAAATGCTTTTTATTTGATAGTGGACAGGTTATATTACAGGGTTTTAATGACTGCCTTTACGGTTATCCGGTGGCCGTTATTACAGACCGAGGATATATAACCAGTAGTATTTGAAAAAAAACATCTATTCTTATACAACATTTATCAACCTGTTAGAAGAAGATAAAAAGAATCTAGAAAGGGACCCAAACTTAAGAAAAATATTTCGTTATAACGAGATACTATCTCGTACTAACGCCTTCCTTATCGTAATAACGAGCTAACTATCTCATATGACGAGATAACTTTCTTGTAATAACGAGATAGTTATCTAGTAATAACGAGATAATTATCTCGTAATAACAAGATATATATCTCATAATAACGATATCATTTTCTCGTATTTACGAGATAACTCTTCGTGAGTTTGTAATTTATTAACGTATTAGTCTTGTCCTAAACATTATTATTTTAGAGATTGTTTTAAAAAATTTTTAGCAAATGCTATTTTTATAATGCTGTCAGGTTAGGGGAAAACAGAAGAATTAATGTATCTTTACTTTTGTTACTACTGATCATATACTAAGTATAAGTGTACTAGTTTTACATATAGTGAAAGTGAACTGTCTATAACTTGACACTCTGGACTGATAACCCACATCAAGATTACCAGTGCAACTCTTGCAAGTTACTTCCGATTTTATCAGAGGTTTCTCGCTTACATATCTGGAAGTAGTGTCTTGTTTGAACTTTTTTGACATGGAAATGAAGATTATCAGTTGATAACTGGAGAAAGTTGACTTGTTCACTGTTGAACTGCTTTTACAAAGTTATTTAATATGAATGTAGGCGCAGCCTAAATGCAAGCATCGCACATTGTTCATGTCGTTACTTCAGAGCCCCCTTACAGTGCCTCTACATTCCATTGATGACGTGACGTCCTTTCTAATGTGTTGGTGACGTCACAAAACTCAATTTCAAATACAGCGTTTCAGATTGAAAAAAATTTGTCTGGCATTTTTGTAGTAATTTAAAAAATAAACACTTTAATTTTATCGATGTCAAAATTATTTTTGTCTACTTTTATATTATATATTTTTTCGTTCGTCTACAATATTTTCTTCGGATAGCTCAACTACCATATGAAATGGATTTGTTCATATGGATCACGTGACTTTTTTTTACACACACGCATGTAACCGTATAGCTCGCATCTGCGATGCTCGCTATTATTATAGAATTTAAGACGATTATCATAGTAATATGGAGTAGACATTGCCAAAATTCGAGCACAGACTATATAGTCCTTTATTATTATTTTTTTTTAAAGTTTGCTCACAATTCCTTGTTCATTAATTTTGTGATTGCACTAAATTTCACTATCATGTACATGTAGTAATAGTCAACAAAAAGTAAATGCAAGTCAATTTATAAATCTATCTTTTAAGTTAGACAAGAATTTTGATAGGATGCATATGCATGTAGGTCATACAGAACATAAACCATTTTTGACTGTCCCCGCCACCTCCCTTTCTGTTGAAAAATGCACGTCGTTTTGGTAAGAGTTATCCCTCCTTGGTTAGTTTTACTATCCTGATCCCCATTACTCCTTTTTAACCCCTTTTTCAACGATGAATAAAATTAACGGCCATGACCGAAAATGGTGACGTTGACATACAGTTTGCACTGGAGGAAAATATTCAAAATGTGTTATATTCTGATGTTTTATGTGACTGATTAGAATGTGGTCTATGGCGATAAAACATATTAGTAAGGATTCGTTTGTTTTTATGGATCAATTCGTCACATTTGGATGTTTTATGTTGGCGGGCGTATTGTGCCATTTGGGAATATTTTTAAGTGTTACAGTTTTATAATATAGATTTTATTTGTTCTTGTTTGTTTGTACTATGTTTTTAAATAACGCATATATTGGTCTATATTGCATTTTATCGACCACAGAACCTGTCGCTGTGTAGTGTTAAGTAGCTGCAGAACCGTAGTATCTAGACCGAAATTTTCTGCCTCCTGTGTGCATATTTTCACTATCCGAAGTTCATTTTATTTATTTTGTCGTTAATTTTAATTTTTATTTTTATGCTGCACAAGGAGACAGAAAGAGCTACAATGAAAAAGTATTAGAATGCCTATAATTTGTATGCTATAGATTTTCGGGGTTTGTCAACACGTGAACGTTGCAAACACCTACCGGTCGAATGTTTACGAATTATTCCTCATCTCTACCTATGTCTGATGTTCTCATACCCCGTATATAGCCCCTGGTATCAAATATGTTTAGGTTCACTTCATTTCGCTTCAATTATCAATGGCCTCCATTGATAAATAATTCAGCCAATCAAAATCAGTTTTGCATATTTCAAAGTATGGGAGACAACTCTGGTCACATGATTAAGCCAGAAACCATGCTCTAAATATTAAATTTTGAAACAAAATGGAAATGTAACAACTTTTCTTATGTTATAACATTAACATTTATAAAAGGTAATACACCAAGACAAAAGCATGTAAAACCCCAATATAGAAGTTTTAAGAATTTTGACACATATGATTTCAATAGAGACCTAGAAAAGATAAACTTCTTACATGATTCTGCTGATTGCACTGATAAAATCGATAATTATACAATGATTTTGAAAATAAGTTCGAACAGGTCATAGATATTCATGCCCAATGAAATCTATATACCCTAGGAAAAACTCTCTACCATATATGAGTTGAGAACTAAGAAAAGCAATTTACAAAAGCAAATGCTTCGATCTAAATATGAAAAAATAGTACTTACAAAAACTGGGAAGCTTATAGCAACAAAGAAATCTTGTCACCAAGTTAAAGAGAATGTCAATAAATGTATACTTTCACGAACGGTGTGCTGGAGGTCAGAAATCTAAACATTTTTACAGCACCGTTAAACCCATTTCTCTCGGAGAAGTTTGCTTCTAATCAACAAAAATTGTCTTATCAGAGAACAATTATATAACAGAAGTCTGCAACACTTATAATAACTTTTGTTGTAAATATTGCAAATGACATTGGAAAGGGGGTTGCTTTTAATGAAAGCACACATCCTAGCATTAAAAAATCCATGAATATAAAACAGTTATCACACCTTTTGAGGTTACACTAATAATGACACTGTTAATAAACTGGTCAAATGATAAATGTCAAAACAGCAACTGGAGTTGATAAAATATTAGCAAAGATCCTAAATGCAGGTGCACCAGTTTTAAACAAGCTCATACATGTAAGAAAATAGCAAAGAAAACCGACCGAACAACAAGAGCCAAAAGCCAAGGAATAGTTACAAATCCGGATAAAGACAAACACAACACACAAACCAAAACCATAAAACACAGAAAGAGAGTAACCCGAACCCAATAAAAACCATGGGTGCACTCATGTAACTTCACTAGTTAACTTTATAATCAATAATGGATTATTTCCATCTCGGCTTAAAGAAACACACGTTGTTCCACTTTACAAAAAGAATGACCCTCTTGACAAAGCAAACTATATATACCAGTCAGCATACTACCAACAATATCTAAGGTTTTGGAATTGGTTATATCCGAACAACTCTCCGACTTTTTGATAATTTATTTCACCACTGTTTATGTGCTTTCAGGATAGGTCATGCATGTCAGACAACATTGCTCAGGCTCTTGAAGAATGGAAATTGGCACTGGACAGTAACAAATAAATGGCAGCTATACTTATGGACCTTTCAAAGGCTTTCGACTGTCTGCCACATGATATGCTTCTTTGCAAACTATCTGACTATGGCCTTTCTTAAAAGTCAATCAAATTACTACAGAATTACGTATCTGGCCGTAAGCAACAGATTACACGTCAGGAAGCTTTGAGCCATTGGGCTGACATCAAGAAAGGTGTTCCCCGGGGATCAATTTTTGGACCCTTGTTATTAAATATTTTTATTAATAACATATTCTACTTTATTGAATATGGTGTATTATATAATTATGCAGACGATAACAAACTGTCATATTCTAATGATAATTATGATTATTTGATTACAATACTGGTTAATGAGAGCACAATATTAATAAACTGGTTTAAACAAAACTGAATGCAGGCAAATCCGGACAAATTTCAGGCAATTGCAGTCGGCACTAAAACTTGCAACGAAAAGCATATTTTCAATATTGAGTCACAACTATCTCTTGTGACGAAGTTGTAAAATTATAAGGTGTTGATATCGATTATAAACTTAACTTTGACTGTCATATTAAAAATATTTGACATGAAGCATCTCAGCAACTCGGTGTATTAAAGAGCATTGGCTATTATTTGTCTAAACTAATCAATTCACAATTTTTCATATTTTATTTTATCACATTTTAGTTTTTGTCCACTAGCTAGGCATTTCTGTAGTAAGAAAAACAATGACACGTTAGAAAAGATACAAAAGAGGGCTCTACTTTTTTTATATATGATGACTACAGTATGTCTTATGACGACATGTTAGGTAGAGCCAGGGTACCATAGTTTACGATAAGGCGGATGCGAAATAATGTATTTGAAGGTTGTAAATATTGTACAAGTTTTCACCGTCATGCTTACATGATCTCATAGTTTTTAAAAACTGTAGATATAATTTGCGATATTCAAATATTTTAGATATACCTCGAGTCAATACTTCTACTTATTGAAAGAACAGTTTTATAGACTCAGCAGTTGTATAACGGAATGAATTACCTGAGCATTTTAGACAAATTGGAAATGTGAATCAGTTTTAAAAATATTTTGAAATCCTGGGATGGGAAAAATTGTGATTGTCATTTTTGTGGGCAATAATAATACTAATTAAAACTCTCATGCCTTCCTTCTACCATGCATAGCTTACTCTTATTCCATCTGTGTGTCCTTTTAGTTTTAGTTTTATATATATACAATTTGTATAACACTAGTGCTTTAAATGAATTTGTGCTGCGTGCTTATGTGTTGTTTGCTTGTCTCTTATTTTATAACTCTATCTATGCTCTGCTTGTCTTTTTAATTATGTCTTTATATGTTATGATTGCCTCTTTTAACTTTATGTTTACAACTCTTCTTTTTACTTAGTGCTTATATACACATAAACCTTGTTTTTCCATTAATTGTGACTCTTTAAATTACTATGTATATCTCTTTTAATTGTGTGCTTAAATATGCTATGCCATTCACTTTTGATATTGTGTTAGTGTAGGCTTTGTATATTTTCTGTATTTATTATGTTATTAGTCGCTCAAAAGCTCATTAGAGCTTGTGTTGCTATGTTGTTTTACCATGCCGACGTAACATAGAGCTTATTATTATTATTATTATTAATGATCCCTTAAACAAAACCAACTATCGACCAGTAAGCGTGTTATCCATTTTTTCTAAAATTTATGAAAAAGTAATATAATGTCAATTATCAGATTTTTTGGAATATATATTTAACCCATATCTTTGTGCTTTTAGGCGTGGGCATGGTTGCCAGACCACACTACTCAGGTTATTAGAGGACTGGCGTGAAGCTTTGGACAGAAACCAGTATATAGCTGCCAATAATGTACTCAGTAGTTGGGCTGACATCCATAAAGGTGTCCCACAAGGATCTATACTCGGACCCCTACTATTTAATATTTTCCTGAACGACATTTTCTTTTTTGTCAAGAACAGCTCACTTTACAATTACGCAGATGATAACACACTATCATTTTGCAGTCCTGACTTTGATAAACTTATCTCCACTCTGGAAACAGACTCAAATAGGCTTATAGAATGGTTTAAAATTAATAAAATGCAGGCCAATCCAGATAAATTTCAGGTTCTGGCAGTGGGTAAGAAAACAAATGAAAAGAAGCCAATTCTTCATATTCAAGACTTTGATCTTTCCTGTGAAAATACTGTAAGATAACTTGGTATTGATGTAGATTACCAATATAACTTTGATATGCATATAAGTACAATCTGTAGGAAGGCTTCCCAGCAACTAAATATCCTTAAACGTTTGGGTTCATATTTAAACAGGTTAAGTAAACTTACTATTTTAAGTAATTTTAATTTTTGCCCTTTGGTATGGCATTTCTGTACAGAAAGAATTCAAGAAAAATTGAAAAAGTGCAAGAAAGAGCACTCCTTTTTATTTATAATGACTTCAGTAGTTCCTATAATGAACTGTTATTAAAAGCTAACGTGCCTTCCTCACAGATTAGAAGAATGCGAACTATGGCTTTAGAAACGTTTAAAATTGTTAATAAGTTATCTCCCTCTTGTCTTCATAACCTTGTTAATTCAAAAAACTCGAAATATTCTTTCAGATATAGCAACATTTTGGATGTCCCCATGGTAAAAACCACAAGGTATGGTAAAATATCATTCAAATTTGCTGCTGCTATGCTTTGGAATAATCTTCCCGATCACTTCAGGACTGAAAACAGTTTCTCTCAATTTAAAAGTTTAATTCAGTCCTGGAGTGGTAAAGAATGGCGCTGCTCCATTTGCAAATAACCATATATGCTTTCTGAATTTTGACAATATCCTCCTTTTAATCAAATTCATCTGATTGTTGCCATTGCTTTTATATTTTAGTAAATGCTCTGTACTTTGTGTTGCTTTACATATCACATGTTAACATGTAAAAAATCATTTTAATTATGTACTATAATTTTTTATGCATGCCAGTGCTTATATGGTAATCAGCTGATTTTACATATTACATATTATGTGCAAAGCAGTTTTACTACTTTTAATTCTATATCCTTTTTAGTTGTGCTTATATGTAAACCAGCTGATTTTATGTAATTTTTTACTGTGAATGTATCTTGTAACTTGTGCTTAGTCCTCATATCTTAACCTGCTTATTTTATGTCATAGTGCTTATAACCACTAACTTGCTTGTTTTATTCTGCTGATTGTATCTTAATTGCTGTTTGTATTGTTGTAATGTCTTATAATGTATTTATTCGGTCAAAAGCTCTGTAGAGCTTATGTTATTTGTTAGTAATGTCATGCCGAATTCAAATAAAGTTGTCTTATCTTATCTTATCTTATTATTATTATTATTACTATTATTCAACAACGTAAACTAAGATAAATATTTCACATTTTCATTTGAACAGTTGTATTTTATTTCTCTGACCAGTTATTAGGATTCCACTTGGACATGTCAGATATATGTAGAAATAATAAAATAAACAGATTGTAGAGTGACAAGAGGGCTCAGATAAATTGCATTATACATTAATTCTATATTGATATTTATTTCTTTTATCTTATAAATACCGAACAGATAAATAGAAAAAGTCTTTTATCTAGCCATAAGATCAAGTATGTGTAAATTAATTCATTTTCTTCTTCTTACATGTATGTAGAAGAAAGAATTTAATTTGATGATAAATAAAATTCACAGAAAGTTGGACACCAGACTAGTATTATTATGTTTATACTCATAATGAATGTAAATGGAAAAAGGTACCTGAGTCTAATAAATATTAATTTGCATACAGTTTATATTTCAATTTGTAACATGTTTAAAGTTTAGGGTGCAGATAAGATTAATATAGAATATATCAAGTTGTGGGCCATTAACAACAAGAAAAATAATTGGTATATTTTAATAAGACTTTATTGCTCAACAGGGAAATTTTATAATTTTGTCGTTTTTCAAAACGCTTATCAAATTTTGTAGAATTTGTCTCTCATATTATTATAAAAATTCAAATAAAACAGGTTTATTACATGTATGATAAGAAATAATATGGCCATGAATGACATTAGAGCCCCGGGAAGCAAAAAGCTCTGACGGATTGCATTGATTCTGTAATTTAACAGCTGTGAATGTGAACAATTTTTGGTTTTTCTCTTAAAGACTTAATTGATTGTTTATGCCAGCACTTAAGACCCAACTATAATCACTTAACTCAGCAAGAGTCTTTAATTAATAAATTTATGCATGGCTTCTTTTGGGGTTTTGCAATAAATGGGTAGTTTGGACCCCATTAACCAGTTCAACTTCAACCCTGCCACATTATGATCAAATGTGAATTAATATACATGCATTATTAAACAATGCAGATTTCCAAAAATGTCATGTTCGTGTATGTGCACAATTAAATGAATAATATTAAAAAGACATTTGTTCCGAGAACAAATGCGAAGGTCTTTCCCGCATTGTCCCTATTTCCATAGAAAAAACTGACGTTAAATGTCAAACAATAAGCCCCAGAGGGTAAAAATCTATTATTTTATATTGTAAAATACCCGTAGACCTCCTCCTTCCCCCGGTTTCTTTTCTATTGTTTCTATAACATTCTAATTATTAGAAAAAGGGCCCGGCCCCCCAACCAGGGCCAGCATGTAAACTTATTTTGTTATACATCTTGGTATTTTTAATTGATTGTCTCACATTGATTTAGAAATAGCTTTGCACTAATTTTGAGAAACAACGGAAAAATGGGACTCTGCAGATTTAAATATTGTGACAAAAATTTGTTAAACTAGTTTTAAAAATTCATATACATTATTTTGGTGTGAAATAAATACTTCTTAGTCATTTCGCTCTATTTATAGTAACACATTAAATGAACACTTTACATTTCACTGAGGTGTCTTCGTCAAAGCTCGCGTTCATAGCATTTTGTCAGCGTCTTCTGTCTCTCTCGTTCTGTGTGGACATATATTACATAAAGCACGATCTTTAATCTCAGTGATTATTTATTTCAGGACGACACGGATTATTATAAACGGAGTATGCCGACGATTATTTAAAGACGTTTTCACATTATTTCATATGAATTTTACGCTGGAAAATAATGACACGAGTCACGTAGCAGACGACCGAATACACAAAAATTCACGTCGGAAATTGTTTCAATTTGATTAAAATGTGAGGTAAAATGCAGTTCGGATAGTTAGAACAACTTGTTGAGAAACGATTTACACTATGATTCACTGACGATAACTGAAATCACAGCAGACGAAATTTACAAATAAGGGGGAGGGGTGGTCACGTGCTTCAATCTGGGATTTGAAGGATTTATTGACTCGTATACTTTGAGGAAATACGTTTTTATACTGAAATCCACATTCTAAACGGAAAGTATCTTCTATTAAGTAAGTAGATTAAATTTAGTGTTTTGGTCATGTATATTGAAAAAATGTACACTATTGTGTAATTCCCTTCGGTAGGTGGGGGTTACAGGGTTTACCCTGGGGCAATGTGTCAATGCAATTACCTGATCACTATTAGAATACAACTGTTGATCGCAATGGCGTCTTTTTGTCTGCTTGTTACGTCACAGCTTCTTGTTGTGGCGGGAAACCTCTCGTATCTCTCGGCCTTCTTCGCTCCACCAATGGTTGGTCTCTGGAACACCCCCGAGATGCCCCGGACAAGAGATCGGGTCTGAACAATTACCCATAAACAGGGAAGTGCCTAATTTCACCTCACCCCCCTCCGTTTTCTTAGGGACGGGACCCCTGTTCCGTTCAACTGAGAACACCTAGCCTACTACTCCCCATAACCAAGGGACTGAACTAGGCGAACCTTCACTTCACATAATATGTAAAATACACTGAGGCCATCTCCTTCCTCACTATCCAACAGCCGACACCAACCCATTCCTCGCCACAAGAACAGAAAACACGTCCAAGACTCTGGCACATCGACATTGCGAAAACACCACAACAACCAAGACTAATAAATTCATTTTCACAGAAATCACATGGAACCAATTCATTACCCTTCTCCTAATTTCTAATTCTCTACTCTACTATGTACAAAAGTTCATGGAAAAACCCACCCGAGGACGCTCCTCCCTGGAGTCCAACATATATACATCTGTCCTGCTGGTGACGGCCAAAGGTGAAAATTACCCACATTGATTGTGTTATTTAAAAGGCCACGGCTTCGATACATCCAGCAACATAGAAGGAAACCATTAGAGACCTTCAACAATTAAAAACTGTCCGTGATAACTGACTAACCCTTCGGTGGTGGTGCCACTCCCCAACCACCGAGTCCCTTACACTGTGGAACTTGTTCTCCTGTCTCCCCCTCTTTCCTCGAGGGGAGGTCCTCCTCCCGACTACTTGACAGTTGGGACACTTATATGTGTCCAATTCCGCGGCCTCCAATGCCGACAACTTCACACATGTTAAATGGTACCACTCCTTACAAGTGTCACACTGTACCATTGTTTCTCCAGTGTCCGGACCTCTACAAATGCAATACTTTTTGTCCTTCTTGGTGTGAGAATTCTCCTCTGTTATAATGTTTTCTCCTTGGAGGAGTCGCTTTTGTGCTTTCTCCAGCCATGCTGGGATTTTCCTGTCCCTGCATGCTTTAAGTCTATCATGATTTGTGTTGAACACAACTTTCTGCAACTTCGAAACTTGCTATGTATTGATCACTTCCTGTGTACAATTTCTCCGGTCCATGTGAGAACATAAGTCTGCTGGTTGATTTGTTTCCCTGCCTAACATGAGCCTGTTAGGGGTAAATCCTGTGTTCCTGTTCACGGATGAACGTAAAGCTCCTGCTAGCTGAGCAATGTGCTCATCCCAATTGTCCTGGGAGCCATCCACAAAACATCGAACGGCGTCCATGAGGACTCTGTTTTTCCTTTCAACCTGACCATTCGCCGATGGTCTGTAAGGCATTGTCCTAGCCTTGTGTATTCTAAGGAGTTCACACACTGATTTGAATAGTGAACTTTCAAAGTTTCTTCCTTGATCTGTGAAGATCTGGAATGGATACCCAAATCGAGTGAAAAATTCATTAATGGCTGCTCTTGCCGTTACTTCCGCTGTCTGGGACGGTAACGGAATGCACTCTGTCCATTTTGTGAACTGGTCTACCATCATAAGAATGTATTCGTTCCCATTCTTAGTCTTTGGCAACGGTCCCATGAAATCTAAGTGTACACGTTCCATCGGTGCACCCGCATGATACGGTGTCATTTTACACTTAGCATGTCTATTTGGTTTCTTATTCTTACTGCATATGTCGCATGTTACAACGAAGTTCCTTATTTCAATTGACATATTGTACCAATGGTATTTGTCTTTGATTCTGACCATTGTACGCTCCGTTCCTTGATGACCAGCTGACGGTAACTCGTGACAAAGAGTTAGTACTTCCTCCCTCAGGCTAGCAGGGACAACTAACCTAGTTCCTGCTGCCTCCTTCTTGTGAATGTTTCTCAATATCCCCTGGTCATCCAAGTAGAACGTTGATCTGTTTATATAGTAGTTTTGAGCTGCTGGTGATGCGATGAATAAGATATTTCCTGCTGGTTCTTTGCTATCGCGTAACCAGTTTAAAATAATTGTCAAATCCCGGTCCTCAGACTGAGCCTGTTTTATTTCCTCATTTCTGAATCCACTTATTAACAATCCTCCTTCCTGTAACACGGCTGTCACTGTACAATAATTGTCACACTCTGTCAATATCACTGGTCGGGTACCAGAGCATATGTCCATGCTTGTAGTAAACAAGATATTATCCACAGTACGTTCCTGTGTAGTGTCACTTTTCAACAGTGTGCTTGATTGTTCATCAACACTGAATAATGTTATCATTGCAACAGCAATGTCCTGAATAGGCTTATCCCTGCACTTCCTGTTTCTAGTCAGGGACACTGCCTCATCCACTTCATACATAAATTTGTTCCAAGTACGGTGTGCTTTCTCACACTTTGTACAACCTCCGCACGGTAAATCCGATAACTCCAGTTCAGCCTGGAAACCTGGGCATGGTACCTCACTCTCTCCTATCCGTGAAAGTCCATCCGCATTTCCGTGGAGTCTACCTGGACGGTGCTTGATATTCATGTCATACTGACTGAGTTCTTCCATCCACCTTGCCAGTTGACCTTGCGGTTCTTTGAAACCTAATAACCAGGTTAAACTGCTATGGTCCGTTCTGACCGTGAAATTCCTGCCAAGCAAATAATGTCTAAACTGCCTGGCGAACCTGATTACCGCTAGTAATTCTTTTCTGGTCGTACAATAACGACGTTGCTCTGGGGTCAGTGCAAAGCTTCCATAAGCTATGACCCTTTCCCTGCCATTCTGCACTTGGATAAGTTCCGCTCCGATAGCCTTGTCGGACGCATCCGTATCCAGGATGAAATTGTCATGTTTCGTTGGTAATGCCAAAACTGGCGCTGAAGTCAATTTCATCTTAATTTGATCAAATGAGTTCTGTTGACTCTCAGTCCATTTAAACTGTTGTTTTTCGGTGATGTTATGCAATGGTCCTGCAATTTTCGAATAATCCTTTATGAAACTGCGATGATAATTCGCAAACCCAAGGAATTGTTCCACTTCCTTGGTGCAAGTTGGTACAGGCCAACTCATTACTGGTTCAATGTGCTGTTGGCCTATCTGAATACCATTGCTGGTGATTTTTCGTCCTAAAAATTCCACTGAAGTCTTGAATAATTGACATTTCCTGGGTTTCAGTTTAAGTTCATATTTCCTGGGTTTCAGTTTAAGTTCATATTTCCTGAAACGTTTGAATACTTGTTTCAAGTTTTCTAAGTGGTCATCAAAGTCTGATCCTTAGACTAGGATATCATCTAGGAAAGCTAACACTGTTTTCCATGTGAGCCCCTTAAAATTAAGTTCATGACTCGGGCATATGTACTTTGGGCGTTACAGAGTCCGAAACTCATTTTCACACATTCAAATAGTCCATACTTTGTGACGAACGCTGTCTTGCGGTCTTCTGGTTTGATGCTGATTTGCCAGTATTCGCTATTGGCATCAAGTTTTGAGTACCACTTGTTTCCCGCAAGTGTATCCAAACATTACTCAATAAGCAGCAATGGGAACACATCCCTTAATGTGACTGCATTCAAGGCCCTATAATCTAGACACCATCTCACACCGCCATCCCGTTTCCGGATTAATACTGGGGCGGATGCCCATTCCGATGTAGAGAGTTGTATAACTCCAGCATCTAGCATTTTCTTGAGATGCTGCTCCTCCTCGTCCACAAAGCATGATGGAGTACGACGCATTCTCTGCTTAACAGGTCTTGCTGTGCCTGTGTCAATTTCGTGCTCAATCTTTGTAAAGTTCCCGAGATCATAGACATCTTTCGCAAATACATCTCTATAGTCATATAGGAGTTGTTTCAATTTAACTTTCTGTCCTTCTGTCAACTCTTCAGTTGATTTCTCAAATAACGGTTGCAAATATTCCGGTAACCTGACATTAGGTTTGTCCTTGTATTGTATAGTGTTCACCTGGCCCACCACGGGGGGTCCAGTAATAACTGAAATTTCCTCAGCATTTGCTATATGCTGTCCTTTCTTAAGGATGATATTGTCCTCAGTGACGTTAATGAGACACAGTTCAGGTTGACTTCCTGGATTGCACACTGTTCTAGCTCCTAACAGATGCTCCTGTTCTATTGTTTCAACCACATATTCTTTATTGATCTGATCTGATGTACAATTTAGTCGCACTGCTGAGTGTGGGGGTATGACAGTACGTCTGTCCACTGTCATCCTACATATCCTGGGTTGCGACATTTCCATGGATTCTTTTTTCCCATAATGCAATGGTATGGTATCCCCATGCATAAATAATATATCTTTTCTGATGTCCACTATAGCATTGTGTTTCTTTAAGAAATCGAGACCTAACAACATATCGTCGTCAATTGGTGCTACATGTAGCGTTTCACGCCAGCTACGTGGTCCAATTCCTAGTTCCACAGGGATGGTTCGTTTAGCACGCATTTCAAATCCTCTCCCTGCATTATGCATGATGACATCACTAATGAGTTTAGGTTTATTCTTAAAACTGTTGTATATCTCATCGGATATAACTGTTACTTATGCAGCTGTGTCCAGAACTGCTATCACCGGATACCCATGTACTGTTACTGGGACCCTTAGCATCGTTGATGTTCCCAGTTTACCTATTCCCAGGGTTCCATCGCTGGACTCTGGATTTTTGTAGTAATCTTGTCCATTGCCCTGTCTGGTAGGGTACCTTGTTTCTCATTACTAAAGTTAACCCTCTTTCTCTGTGGTAATGGTGAACCCTTTAGTTCTGGGCAATTTCGACGGTAGTGCCCTGGCTGATTACAATTGTAACAGACTGCCTGCTGATCTTGTTTGTCTCCTCTATTAGGCTTGTACGAGTCCTGTTGCTGTTGTACATTTTCGTATTTCTTATTCGCTTTTGGTGTCCATTTCGGAGATGGACTTCTCTGTATAGGTGGGCGAATATTGGTATTAGCTTTTTGATGCTTAAGCTGCTTCAGCTCTTCAGTAATAGCCGTCATATTATTTGACATTGCACCTATGTTTCGAACAAAGGTATCAGTTATCTTGGCTAAACTAGAAACTACAGATTTCACTTGTTCCGTAATAGTCAAGTCATTGAAATTGACTGGTGTCTCACTTGGTGTAGAGTCTATAGCTTTACTGGTTTCCTGAAAGTATTTAATTATATCCAGAGTTTCATCCAGTGTTTCTGGTCTTGAGTGATAGGCATGTTTCGCCGCCTGTTTATCTGAACATCCTTGACAGAAACGGTCTATTACTGTTTGGTTGACAAAATCTTCTGGGACGCCTTCGAACGCTCTGATAGCTAACAACTGTAGGCGGTCTGCCCATTCATCTATACTTTCCCCTTTTCGCTGGGCACTATTGTTAAATTCTGCCCTCAAGGTTTTGGGTAAGTCCTGGTAACCAAATCGTTTTTCGATCTTCCGTATGACACGGCTATACGAGATGTTCGGATCTTGGTCCAGCAACAAGGTGTAATAATCGCTAGCCTCGTCTTGCAAACACCAACAGAGTTGACTTCGTTTTTGCTGCTCTGTCAGTCCGTTAGTTGTAACAAATTCACTAAACTTCCTGAAGAAAGATCTCCAAGCAGATTTGTTCTTGCCTGTGAACTTCAAATCTCTGGGTGTCTGAAATGACCTTTGCTGAGGTTGAATTTGGCGGTTCCTCCCCTGATTATAGTTACGGGCTACTGGAATCTGTATTTCCGATCGTTCGGACGATGAACTGGACTGCCTTCTAGCTTGCAACCTTCTACGTGGCAGCTAATCCTGTCTAGTAGGCCTTTCTTGCCTGTTATCTGCATTAGGTGGTGTATATGTTTCATACACCAATGGTGCTAGACTGCCAGCATCTGTAAGTCTGGTTGACTGACTCAATGCCGATGATTGGATATTCGGTTCATTCCTGCATTGTGCTGAATTAAATGGCAGTTGGTGAGTTCTTGACATTGGTGGTGTATAATACTCTGTGTCCGAGTCGTCTTGTGTGTCAAGATGTAATCTGGGCACTGTGTTACCCTGATTAGTCGCCTCAATCGGTTTGTTAAGTTGTTGGTGTTCCAGTTGTAACTCTGCAACTTTTTGTTGTAGTTGCATATATTCATATTCTAATTCCTTGTACTGTCCCTGCAGTTGCTGTCTCTCATGATAAAGATGTTCACGGTGCACATATTGTTCCATTGATGTGTAGTGTTGTTCACCTGTTGAGTGCAGTTGGTGTATATTTTGTTGACTTATTCGGTCAACAAGTGACTGCTGTTGTTGCGTGTGTTGACTTGGTCTGTCATGCAACATATGTGGTTGTGGATGTTGAAATTGTTGAAGATGTGGACCTTTGTATATAGTTTGTTGAAGACCTGGTCTGTCAAAATAAGGTTGTTGTCGTAGTCGGTCAACTGCGGCGCCACTATTGTGTAATTCCCTTCGGAGGTGGTGGTTACAGGGTTTACCCTGGGGCAATGTGTCAATGTGTAATCCAAGTTGTTGTTGGCTTGATTGGTCAACAAGTGTATGTTGAAGTAGTTGTTGATGTTGTCGGTCAACCATTAAATGTTGTTGATGGTGTTGTTGGTTAACAGATGAAGTGTGCTGTTTGAATTCAAGTGGTCGACTTGATAGGTCATCAAGTGTATGTTGAGGTAGTTGTTGACGTCCTAGTTGGTCACTAGTTACATGTTGAAGTGGTTGTTGAAATGGTCGTTCAACAAACGTATATGGTTGCTGTAGTTGACTCGGTCGGTCGGTAGTTGACTGTTGTTGATGTGGTCTATCAACAATTATGTTATGTTGTGGTTGTTGACTTTTTCGGTCAACCATGGTGTGTTGTTGAAGTTCAAGTTCACGACTTGGTCGGTCACCAAGTACGTGTTGGAACGTTTGTTGGATTTGACTTGGTCGGTCAACTAGTAGTTGTTCCTGTTGAACCTGTTGAGGTTGACTTGGTCGGTCAACAAGTATTTGTTGTTGTTGCCATGGTTCAAGTTGCTGGTACGGTTGTTCAATAAATAACTGCTGTTGACGACTTGGTTGATCATCAAGTGTGCCATACTGTTGGTTCGGTCTACCAACAAGTGGTGTGGATGTGTATGGTTGTTTAACTTTATCATGGTGATAGTCTTGGAAGTGTGTTTTATACGAATTGTCAGTGTCTGTTAGAATTTCCTGTTTAATGACATTGTTAGTTGTTCCACCAGGTTGCCTGTATAAAGCTAGCAATGCATCAGCGCAATCACGCTCAGCTTTTTCCAACGTGTTATACAGATCAGCACAATCCCTATCAACCTGTGTTAAATCAACACGATCTGGCCATATCACAGATTAAAAAAACTCAGGACTGGGCCTGAAGTATGGAATTCTACAAACTATTTCTTTAGTGATACAAATATTATTGTCCTGCAATTTTAACAAATGTTGAGCAGTG
Organism: Limnoperna fortunei; assembly: GCA_944474755.1. Taxonomy (NCBI): domain Eukaryota; kingdom Metazoa; phylum Mollusca; class Bivalvia; order Mytilida; family Modiolidae; genus Limnoperna; species Limnoperna fortunei. Next base: position 72,946,164 of record OX104115.1, on the reverse strand, counting down.
GCCCTTCCCACGCCTGGGAGTAACAATAACTGCTCATAGTCACAATCATTTATATCAACCTTTCTAAACAAAACGCCTTTCTTGTGTGCCATTGACATTCAATTTCCAGTTACTTGCTGGGGAAAAACAATTGTGGACACCGCAGAAATTCACTCAGTGGTACGATATAGCCTTCCGCTATGTAAAATCAATCACTATTCAATTCTATTTACAACTACAAAATGTAAACAAATGACTGACCTGATTTCTGCTCCAAGTACACAGTGGTGTATTCCGAAAGTCCAATTTCCGGTTGGCCTTCACCTTACCCAAAGGTTGACAAGACCCAACAATGGCGGGAAATCACCACGTGAAACGTGTCGTGTGCTACACACGCTTCAATAAACAATTGTCCAATATCCCCAAAATAACTCAAGAACGTAGCCAAGCTACAAAGCAGTTGTCACGGAACTCCTATTACATATGAATATGAAAGTTTTCCTGATATAACTTTCCCGAAAAGTTCCAAGCCCCTGCTTTTCCCAAAAAGTCCCCAACAGGGCACCCTGACCTGCCCGCTTCAGAATGGGAATCAAGCCCTAAATCACTTCGATTTCCACCCAAATTGTCCCAAATATCCTCGTCGCCACTATTGTGTAATTCCCTTCGGTAGGTGGGGGTTACAGGGTTTACCCTGGGGCAATGTGTCAATGCAATTACCTGATCACTATTAGAATCCAACTGTTGATCGCAATGGCGTCTTTTTGTCTGCTTGTTACGTCACAGCTTCTTGTTGTGGCGGGAAACCTCTCGTGTCTCTCGGCCTTCTTCGCTCCACCAATGGTTGGTCTCTGGAACACCCCCGAGATGCCCCGGACAAGAGATCGGGTCTGAACAATTACCCATAAACAGGGAAGTGCCTAATTTCACCACACCACTATGAAAGTAGACCAAACTACATAACATTTTATGCAAACTTATTTTGTCATACATCTTGGTATTTTTAATTGATTGTCTCCATACAATATTATTATGATGATTCAGAAATAGCTTTGTACTCATTTTTAATGGAGAAACACACTAAAATGGGACACAGCAGCTTTAAATATTTTAAATTTAATAATTAAACAATAAGGAAAAGAGGAAAACTTGTAGAAATCACAAGGTTTTGTTTTAACATTGGTTTAAAATGTGTCGATTTAGGCTATTGTCACAGTGTTGAATATTTGTTCATGAAAATCTAGGAATATAGTGTACCATTTTTAAAGTAATTGCACTTAAATTGCTAATTTCTGTATAAATGTGCAAGTTAACATCATTTCAATCATTTTAATAATTATCACATTAGGTTTAATACAGCAAATTTTGTAACAAAGTGCATGTTTTCTTCACTCGACACATAATTCCCCAATGTCGGAACTCACTCAATGTTCATTATTTTATCAATTTTTGCCAAAAGTTAGTTTTTTATGTTACAAAAATTACATTTAATATGTACTAAAAATTTGAAATTAGTGTTTAAGCCATTTTGAATTGTCCATCATTGAAAAATTTTAAGTCTCATATGATTACCCCTTTCTAAGCCAAAAAGTACTAATATCTTGATACATATTAATTCTTAGTTGTTTTTTTTTCGCTCGACAAGGCTTATCAGGTCCATATCAAATGAGCTCGAAGATATAAGATACTCTCTAGATACTGGTTATGTGTTACGTTTTATATATTGTAACACTTCTTAGTGTCTGGACAGGTCTGATTAATTGCAGCAAAGATGTGTATTTTTTTTATCGTGATGTATGTTTTTCTTAATATTCATGAGCTTTGGTCAGTGATGTACGATTGGTCAAAAAGCTAGGCAGATTCTTCGCACACGACATATGACCATGTTAACTATATTATCTCTAACCGTTTTCAAGTTAAAGTCAAGAAACCGAATAGCAGAAATGCATCAAGGCCGATAACAGTTTCGGATACAATATACTAAATGAAGGTCTTGATGAGAGGATCACTTTAAATATACATGTTTACTATATTATCTCTAACCGTTTTCAAGTTTTAACCAAAACAGCGATTAACCGAAACACGTCAAGGGCTGTAACTCAAAAACGGTTCATCGCACAGCTTCGGGTCAAATGTACCAAATGAAGGTCTCAATAAGAGGAGTATTTTTCCTATTTATTTTCTGCTTCTATCTTTTATGGTTTGTGAGATATAGTGCTAACAAGACCTATGGTGACCTTTGACCTGGTCCTAAGTCTCTAGGACTTACGGTTTTTGAGAAAAAAATATTGACGCGTTGCGACATTTTTCAGGTCAAAAACGCGTAAACAGGAAGTCGATTGGAAAAAAACTTTTGCATGACAAATCATCGCCTTAGGTCCAGCGAGATTTTGTACACTTCAGATTTTAAGAATCGGTTACGGTTTCTGAGTTTATATGCTAACAAGGGTTTCCATGTTCGGGCAGATAACTCTGTTACTAAAAATAGATCGGTCTAAAAGAATGAACCATGTCATCTCCGGATATGACCGATTGATGATACCAAGTATCGAAATGATACGTCCAGACACTTTTTGGCAAACCTCCGCGGAAGAAGAAAAATAATAATAATTAAACTGCCATTTGTTCTGAGAACAAATGAAAAGGTCTTTCCCACTGTTCCTCTAAAGTCAGAAAAGTTAGGTTATACTATGGGATTTTGTGTCTTGCTATAGCACAAAATGTCACTTCCAGTCATAAAAATGAGTTATTTGAGTAAAGAAAGTGGTCCCGAACAAAAACATATATGGTTGTTAAGGACTTTCATTCGGTTGCTAGGGGCAAAAGGCCACTTCCGGTCATGAAATGACATATTTTAGTAAAATACATCATTCTGATTCTAAAAATACAGGGTTGCTAAGGACTTTTTATAACAGACACCTTGTTGCTATGGTATGACCTTGACCTATGACCTTTGACCTTGGCTAAAATTGAAGCTCTTTTCCTGCTGATCATGTTAAACCTATATGTTTACTATATTATCTCTAACCGTTTTCAAGTTTTAACCAAAAAACCGATTAACCGAAACGCGTCAAGGGAAGTAACTCGAAAATGGTTCATCGAACAGCTTCGGGTAAATGTACCAAATGAAGGTCTCAATAAGAGGAGTATTTTCCCCATTTATTGTCTGCTTCTATCTTTTATGGTTTGTGAGATATAGTGCTAACAAGACATATGGTGACCTTTGACCTTGACTTTTGACCTTTGACCTTGACATTTTTAAATGTAACATATGCCACTTAGGATCAATGGTGGTGGTCCCAAGTCTCTAGGACTTACGGTTTTTGAGAAAAAAAATTTTGACGCATTGCGACATTTTTCAGGTCAAAAACGCGTAAACAGGAAGTCGATTGAAAAAAAAATTTTGCATGACAAATCATCGCCATAAGGCCAGCGACATTTTGTACACTTCAGATTTTGAGAATCGGTTAGGGTTTCTGAGTTTATCTACTAACAAGGGTTTTCGTGTTCGGGCAGATAACTCTGTTACTAAAAAAAGATCGGTTTCACAGGGTGAACCAAGTCATCTCTGGATATGACCGATTAATAGTACCAAGTATTGAAATGATATGTCGCGACACTTTTGGCAAACCTCAGCGGAAGAAGAAAAAAAATAATAATCATAAGAAATACAAGAAGGTCTTTCCCTCTGAAAGGGGAAAGACCTTAATAATCATAAGAAATACAAGAAGGTCTTTCCCTCGGAGAGGGGAAAGACCTTAATAAAATATTTTTGCAAACAATTTCGTCAAATTTGCTGGTCTTATTAACATTTAGTTAAACATTTTACTTTTTAATTTTTTGGGTTGGGAATTTTATCACAAATGTTTTGGTCAAGAATATTACATGTGTATTTTAACAATAGTTTAATGTAATCTAAATCAATAATTATTGCTAACATTTATGATTTAAGTGTTATAAGCAGACAATGCAGTGTTTTTATATGGGCAATTTAATTTCAAACACTAATTTTTAAGGGTGTCATTTTGGTTATACAACTGCTGAGAAACTAGGTCCTTTAATTTAAAATATAGATATATTGATGATGTCCGTTCAGTTAACAACCCTAAATTTGATGTATATATCCTTCTAAACTAGAAATTAAAGAAACCACAGAAACAGCTTCATATGCATCATTTTTTAGACGTACACCTCGACTATGACATCAACGGTCCTCTTAACACAAGAATTTACGACAAACGAGCCAATTTTAATTTCAAAATTAAAAATTTTCCTCACATATGCAGCAATATTCCAGCTTCTCCTACATACGTCTATTGAACAAGTATGCAAGAGCCTGCAGCGAGTATACTCATTTTTGCAAACGTCATTTATTTCGTCGGGATAAACTCATTAACAGAATTTACAAGGAAAACGACTCGTTCGCGCCTTTAATGAGTTTTACAATAGATACCACTTCCTTGTCGAAAAATATTCCATCTCGTTTGAAATTTTGGTTGTAGATAGTTTTCCCAATTTTCGAATTCAGTGTACAGTGAATGTGCTACGATGGTTGCTGGATACACCTATTAGTGACTAGTGGTATATGACACCCATCCATGTTAATCAACTTACCAACTCAAATTCTACAGTAATGGATGCCAGAGGTTTGGCATGTCATATACCTGGCTTAACCCACCATTTCTTTTTGAAATGTCTGTACCAAGTCAGGACCATTGCTGTAGGTTCTATATTTTAATGACTTTTTTTACTTCATATAGAAGTGAATGCCCTGAATGTGTTCTTTCAGGTCCAACATTTTAAAATTTCATAGTTCTGATTATCCAACATCAAAAGTTCTTATATATTATCGTCCATGATTTTTGTGTTTATAATTGTTCAATAAAAAATCTGATTCGTGTTTATATTTAAGATTAGAAATGATCATTAATTAATCTTATAAATAAAAATAGTTATATTTCATTAAAAAATTAAAGATTTAAGATTGTTTGTTTATTGAACACTTCTCATAAGCAATATATAAGGTGGAAATGTAAAGTAATTATCATAAAAAGTCAAGATGTTCGATGCACAGTTACATTTGTACACAATTGAGCTAATGAACACTGATTTAGTCAGTTGTTTTGGTCCATAGTTAACTTAATTCTTACATATATATTTTAATAATTAATGCTTTAATATATAATACAGCTATTAATTTTTTTTACAATTCTCACTAAAATCAAAACTATGATCAAATAGAGAAATGTAGTATCAGTAAAATAATTGGATTGATTTTGTCTGGATCATTGAAAATGTGTATTCTGAAAATTCTTTTGAATACAATGCTCGGATTAAGATTTGTCATTCTTGTCCAACATCATAGGTTCTAGTAATAATTGTTTATTCTTTGCCCAGATGGTACAGTTGTTATAACATTCACATTCAGTATTTGACTTCCCTACTAGTTTGTTTATCATAGAACTAGGAGATTATCCACCCTTTATACTTAATTTGATATGTTCCAAAAAGATAATAAGCCAAAGAGTATCCATGATATACAGTTGTGTGTTTGTTTGTTTGAATGTATGACGCCACTTTCACCAATTTTTCAGTTTTATCCAGTTTTTATTTAGGAAGCCGGAGTACCCAGAGACCCCCCGACCTTCGGTGGGAATTGATATAAAATAAATTCTTCTGTACATGCACACTCAGGATGGAAACAGGTTTTGCAATACTGAAGTGTACTAACAATTGTAATTATAAATATATTGTGAATAAGATGCTTTTCTTACATCTTATTTGTTAAGGGTTATCATGGAGTACTTCTTGTCTTCCATCAAAATATACAATCAATTATCTGTCCTTTGGTTTCTGTTGATTGTATTGATGTTAAACGTAAACAAAATTAGAACTTCGGTTAAAATAATTTAAACAAAAATGAAAAAAAAAAATATATGACTTGCAGTTTGAGCATTTGAAAAAAATATAATTCATCTACAGCTAACATGTGCATTACTTTTGTTTCTAGTAGCATCCCTAAATTTAATTCACTATGTAGTAATAGTAGTATACATCTACTTGCCTTCTCTTTGCTATTTTGAAATTCTCTGCTAGCAACTAATGAAATGAAATGAACATGTTCTTGTTTAGCTTGTTTAGATAGGTAACAACTAGTTGGGATGATCTTACAAATACATTAACTGGTGTACCCCAGGTTGAAATGAAATGGTACGCCTAATAACATGTATTTCCTTACCTTGCACTGTTTTCTTCCTACCAAAAAATGTCACAGAATCCCCAAACTATTCGCATAAACTACCTCTGCTTAAAGTATAAATGTATAGTGTATATTATATATTTAGAGGATTCTATTGATATTCTATGTTGAAATTAATTTCATACTATGAAGACCATTTAATATTGGTTAAATCCAAACATTTGTAATATGTAGACTTATATCTAACTTAGAGAATAATTAAATTAATAAACTTCAGATGTTGCTATAGGAACCAATACAGTCTGTTTTTAGATAGAAATGCCACCTTAGATTGCAGTAAGTTTCACCTATTTTATTGCTATTTATAACGATTTAATTAAAGCGATGCATAATGCACTTTTCTTATGTATATAATGTAAGATGTATGATTCACTTGCTATTTATATGATGTTTTTCTTCAGCAAGCTATCAGGGATGGATATCAATCTTCTTTTGTAACGGAGGCATGGATACACGACAAGAAGCATACAATCAGAGGTATCTCAGTTAGTTCCAGGGCATTTATTGCTTCTTCGGAATATATAAAATATAAAGGGATAAAACGGTAATTAAGTAAATGATTGAACATTATTCATCTTCTTTTTTAAAAAAAACATACAACAGAAAAAGCCCTTATTTCAAAACCTTCATTATCAGCAGAGAAGAAAAATGAAATTAGGAATGTCTTCATTCTTCAGTACTGTAGTTTAGAAGAGTCGGACTCAGAAGACGAAGCTTCATTGATTAATTGTAAGAAAACTACCTATGCGGTCTGATGATTATGTAAACCTTGTATATAAGTTGGATAAGCGACATACAGAACGCCTTTTCAAAAAGGAGTAAAAGACAATGTAATGTTAGAAAAACTGGAACTCCTTCAAAAAGGGAAAGCCTCCAAAAGGAGACCGAGGACACAAACACTAAAATTAAAATAAATATATAATTTTATTGCTTATATAAACAGATTTCTTTCGAAATTTATCAGATAGGTTTTACCTCACCAATAGGTTGTACTAAGATGAGAATACAAAAAAGCACAATACAAATTTATTTGCAAATTCTTTTCGGTGAGTTTGTATAAATTTTGTTATAATTTTAAGCAATTGATAAACATTTCAGTGAAAAATTCAAAACATGGGTCTCTATAAAATTTGTTCTGTTGAATAGTTGCAACTGTAATTAAAACTAAATAACAATCAGGATTTATTTGCAGAATTACTTCCCTTGTGTAAACTTTGATCTTGATTATTTTGTTTGAAAGTCTTTTTTTACATACATCACTTTATTTATAAACAATGAATAATTTGAACTGTAAGAATATGTAAAGTTTATGATGGAAAACTTAATAAATAAGTTTTTTTTCGAATTTCAGCATAGATAGTGAAACATATTGTATAATAATTGCATTTAAATCAGCATTATTAAGTGTAAGGATACATTGTTGAATTTGTTGATCAAAAGGGAATAATTTAATAAATATTTAATATGATGTTATATATGGTATTTATAAAGTTATCGTGTTGTCATTTTAAACATTTTTCAGTCACGAGAAACGACACGTTATCAAGGTCTTAATATCTGTTAGATTGTTTAAACAGATTTTCATTTTCAAATGATGCCAGCTTTGATAATCTGGACATATTCACTTTTACAAGTGCCTCGGGGGCCGAGTGGTTAAGGTGGTTCGTCTACTATTGATGACGTGGTCTGTCAACACTGAGATTGCGGGTTCGAGCCTCACTGCGGACAGGGTGCGCTCGACTCCAATCTTAATTGACAAGGATTGCCAGTTCGGGGGTTTTCTCCGGGTACTCTGGCTTCCTCCCCCAATAAAAACCGGACGCCATGATATAGCTGAAAAATGCTGAAAGTGGCTTTAAAACAACATTCAAACAAACAAAAAACAAATTCACTTTTAAAGAGATTTTTGAATCTGTAGTTAATTCATGTATAGAAGAGAAAGTCGTTTTACTTTAAGTACTGTATGAAAAGTATACAGTACTATTGCAAAAGAATACAGATCTTTACAGTATTTTATTGACAGACTGTGATACGATTATTCTTGGTTATAATATAAAATGGCTTTTTAGGATGTTGAAAAGTCATCTTGGAAAAGCACTGCTTTATTTTGCACACAATAATAAACAATAAGGTTGTTTGCTATATAGAAATGGTTACTGATATTTCATATAGCTTTTATTCATTTGATTCAGGTCATCACGAAGTTGTAGATATATTAACTAAAGGAAAACATGTTCTGTCAGATAAAGTTTCTACTCTTATTTCAGAAAATAAGTAAAAAACTTACGGAACATACAGTTCTTGATAAAAAGTATTAGGTATTTTAGATCTGCTGTAAATATTTCAGAACAAATTTCATGTTCGGGGCTTCCTGATAAAGATAAATTTAATTGCATTGATGAAGTGAATCAAATATCAGCAGTAAAGTGGAATTTTTTGTATAGGTTGTTGAGTGCAACTGCATGACAGGAGAAAAAAATGACACAAGAACTAGCTTCAAAGACTGATCATTTTCTTGAGGAACCTTTAAATTATTACATAATGTTACCTAGATTATTTATTTTAAGCTGTATTTTTAATACACAAAATCTCAGTATGTCTATCCATTACACAAAGCCTTCGCTTCCACATATGCCTGCAAATATGTTGTTTTAGCTTACGACAATGCGTTTTTTCTACTAAAAAATTAAAAGGAAAATTATTCTGCTGCGAAGAACAGGTTTATAGTATGCTAGATTTTCTGATCGACATGTTGTAACTGTTGGAGGATGTGTTTTTCAGCAGAAAAATCGGAATTCCAATGGGTACAAACTGTGAACCACTCCTTGCCGATTTGTTCATGTATTCATTTGTAACTGAATTTCTTCGACATCATATTAAATACAAGAAAATAGCAGAAGCTAGGTCCTTTAATTTAAAATATAGATATATTGATGATGTCCGTTCAGTTAACAACCCTAAATTTGATGTATATATCCTTCTAAACTAGAAATTAAAGAAACCACAGAAACAGCTTCATATGCATCATTTTTTAGACGTACACCTCGACTATGACATCAACGGTCCTCTTAACACAAGAATTTACGACAAACGAGCCTATTTTAATTTCAAAATTAAAAATTTTCCTCACATATGCAGCAATATTCCAGCTTCTCCTACATACGTCTATTGAACAAGTATGCAAGAGCCTGCAGCGAGTATACTCATTTTTGCAAACGTCATTTATTTCGTCGGGATAAACTTATTAACAGAATTTACAAGGAAAACGACTCGTTCGCGCCTTTAATGAGTTTTACAATAGATACCACTTCCTTGTCGAAAAATATTCCATCTCGTTTGAAATTTTGGTTGTAGATAGTTTTCCCAATTTTCGAATTCAGTGTACAGTGAATGTGCTACGATGGTTGCTGGATACACCTATTAGTGACTAGTGGTATATGACACCCATCCATGTTAATCAACTTACCAACTCAAATTCTACAGTAATGGATGCCAGAGGTTTGGCATGCCATATACCTGGCTTAACCCACCATTTCTTTTTGAAATGTCTGTACCAAGTCAGGACCATTGCTGTAGGTTCTATATTTTAATGACTTTTTTTACTTCATATAGAAGTGAATGCCATGAATGTGTTCTTTCAGGTCCAACATTTTAAAATTTCATAGTTCTGATTATCCAACATCAAAAGTTCTTATATATTATCGTCCATGATTTTTGTGTTTATAATTGTTCAATAAAAAATCTGATTCGTGTTTATATTTAAGATTAGAAATGATCATTAATTAATCTTATAAATAAAAATAGTTATATTTCATTAAAAAATTAAAGATTTAAGATTGTTTGTTTATTGAACACTTCTCATAAGCAATATATAAGGTGGAAATGTAAAGTAATTATCATAAAAAGTCAAGATGTTCGATGCACAGTTACATTTGTACACAATTGAGCTAATGAACACTGATTTAGTCAGTTGTTTTGGTCCATAGTTAACTTAATTCTTACATATATATTTTAATAATTAATGCTTTAATATATAATACAGCTATTAATTTTTTTACAATTCTCACTAAAATCAAAACTATGATCAAATAGAGAAATGTAGTATCAGTAAAATAATTGGATTGATTTTGTCTGGATCATTGAAAATGTGTATTCTGAAAATTCTTTTGAATACAATGCTCGGATTAAGATTTGTCATTCTTGTCCAACATCATAGGTTCTAGTAATAATTGTTTATTCTTTGCCCAGATGGTACAGTTGTTATAACATTCACATTCAGTATTTGACTTCCCTACTAGTTTGTTTATCATAGAACTAGAAGATTATCCACCCTTTATACTTAATTTGATATGTTCCAAAAAGATAATAAGCCAAAGAGTATCCATGATATACAGTTGTGTGTTTGTTTGTTTGAATGTATGACGCCACTTTCACCAATTTTTCAGTTTTATCCAGTTTTTATTTAGGAAGCCGGAGTACCCAGAGACCCCCCGACCTTCGGTGGGAATTGATATAAAATAAATTCTTCTGTACATGCACACTCAGGATGGAAACAGGTTTTGCAATACTGAAGTGTACTAACAATTGTAATTATAAATATATTGTGAATAAGATGCTTTTCTTACATCTTATTTGTTAAGGGTTATCATGGAGTACTTCTTGTCTTCCATCAAAATATACAATCAATTATCTGTCCTTTGGTTTCTGTTGATTGTATTGATGTTAAACGTAAACAAAATTAGAACTTCGGTTAAAATAATTTAAACAAAAATGAAAAAAAAAATATATGACTTGCAGTTTGAGCATTTGAAAAAAATATAATTCATCTACAGCTAACATGTGCATTACTTTTGTTTCTAGCAGCATCCCTAAATTTAATTCACTATGTAGTAATAGTAGTATACATCTACTTGCCTTCTCTTTGCTATTTTGAAATTCTCTGCTAGCAACTAATGAAATGAAATGAACATGTTCTTGTTTAGCTTGTTTAGATAGGTAACAACTAGTTGGGATGATCTTACAAATACATTAACTGGTGTACCCCAGGTTGAAATGAAATGGTACGCCTAATAACATGTATTTCCTTACCTTGCACTGTTTTCTTCCTACCAAAAAATGTCACAGAATCCCCAAACTATTCGCATAAACTACCTCTGCTTAAAGTATAAATGTATAGTGTATATTATATATTTAGAGGATAATTGATATTCTATGTTGAAATTAATTTCATGCTATGAAGACCATTTAATATTGGTTAAATCCAAACATTTGTAATATGTAAACTTATATCTATAGGAACCAATACAGTCTGTTTTTAGATAGAAATGCCACCTTAGATTGCAGTAAGTTTCACCTATTTTATTGCTATTTATAACGATTTAATTAAAGCGATGCATAATGCACTTTTCTTATGTATATAATGTAAGATGTATGATTCACTTGCTATTTATATGATGTTTTTCTTCAGCAAGCTATCAGGGATGGATATCAATCTTCTTTTGTAACGGAGGCATGGATACACGACAAGAAGCATACAATCAGAGGTATCTCAGTTAGTTCCAGGGCATTTATTGCTTCTTCGGAATATATAAAATATAAAGGGATAAAACGGTAATTAAGTAAATGATTGAACATTATTCATCTTCTTTTTTAAAAAAACATACAACAGAAAAAGCCCTTATTTCAAAACCTTCATTATCAGCAGAGAAGAAAAATGAAATTAGGAATGTCTTCATTCTTCAGTACTGTAGTTTAGAAGAGTCGGACTCAGAAGACGAAGCTTCATTGATTAATTGTAAGAAAACTACCTATGCGGTCTGATGATTATGTAAACCTTGTATATAAGTTGGATAAGCGACATACAGAACGCCTTTCAAAAAGGAGTAAAAGACAATGTAATGTTAGAAAAACTGGAACTCCTTCAAAAAGGGAAAGCCTCCAAAAGGAGACCGAGGACACAAACACTAAAATTAAAATAAATATATAATTTTATTGCTTATATAAACAGATTTCTTTCGAAATTTATCATTCAAATAAACAATTAATGTTCCCTAACCTTTGTTTCAGATAGGTTTTACCTCACCAATAGGTTGTACTAAGATGAGAATACAAAAAAGCACAATACAAATTTATTTGCAAATTCTTTTCGGTGGGTTTGTATAAATTTTGTTATAATTTTAAGCAATTGATAAACATTTCAGTGAAAAATTCAAAACATGGGTCTCTATAAAATTTGTTCTGTTGAATAGTTGCAACTGTAATTAAAACTAAATAACAATCAGGATTTATTTGCAGAATTACTTCCCTTGTGTAAACTTTGATCTTGATTATTTTGTTTGAAAGTCTTTTTTTTACATACATCACTTTATTTATAAACAATGAATAATTTGAACTGTAAGAATATGTAAAGTTTATGATGGAAAACTTAATAAATAAGTTTTTTTCGAATTTCAGCATAGATAGTGAAACATATTGTATAATAATTGCATTTAAATCAGCATTATTAAGTGTAAGGATACATTGTTGAATTTGATGATCAAAAGGGAATAATTTAATAAATATTTAATATGATGTTATATATGGTATTTATAAAGTTATCGTGTTGTCATTTTAAACATTTTTCAGTCACTTATATATAAGTATCAGTACAAAATGAAAAGTATGTAGTTAAATTTACCCATATTTTATTTGCTTAAGTTAAGCTAACTTATGAATTATTTTCGTAATATAGCATTTAATAAACATATTTAACATGCAAATCATATTATATAGAATTCTCATTACTGACAACTATATGACTATATATAGGGGTGTAATACATGTGTGTTTCGTTTTGAAACAAATTGTTCCCATCATTTTTGATAGAATTAATTTTGCTATTTGTTCATTTATTAATTTAAGGACTATAATTTAAAAAATATGAGATCATTTATAGTACATAAAGTGAATAAAATGAGAAAATACTCTTCAATCTTCAAATCCAAAATACTTCATGATTTTTGTGGTGGTACAAATTTTGTAAATTTTAAATGTTAGTATAATATTGTAAAATATATTTCATGAGGTTTGTGTTAGAATCTTGTTAAAATTATATTGTGTTTTAAACTGGTTGGTTGGAGTAAATTAGTTGCTGTTGACCTGCATCTTTACAAAGGAAAATTCTGTTTGCAACTTATTGATGGAGATAGGTTAAGGTTGCAGCTTTTGATATTATTCAAAAAATTATGGCGCTGCATAGTTTCTTCGAAAAAAGTATATGAGAAATGAAGATTATATTATATTTGCTAACCAACACATGATGAAAAAAGCGGAACTGTTATAAAATTCAGGTAGGGCCAGGTCCACAAGAAATGTTTATGAAATTTACTTTTTGCAGTAAATGTAAACTTACACATTAACTACATAAGTTAAACTGGAGTTTATGAGTTTACATACAATACATCAATGTAAATTTCGAGTTTATAGTAATTTAACTGGAGATTCATTAAAAGGAACTATACATCAAATGCATGTGCATATGACATATGCATTTTTATTCAACATTAAATTTAAAAAAAACTAATTTAAAGTTTATTGATACTATTTATCTGAAGTAAATTTGCATTCAGCAGTAAATTTCATAATAACCGGAGTTTAATATACAGTAAACTTGAGATTTTTACTGAAGAGTAAATTAGGTGTTAGTTTATGAACTTACTGTACTTAGTAAATTATCAGAAGGCTATTCATAAATTTGAAATTTAAGTGCAGATTAAACTATCGTTTTTTTTAAACATTAAATTTACGACTAGTTTAAATAAATTTAGTTTAATATTCAATTAAGTTAGTGCATTCATGCAGTGTGTCTTAAAGTTCATCCTAAAGGTCAGGTCAGGATGCGACACCAAATTTAGATATCCACTTAATTCAAAAAGATTCCGAGTCCCTGGAATTTTGTGCATTTGTTCAAAGATGATTTCAATATTTCAGAAACTGCATGTATTTGCAGAAGATGTGAAATCAGATTTAAAAGGTTTCATTGCTGATTGCCAGAATAATGAGGATGGTGCACCAGTCTTAAAAAAAATCGTGTGTTACACTAGATGTGCATGAGCAAATGTGTTTTCTTACAAAATTTAGTGCATGTGATGAATCGGCTGATCCCAAAACTTTTGTTGATATTTTTATCATTTCAGAGTGCATTTGAAGTTGATGTAAAAGGAAAATTTTCACACTTTAATGATAAATTTACATTATCCTTATGCAATAGATATTACAATAAGTTATTATTATATTATATCATTATATAAATGATTCACCTGTACACAAATGTATAGTTTGCGAAAAATGTCTAAAAATAAAAGATATACTTATATTGAAGTCCCAAAATCTAAATTTATTTTTGAAATATCTTGTGTCTGAAATTTGACAAGGAAATCAGCAAAGATGAACACCTTTTATGTTATGATACATGCTATAATGGTTTAAAAAAATTTCCAGATCTAGTATTGGAGAAACGACACGTTATCAAGGTCTTAATATCTGTTAGATTGTTTAAACAGATTTTCATTTTCAAATGATGCCAGCTTTGATAATCTGGACATATTCACTTTTACAAGTGCCTCGGGGGCCGAGTGGTTAAGGTGGTTCGTCTACTATTGATGACGTGGTCTGTCAACACTGAGATTGCGGGTTCGAGCCTCACTGCGGACAGGGTGCGCTCGACTCCAATCTTAATTGACAAGGATTGCCAGTTCGGGGGTTTTCTCCGGGTACTCTGGCTTCCTCCCCCAATAAAAACCGGACGCCATGATATAGCTGAAAAATGCTGAAAGTGGCTTTAAAACAACATTCAAACAAACAAAAAACAAATTCACTTTTAAAGAGATTTTTGAATCTGTAGTTAATTCATGTATAGAAGAGAAAGTCGTTTTACTTTAGGTACTGTATGAAAAGTATACAGTACTATTGCAAAAGAATACAGAGCTTTACAGTATTTTATTGACAGACTGTGATACGATTATTCTTGGTTATAATATAAAATGGCTTTTTAGGATGTTGAAAAGTCATCTTGGAAAAGCACTGCTTTATTTTGCACACAATAATAAACAATAAGGTTGTTTGCTATATAGAAATGGTTACTGATATTTCATATAGTTTTTATTCATTTGATTCAGGTCATCACGAAGTTGTAGATATATTAACTAAAGGAAAACATGTTCTGTCAGATAAAGTTTCTACTCTTATTTCAGAAAATAAGTAAAAAACTTACGGAACATACAGTTCTTGATAAAAAGTATTAGGTATTTTAGATCTGCTGTAAATATTTCAGAACAAATTTCATGTTCGGGGCTTCCTGATAAAGATAAATTTAATTGCATTGATGAAGTGAATCAAATATCAGCAGTAAAGTGGAATTTTTTGTATAGGTTGTTGAGTGCAACTGCATGACAGGAGAAAAAAATGACACAAGAACTAGCTTCAAAGACTGATCATTTTCTTGAGGAACCTTTAAATTATTACATAATGTTACCTAGATTATTTATTTTAAGCTGTATTTTTAATGCACAAAATCTCAGTATGTCTATCCATTACACCTTTAACTGACGGACATTTCAGAAAAATTTAGTAATTCATTCTCATTTTTCTCCCAATAAATATCAGGCTATGTGCAGAAATTTCAAGATTCATTGAAAAGATTCATTACCAACAGGTGCATAGAACTTAAGCAAAAAAATAGGTTGATAAATTCTAGAAGTTTTATTGTGTCATCTATTGACAACTTGGACAAGAATAACAGTTATTCTGTTGTAGGGTTTGGCCGAGACGTGAGTGGACTTAATGAGATAACGGTGCAATTAGTTGTACGCCGTCCCAGTGTTACAGTCAATAATATCTGTACTTTTTCAGATATTCCAGAAATTGTTAATGCTCAAACAGAATCAGTAATCAGCATAGAAAACAGGATTGGACAGCCATCAGTGAACAGTTTTAACACATTTACAGATTTTAAACGTTCATATTTTGATTTATATGTAAATGACATTTTACTATCAAATGACTTTACATCTATCATTAGCAAAGTTTCTTTTTCTAAACATAACACTACCAGGAATTTAAACTTTTTTCTCTCCCTTTACATACCGGAGAAGTAAATTACACCAGTAGCAACAGTTGCAGATAAAAAGGAAACTGTTTTAAAAGTGCTGAAGAAGTTGAATGAAAAGTTTCAAGTTGGGATTAAAACTAAGTATGTTTAATTGTAGATGATGGCAAAAGCTATGATCATATGATAAAGTTGGAGGCTGAATATGGTGAAAGCCTTCACTGGGTTCTAGCTTATCCTGGTGATTGGCACATTTTAAAAAAATCTTTTGCCACTTTTTATCAAAATATATTTTTGATGCAGTATTAAAGCAACTTGCTACAGTTTTTCATCATGGTTCTACGTTACGTACTCTAACAGGCTGTACAAATTGGTCCATAACACACGGGTCCGGGAGGCTATGTTTAGACAGCAAATAAATTGGTTTCTTTTGTCACTTACAGATGATCAGAATACTGAAACCTTATTTACTGATTCAATAACATATATTTTTTTAACTGTAGGTTTATATTTAGAGCAAAATTGGGCCATCTTGTATAATACATCTTTATCAGACGAAGTTTGTTGCTGTAAAAGTGGAATTTTCTGGCTTTTTTAGAACAATTACTTGAAAATTTTTATCACTGGCGTCTACCGGAAAAACAAGAGTGACACTTTCACTCTCTGTGATGAATTTTTCTACACTGATATAATGTTAGACTTTAAGAAATGCTTAAAGGAAATAATTATCCTGTTTGTTCAATGCTTTTGATAGGTATAATTATCTTCGAATGATCCCTATTGACGTTCCCACCAAGAATTGTTAGATGTTTTTCACAGGGTTGTTTCTCAGTATCTATTTCAGAAGAACATTTTTATTATGTAGCTCTAGACGAGGCACACGAAACAGGATTTTTTTTAAATGCACTTAATTCTTAGAGCCAAGCTTCCCTTAACATATTATATACCATACAGAGCCGAGACCATTTACAATTTCGAAAAATAAATTCAACTTGAGAGATAAAACACTCATCATATAGAGACTGCTGTTTCCTATGTACCAACACAGGGAAAAAAATTGAATATTATACAAAACTCCAGTCCTCTTCTTTATTTGTTTCAGGTGACAGGAAAATTTTACACCATATTTGTACTGACATTGATGCAACTTCAAAACAGACCGACAGTTTGATCAACTGCAGACAGTACGGACAAGAAGACATGACAAATTATTTGAAATACTACTTGTTGAAAATTTCAGATCCAATCCAAGGCACCATTCAGAAAAAGAAAGAAATTGAAAACATTTTCTGCTCTGAAAGTTACAGTTCACAAATATAAACAATTAGGACAGAATACTGTAATTTCTTGCCTTCGTAAGAAAATTGCATTTTCTAAATTTAAAAGGCAACCAGTTTCAGATTTTGCAATTGCCACGTGCAATATATAATGCAGAAGGCATTCCAGAAAAGGGTCAGAAATCATCAGCTTCTTCTGTTGAAAAAAACAAAAACATTATATGTCCTTTAAGCGCTTGCACTTAATAAAATTAGTACGACACTCCACTGCCTATAACGAATTATAATATGATGGATTGTTTTGTATTATGTTCCCACAATGTCAATACTTAATGTCTGCAAGTATGTTATTTTTTACATTTAATTCTTTTTTCGTAAATATTATAATTATATGTATGTTTAAGAATGAAAGTTGTTTATAGATGAGTTCCTGGATGAATTTATTGCTAAGGATCATTTTGCAAATTATTGGAATTAATAAATGATAATTTATGAATAATTTATTGTATTGCAGTGACTGTTGTTTACATTTATTTATAGGATGACCAGTGTTGGCTTGAAATTGATATTTAGCATATTTTATGTACATAATTATAATATGCTGGATTTTTTGTTTGTAAGATGTACTGCCATATGAATTTAAATGCTTAATATCTGACAGTAAGTTATTTTCTGTGCTTTAATGTTTCTAATCATATGTACATGTATGTTGTTAAATGATTATTTTGTTCATCAATGAATGGTTGTTTTGTAAGATATCTAGTTATATAGTCAAGTGTTATTCTATGAAAATTCTAGTTACAAATTTATAATGTTCATAGTATGCAATAAGTGTAGAAAAATGATGTTGTTTGTGAATTTTTGTGTGTGTGTGTTTTATGACTAACATAGTCATTGTGGCATTTTTATCATCTTAACTCTGTTTTAAAGGCAAGAACCGTTTGCATGTGCAACATTATTTTGGGCAGTATTAATGGTAACATCACAAAATTAATAGAAAAGTTTTAAGAACTTAACAACACCATTATATGTCAATATTAATTATTATTTATTTTAATGCTGCAAATTATTTAGAGAGGAATTAATTTGGTGATTTAGTTTTGTCCTAAAGTATGAAGAAAGTGAGTTATCTACCTTCACTTTATGGTTTTCTCGTTTTTTTTCAAATGCATCAATAGAGAACTGTCCTTGATTATCATTTTATTTTACGTCCAGAATATGCTGTATTTGTTGTAGAAATGTATAACATACAAGCGTCTTATCTTGCTTTCAAGACAAAGGCAATTAAACTATTTAAACAAAAAGTACAATGAAATAATGCAATTTCATGTCAAAACTAATTGTGAATAGATTTTCATTATTAGGTTAGTGCATAATTATGTTAGGCAGTTGCAAAGAAATGGTTGGTACATGACACTTTCATGAACATTATGTTTTTGCTATTTTTCATTTCAGAAAATGGTTATATTAATTAACATTTGTAATGTGTATTTGCATTCGTTTACTACGTTTTTCTATTGTTTTCCGATGTCCTCACATAGGTCAACCTCTACTTGGAATAGAGAATGATTACATTGATGACTTTGTTTATAGAAAGACAGTGAAATATAACCTTACTTGTAAATTGATTGTAACAACACCAAAGTATAGTTGTATATAATATGTCTTGCAATATAACAGTTTAAGATTACATTTTGTTCAGTTTCTGTCAATTATTGCGATCAAGCAATTTTTTTAGTTGCAGAATAAAATTTATTTATATATTTGAAAAATTAATTGAATATCTTATTTATTTTGTATAAAACTTTACATATCTTTTTAAAAGATTTATAGCATAATAAATCTATAAAGGAAATTCAGTCTTTCGAGATGTGTCTACTTTTAAAGTATTGAACATTGTTTAATGAAAATAAATAAAAATTGAATATCCTTAATTGCTCATAATTTTTATGTGAGGTCTTTGAAAAAGAGTAACATATCAGAAGTACCTTTTTATGTGAATGCTGGTCATCTTGTGGTGTCCAGGGGAAAGTTATCTGGCACCTAAGTAGTCTTCTGTGTGAATGCTGGTCATTCTGTGATATCCAGAGGAAAGAGGTCAGACACCCTAAGTACCCTTTATGTAAATCCTGGTCATTCTGTGATGTCTAGGGGTAACTACTCTTTCAGTTGAGACAACTACACAGTGATATTTAAATTTCAATCAAATAATTGTAGCAAAAATTAATCAGTGTTGTTTTTTGGTTATTGTTTTGTTTTAGTTCCATTTTGAACTTTATTTTACTATGGCAAAGAAATTGAAGTACTATTGCAGATACTGTTTTAAAGTACAATATACATGTGTTGCTGATAATAATTGTGCGTTGTTTTTAAATAAATCGTGTGTAGTGATACATTTTTGTTTGTTTTTCATGAACAAAAACAAAAGATTGATTTCATTGTTCCTTAATTATTTGCATCAACTGCCATCTATTGCCTAAAATGTAATCTCTGTTGCTATTCGAGTTTTCAGATGTTTGGTTTATTTTATTTCACATATTCAATATTCACTGATCAACACTTGCCTGGTTGTACCTGTCTGATTAAATATCAACTTGAAGCATTGCCGCATAAGTCCCAATAGTAAAGACAAGTGTTCCCAATATATGTAAGCTCGTTTTTTATCACTTGCCATCTGTAACCGAAAATAAACTGTACTATTGGAGTTACAATTTTAGGCAATCATAGTAATTCTCGGATTGGAGAAATGTGTTATTCTTTGCTCTGTGGTCAGTAGAAGGTATCGAAAGTTTCCGGATGAAACTTGCACATGACATCAACATCAAGGAAATGCACTCAATTTAGGCGTCGAAACAACTGACACAATTGCATCCCCTGATCACTTTTTTATATTCTGTTGATATTGCCACCACACACTTGTGTAATATATCTGCTTCTCAAATGTTAAAAGAAGCAATCACGTGTCTGTTCAAAGAAACGTTTGATAATAAAGTGCGGAAGTCAGATGCAAGGGATTGACCTACTGTTCATTTGAATGACGAACTTGCAAAATTGTAAACTATAAATTAGTTAATTCATGTGAATTGTGTTGATAGCTTGGAAAACTCAAATGTCATGGTTGTATTGAAACGCGAAATATTTGTTTCAAAACTAGACCGAAAGTCAAGTGTCTTTAGAGTGGAACTCTTCAGCGTCATTGTCATTCCGGCTGGAGTCAAAATCAAGAACGATAAACTAACGAGAGGAAGAATGTCTTTGCTTCAGGTTGAGGATATTAAAGAGAATGATAGAGAAAAGCCATTAAGATCATGTTTGTGGATTTCATCGGTTATTTAATCCTATTTGAAAGGCAGAAAAGTGTTTTGCAATATTTTTGTTGTCTTCTGCCGTATAAACTAGATACTTTTGCAGTTATAATACTATAGTACAATTATGGCCTTTAACGAAAGTATTTTCCATAATTATTAAATCAAGAAAGGGTTGCGAACCGAGGAAAAATAAAATTCGTTCGAGATTTAATAATTCAGATATTGCCTGAATTCAATTAAAGGCCATAACTGTATTATTATACTGACTATACACTAACAAGAACACGTAAATATTTTTATTTGGCGCGCTTTGGCTACTTGCGAATTCCCAGACAGTTATTTTACATACAGTTTTGATCTTATAGATCTTATATACTGGCGATTGGCACTGAAATTTTCCATAAAGTTGTACTGAAATTAGTTGACAAAAATAGCGCATGTATAGCATAAGTAAAATTGGGGGATACCCCAGCCCCTAGCTATATAGTTGTATTACAATTGCAGAGTCTTTGGAGAATCGCCAAATATGATCAAATCTGAAAAATATGTATTTGATTTGATTTGATGTTTGTTTTACTTCCAGCGAACAATATTTCAGCTTTATTCAGGCCGAGAACAAGTTAACCAACAATAAATGAAAAGAAAAAAGGGGAATGCGACATAGTGAATACAATTTTAACTGCCACTGGAACAGTATGCAGTATTTGGTAAGGGCTGAGAATATACCCTTTTGTAGTGGCTACACTGAGCCTACTCTTTCGAAATCTACAAAAGGGGGCGTTATCATGCAAGGAGTATGACACTCTCCAAACACGTCACCCATTACGGTCCGCGGTCAGACTTTAGTATTAAAACCTTACAACCGAACAAGGAGAAGATCCCGTCTATACGCCACCCGAAGACGCGCTGTGCTGATCTGTGAAAAATATGTAAGGGTTTAACACTAGTCATGTGTACTTTGAGAAAGTTTATTGAAATTAGATCTTTAATGCTGGAGTAGAGAATACGAGATGATGTCTTATTACTTGTGGACACACTCATAATAACTGCTGAGCAGGAGTAAGCAGGTAGAGTCCCTAAATCCTCTACCTCAAAACACATTGCTTGCTACTATGGACGTGTCATCTTTGTATACAAACATACCACAAAATGAAGGAATTGCTTGCTGTGAAGATGTATGGAACACCAGACCATTGATGACATCGACATTAAATGGAAGGAAAGTGAAGAACATTTAATAGATTTTTTTAACTATTGCAACAACTTTCACCCCACCATCAAATTTACTTTCGAATTCTCTGGTCACAAAATATCCTTTCTCGACACTACTACCTCCATCCAAAACGGAATGATGACAACAGATCTTCACACGAAAGCAACAGACAAGCATCAATTTTTATCCCCCAAAAGTTGCCACCCAAGGCATTGTTCGCGCAGTATTCCTTACAGTCAAGCCATACCATCAAAAGAATTTGCTCAACAGAAAATATCCAAAACCATCGTTTAAATGAGCTCCATAAACATTTAGAGGCTACAAAAACAAAAACATCGCCGAGGCATTTGGAAAAGCTCACAATGTTTCCAGAGATTCGTTGCTGAATTACAAAGATACGAATATAACAAATAGCAGAATACCATTAGTCGTCACATACCACCCTGACTTAAAAAACATTTCAAATATTGTAAGGAAACATTGGAACCTTATCGAAAATGATCCAAATTTAAAAAAGCTTTTCCCTGAACCACCTATAATGGCATACCGTCGACCAAACAGTCTAAAAGATATTATTGTAAATGCTAGAGTCAAAATGAACCCTCCTTCAAAACCTGGTGGATACAATCCATGCAATCGCAGGAATTGCAAATGCTGTAAAGCAGCAAACGTTGCTAGCACCTTTCGAAGCACAACAACCAAAAAAAGCTTTACTTTACATACTGACCTGTGGAATTTGTAACATCCAGTATGTTGGAGAAACAGAGACAGCTTTCAATATGCGACTTAACAACCTTTTTCACGAAAAACAGAAATTGTCCACTAACTCGCCACCTTGAAACTACAGGCCACTCTTTTGATACTGTAAAATTCCAAATTATTGATCAAAACCCAAAGTGGAATACATCAACCAGAAGACTTCGAGAAACATTTTGGATACATCAATTAAAAACGCTAGAACCTGATGGATTGAACGAACGTAATCCACAGGTAGAATACTAAAATATTTATGACCCCACAGTAATATGAACAACAAAAATATTTTGGGTCCTTCAGCATCAGAAAATTTTTTGTATAAAGTGAACAACAAAAATATTTTCTATTATTTGAATTTTTGATTCAGTCAACGCCTGATGAAGCTCTTTGGTAGAGCGAAATATTGCGTTACTTATATATTATTTGTACATAGTAGTGTTGTTATAATTATTTTCATTAGACAACTATATTATTTTTTATTTGTATTTGTATCAGTCTGCATCTGACTGATCCAACACTATTTAAACGAGATTGTTGCTGCTATTTATAGATTACTTATATATATATATATATATATATATATAAGTCTAAAGAGTCTACCAACCAGCAAGCTTATTAAGTATCGGATCGACACAAATGACGATACAGTATAAACAAAAAATAATATACAAGTCTAGAAGATTATGCAACGATACAAATGACGGTGTTTCTTGTCAAAAATTTAGACAAAGACTGACCAACGAATGGCCTTAGTCATTGAATGTCAATATAAATAAATGACGTAAACAAGTCATAACACATTGATCTTAAACTTTCTCCTTTCCAACTTAACCCAAAATAGTTGCTTCCCAAGTCCGCCAGCCGGGGACGTGCCGTGCTGTTACTTGGCTTTGCTCAAATATTCCAACAAGATGTAATCAAAATTACCAAGGTGACAAATTCATTACGCCAGACGCGCGTTTCGTCTACTTAAGACTCATCAGTGGCGTTTAACTCTAAATGCTTAAAGTATTTTTTCATTCGGTGATGGAATAATATAAGTCCACTGGGATCGTGTAAAAACACAATACAGGTAGTTCAAAATATTATATAAAAGTCTAAAGAGTCAACCAACCAGAAAGCTTATTAAGTATCGGATCGACACAAATGACGATACAGCATAAACAAAAAATAATATACAAGTCTAGAAGATTATGCAACGATACAAATGACGGTGTTTCTTGTCAAAAATTTAGACAAAGACTGACCAACGAATGGCGTCTGGCGTAATGAATTTGTCACCTTGGTAATTTTGATTACATCTTGTTGGAATATTTGAGCAAAGCCAAGTAACAGCACGGCACGTCCCCGGCTGGCGGACTTGGGAAGCAACTATTTTGGGTTAAGTTGGAAAGGAGAGAGTTTAAGATCAATATGTTATGACTTGTTTACGTCATTTATTTATATTGACATTCAATGACTAAGGCCAGTCAGACTTTGTCTAAATTTTTGACAAGAAACACCGTCATTTGTATCGTTGCATAATCTTCTAGACTTGTATATTATTTTTTGTTTATGCTGTATCGTCATTTGTGTCGATCCGATACTTAATAAGCTTTCTGGTTGGTTGACTCTTTAGACTTTTATATAATATTTTGAACTACCTGTATTGTGTTTTTACACGATCCCAGTGGACTTATATTATTCCATCACCGAATGAAAAAATACTTTAAGCATTTAGAGTTAAACGCCACTGATGAGTCTTAAGTAGACGAAACGCGCGTCTGGCGTAATGAATTTGTCACCTTGGTAATTTTGATTACATCTTGTTGGGATATTTGAGCAAAGCCAAGTAACAGCACGGCACGTCCCCGGCTGGCGGACTTGGGAAGCAACTATTTTGGGTTAAGTTGGAAAGGAGAAAGTTTAAGATCAATATGTTATGACTTGTTTACGTCATATATTTATATTGACATTCAATGACTAAGGCCATTCGTTGGTCAGTCTTTGTCTAAATTTTTGACAAGAAACACCGTCATTTGTATCGTTGCATAATCTTCCAGACTTGTGTGTGTGTGTATATATATATTCAGAACATGAACTAAAAGGACACAAATTTTGAATGTGACTGGAAAGTATGGGTAGCGGCTACAACAAGCCTACCCTTAATGACATCTACAAAAAGTGGCGTATACTGTGCAAGGAGTGTTGTACTCTCCAAAGACGTTTTACACTGTGGTCCGCGGTATAATGACCTGACAACCCGCAACAAAGGGGCATCTCATTTCCACCACCCATGTATGCACTGGCTACATCTGTGGGTCGAGCACTGTGAATTCTCACGTTATGGTTCCAGTGCGATGTATTATAGAATTAAATATGATGAATTCTGTATTACATGTATAATAAGACACCTACCATCGGGCAACAACCGCAGTACTAGCAGCGGATAAGCAACATTGCTACAGCCAGCTCTGTTCCCACAAAATTCAAAACACTTTTCAGGATCTGCGCAGGCAATTTCATCTGGAATAAAAACAATACTTCAATACATCTTACCTCTAAATCTACAAGATGCAAAATTGTTAGCCGGCATGTTGAAACTATACATTAGACGTCTAATATCATTGTACGGATTGAAACTCGTATAATAAAAACGGTAATAACGATTTCAGATCCTAAAACCAACATAGATATGTCAAACAAGCGGCAAGAGTTGATGTCTATTCATGAAATATGTGAACTTATAACTCTCTTGATTAAGACTAAGGCATTTTCAGAAAGGAAGATTACATCCACTATGCATGATCTATTCAAATTCAATGTGAAATTTGTCGGAAGAAATTACCCAATGACATTACCCAATACATTGGTAAATTTTAATACATGAACTGTTTTTTCAAAGAGAACGTGTGTGTAGTGAAGATAAAGACATACATGATCGATGTGAACAGTCCTAAATTAATGTAAACATATCTTAATAATAGTTGTTCGTTGGAATAAATTTTGGATAACTTTATGTTACTTTTCTTCCCCACGATTTAACAAAAAATTTCATTTACATATATGTTAATTATTCTATTTTTAATGTTTTACTGCAATGGACATTTCGGGTAATGGCCAAATGGCCAATTTTGTGGATGATAATATTGAAACGTCAGTTTATTTTAAAGAGAGCTGAACAGGTGATACCAAGAAATAAGGTCCTTAATAAAACATCATGAAATTCACAGATGTGACATGCGAAAATAAGCAAATCAGCTCACTGGACAGAAGTGCATACATGTATTATAGAAGTCTTTCTGTATGTGATCCATATTGTTTTACTAGTTTCCACGTATAAATAAAAACGACGTACAGTAATATTGAACCCACTATTAAAAAATGAAGTATAATTTTAAGTCAACGTTTCCAATCATTAAAACTTACAAGGGTTAGTTTATTTGATTTTGTAATTACATCGACAAGTTTTATTGCTTTGTAGTGACTGTAAAAATATGAATCTGGATTTTGTGTGCCTCGTTTAACACTATTTTTACTGGACTTTAATGATTATAATGAGTAATAAGCGGAACCGCATACGTTGCAGATAATTGCTTTCCATTGTAGGCCACCAAACAATAAGACCATTTTTTGCGTGGTTCGTACTGTCCATTAAATTTGGTTTTCTTAAAGATTTTTTTTTTGTCATCTGGTCTATAATTATCAATTGTTTGTTTATTCATACATAGTTTTACATTTAAGTATGTTATGAATTCCTCTCTAATTTTATGTATAATAAATTGAAGACATACTGGGATACAATATCCTGCTGATCATGCCAGGAATGACAAAGAGCAGGAGTCCTGTAAGTTTTAACACAGCGGCAAAAAGGGAACCTCCTTTAGCGTGAGCCATACTTTTCACGGCCAATGTTCTCTGAACCAGAATCTGCAAAATACATGCATGTGGCAAATATTTCTATTGTTGAACTATATGTGGGTCAAAAAATGTCGAACGGAAATGTAAATGTAGTACATGTAGGAAAACATGCTCCTTTACCTTGATTAAATAGCATTTTAGTATTTTAATAATATTTAAGTTGCCATTTTTAGTGCCTTTCGAATTAAACAATATATTAGTAAATTTAATAGTATGCTTATTTTCTATTCGTTCAAATACGATTGGAAGACATATCTAATATATTTATAACCGACCTGATCTTGACACCAGTTGTACATTCCCAGAACTGACAATCCTGTAAGCGCACCTGTCCATGGTATATCACCCGTCGAAGGGTCTCGGAACATGTGCATGGCGTCTTTCCGAGGAAGTCCACATGAAAAGTATGTCTGATTAGCTAATGTATAATTAGCTGCGCTGACCATGTATTTTGTTGATACTGCTTCCCATCCTCCAACTTTTATTATAGCTTTAAATAAACATTTACTGAAAAATGCTTTCTTAGTTGTATTTATTTCTTCCGATGTGTAATATGCAAAATGGGGTATATGTGAGGTTAGCTATTAACAATACACTGTTTTAAAAATTGTATGCATTTCAGTAGGTATAGCCGTGGCAATTAATGTACTAGTGTATTACTTATAAAAACATAATTCAATAACAGTGCCAAATTAAAAAAAAAACAAATAAAAACCTTTATTTTACAGAGTTTGAGGTAACCTGTTATACCCCAAGACTCTACCCTTTCTTATTGTAATACCCTAACAATACAAACATGCAAAAAAGGAAAACTTCAAACAAACTCCAGCTTTATCAATATAATTCAGTAAAAGTGCATTCATTTCTGTCGCTTACTTACCAATGACAAAAAGAATTGATGCACTTATGACTAAAACAATAGATTGTAGAGTGTCAGTATATATTACCGCGGCCAAGCCACCTGTGGTAATATAAATAAAAAGCTTTCAATATCTCCTGATGGCAGTGAATTTCATTTCATTCTGAAAGCAACTAGACAATACAACCTTGTGACCATGAAAAAGTCAATAAGGTTATAACCTTAAAGTTCGTTGTGTTTATGTCATACATATATTCACATTGTTTTACAAATACAAGTGTTTGATTATTAATCAGCAAATTAATTCGTTATCAACAAAAAAAAAAGAAAATGGTATACTTCTGTCCAGTAATAATGCATGACAATCTGTCTTTCTTTAATAATTGCAGATAAATATTTCAAACTAAACCAAGGCAAATGTCTATCTGAATTAATTTATCCAGATCATAGCCAAATTAACATTATTAATGCTGTGTCACTTGATGTAATAATAGTAATTTCTAGATAATGAAGTGTTTACTGGGTAACAGGACGGTTCCAATGGTTTGTTACAGAGCTACATCCAGTTTTCCTCCTAATGTATTAAATAGAGGATGCCATCTCGCCGCTTCAGAGATGGTAATGTTATAATGCCATTGACAATTCTGTATATTTGTTCCGCAGATTTAATTTTTTTAGATTTTAAGCATGTTTTGTTTAATTAAGTTCAATACATTGTCGTGAAAAACGTATTTTAATAGATGTTGTTTGATTTTCTTGCTTTGGATATAATGTTTAATTACCTTTATTTGTCCACCATTTTATAATCAATGTGAAGCATACGGATAAGACTACTATACCAGTTGCTGCTGAGGCAGAACCAAAGAGTATCCATGTTGTACGAAGAAAGTGCGCTTTTTCCCTAACTAAACAGTCAGACATATCCTTCCATTTTCAATATAACTGTCTGTTGCTGATATGTGGTCTTCCTAGTAACTTGATGTATTAAATATTCCGGGTTTGTATTGCTTGATATCATTCCTTGTTCACGTGGGTTCAGATGTTATATGATGATTTTTGTGTTTTCTATACGTTATATATTTTTGTCATCGAAATTTGTACAACTCTTAACGTATCAGTATTTCATAATTCAATAGTTCTCATTATTTTTCATTCTCTTAATAGAATTGTACCTATTTATGTTAAATTATCATCTTATACTTTTTGTCGATCGTTGCGATTGGAAATATTAAAAAAAAGAGCATACATTGATTCTTTTTTTTCATTTTAAGATTGATAAGTAGTTAAATAAAATGTTTTAGGAGACATAGCCATATAGACAGATAAAGCTGTTAATGTGTAATTAATATACAATATAAATTTAAAAACCTTTTTAGTGATACTCTAATGTTGCTGAATAATTCACATGTTATTGCAAACAAACTGCTAATATATGTATCAAGATCACTTTCATATATGCGTTTATATCAATCCGTGCTATGAATCCATCCAAAGAAATTGTCTTTCCATGAATGGGCATCTGAGTTTGTGAATTATAATATATATAGTTTAAAATCCATGTGTAGTATTTTCCAGGTAGATCTCGTCTTTGAACCATTCAGTAAAAACTGATAGTTATTCTGTATAAACTGTTGCTGACAATGCAACACTATTGGACGGAAAAATATATGTTTGCTGGTTATGACGGCGACTCCTTTGAATAAAAGAAATATTTCATTTCCTTTTTTAATTGATCAGATCGATTTTTTTGTGGCTTTAATACACCTACCGATTTCTGCTGCATCGGAATAACAGACACCTAGCATGTAAACAATCATAAAATTCACTTATCAAATCTCCAGTACCCTTTATTTGTTAAACGTTCTAACGAGTTACTTATATATTTATCATTCATCAACAATTCTACCTTTTTTATGAACAACTTTGCGACATGTTTTAAGTACAGCATCATATATAACCAAAATGAATATAGTGTACACACGTTTTACTCCGCATACGTATAAGCTACAATGTATATATGTACGTTCTTATGTATAAATAGCATTCAAATTAAATGAATACGGAGCAGATAAACAACACAGAAATCTTTTTCTCGGCTTTCAAATAGTTTTGTCATGAAACAAATGGCATATGCTTGATAGCATTCTATTATGTGGATTTGAAATGCAACACAATTACATGTACAAAGTTCGGTAACTAACACCTATTATATTCATTTTATTTATTTGTTTGAATCCACCCACTTTAAGAAATTTTTCAGCTACATTGTATTTCTTTGCGTCCAGTGTTTTTGTCACGGACGGATGAGTGATGGCTGCTAGAAGCACACAAATATACCACGTACTGTACACCCACAGCAATTACATACTACTGGCTATTACTGCATGGGACCCCAGCAGACCGGTAAGCTGCCAACAGCGCCACGTGCATGAACTATGTACAAAATTTACAAATGTGCATGCTTTCTCTGAAGCACTCGACTCGAAAGTGATTTAAATAGTGCACAGGTAAGACCAGGTAAATTTAATCATGTGATTTAAATGAGGCTCACTATAGGTCATTTAAATATCCTACCGGGGTAGCAACGGGTAATAAATTAATACATTTACAAATATAAAAGAAATGTATAAAAACAGAAGTTGCCCGTGACAGTTTTTCGCAAAAAGGAAGCCAGAGTACCTTGCGAAATACCCAACCTTCACTGAGAAAAATGACACCTTTGTCAGTTAAGATTGAAATCGGTCACAAACTACCCGCAGTAAGACTCGAAGTTGACAGACGCTTGATCAACTAGTAGACTAACTAACTTAATTACTCGACCACCAAGGCCCATATGCATTTGTGAAGTATTATTTTTTATAGGGCCTTTCTGTAACAAATTTTGCATCGATATTTTTTAACATGTCAAGGGCAATACCCATCTAAACAAAGTGTAATCAAATCACGCAACCAAGAGCTAAGTCAGTTTTCGACTTTATGCCTGCTCAATATTTACCATTTGTATGCACACTAGTTGTTCCACTCAGTATAGGTGTTGTATGTTGGTGCGTATCAATATACTGGATAAAACAAGTGTATTCTCCTACGTTGCCGATTGTGCACGAATCAAAAAGGACATGGCTAAAATTTCTCTTTACTGTTCTATTTATTTGTCGAATAGTTTCACCGTTCATTGTTTGATTCTATAGCAGAAAATGAAAGGCATCAATGACATCTTCAACTTTATAAGATAGCATTACTCTATCATAGACTTTACAGTTTATATTACGTTCCATTGATAAAAACACTTCTCCTGCAATAATAAAAAATATTTAAAAAACACGGTGCACATTTTTAATACAAGACGCGTTGTTTATAAAGTGTTGAGAATTATTCGGGTTTTGTGCTGTTGTTGTTAATACATATATCAGTATTCATCTCTTTGTCAAAGTAGAATTATTTAGTTGTAATTTATGTTGTAAGCTTAAAATATAATCAATTGAACGGCTATGGTTTAAAACAAGAACACACAGATGAATACCGAATATTAAAAGCTTACTTTTCACGAATACATTAGCGATGGTAGACACCGAGTAATTATTTACATGCCAGTAGACGGATCATACACAATTTAGTGTATCGTTGAACTCGACATCTTGTGACGTCATAACTATCGTCGTTTCATTTTCAAAGCATTTGTTGAGAGGACGGTTTTGAGAGATCTGCAATAAGAGGAATGCATGCTGTACATGGACGGCATTTGCGAGTTGTTAAGAATAGTGCACATATATTAGCCAATCTAAAGCTTCAGCCATCGAAGTGCATCATTCTTCAATGGAATGCATAGGAGATCAAGTTTTTAGACCGTGTTTCTATTGCAGAAAGTTCACAAAAAGGCTTCGTTAACTTTTGCAGACCTTACATGTAACATAACAACTCGCACACTAACAAAGATTTACGAGAAAGAGGTCAGTCTTATAACAGTGTACTCTCGTTGCATTAAGTAAGTATAGCTTAGAATAAGCAAAATCTGTAATCAGGTACAAAGTTTAAACACATATTTTGGATTAGAACCCCTTATAGAATATATACAATGGCAAGCAAACACATTAATTAATAATAACTAGACACGGCAAGACACGGCAAAACTTCAAAATAACAGTACATAAAGTAGAACGAGTTACTCAATGTTAGTAACAATGTCGTCAAAGATGGAATAGTTCTTTAAACACTATTGGATTATCGTCCCGCGCATTGTCTTGAAGCTGGTGTCAGTGTTAGGCTGTCCATAGCATTTTTCAGTTTTAATAGAAACTGAACAAAGCAGCATACATAACTATAGTTACAACATGGCAAACGTCCTAATGTGGTAGCATTGTTATATTTTACCGTTTACTCTAACGATGACGTCTTTTACAATGAAAATACCATACTGATCTTGTGACGACAAAAAATTCATTCTGCAAGAAAACTTAACAACGCCGACATGAAATTCTTTGTTTACCATTAGTTTGAATGTTCGTCCAGCTCCAGTACACAAACATTTTTCCACGGAACATTCAGCCGAATTTATTGTTGAATAACACGAGTTGGATTCTTCATGATGTAGTACAATGTCAAGTGTCACGTACGCGTCATCCATCCAAATTTCTGCACTGCCGTCCGAAGGGATCGTATTTGAGGAACACAAGTGATCAACTGACAGTCCTTTAATAGAACTTGGACCTTGAAGTGTAGTTGTTTGAGAAGTAGAATAACCTGAAATAGAAACACAACTGAATTAACATAAACATATCATAAATGCACTTACTCAAAAATCACTATATTTGGGTGACGATTCATAAACTTATGATTTTATTATCAAAGTAAACACAATCTTTGCAAGATTTTCTTGGTAATATTTGTTTTCTGTAAGAACAACTTTATTAAACAACTTAAAATAAAATTAAAATATTGAGCAAATAATATTATACTCACTAATGCATCAAGAAACGGTGATACAGCCTGCTCAGATGCATGATTTGATTGAACATAAGCCACAAATTAATGCATGTCCATATACTGAAGAGTCCATTATAACTATGAATATTTTTGGTTTTCTAATGCATTCAATAAAAGAAGGATGAGTAACTTTTGTGTTTGGATGTATAGGAATTACGGACGGAAGAAGGATCTGATACGAACTGTTAATTCCACGGTCACAAAGTATACAGTTCGTGTTGTTTCCTTCATTAGTCATTAAATCTGCAACGGCCATACTTTGGAACGCCATAGTTGTCTTATGTCGAATAAGTTACGTGTATTTTGTTGATTCCTTATTATAGGTTGTGGTTCTATTATTTTATGATGCCGTGTTTCCATTATTACATGCTGTGGTTTCATAATCATATTTTGTGGTCCCATCATTATATGGCGTGGCTCATCATTTTGTGATTCGGTTCTAGCATTGTATGTTGTGGCTACTGCATTTTATTCTGTGTGTTTATCTATATGTGCTGTGGTTCCTCCGTTTTATGATGTTATGGAACGCCATAGCTGTCCTATGTTGTATTAGGTAATTACATGTATTATATAAATAGAGATGAAATATCGAATTTTCCAAGTGACAGAAATTACGGTAAATCACATGTAAACATTATCTTTTATTTTCACTGTCGGGTTTTGTCTCGCCAAAACGTGTCTTTTCGATGATCAAAACACAAAAGCTAAAATAATTGTTCACTAATAGACCGGAACCTGCTAGAACAGTATCTTATAACATGTCGTTTAGCGTGACAATATCCTTATTTGTTATTTCAGAACGAAACATTAGTATAGCTTGTGTCCTGATCCAGATAAGGGCGGCCATGTTGCAGTTGGTTTAGTACTATACAGATATTCATCCGTCGTTCATAACAAGCATTACAATTTTACGAAAACAATTTTGATCTATATAATAAATAGGATAATCAACTGGGCATCGTGAATATCCAAAATATAATCACGAGTGCCGCATAACGCATCTGATTAAACGAGTGCACGGAACGTGCCGCATAAAGCATGAGATTAAACTCGTGCGCGGAACAAGTTCCGCGCACTCGTTTTATCAGATGCGTTATGCGGCACTCGTGATCATATTTTGGATATTCACTCCGCCCAATTAATTATCCTATAATTATTTGTTGTTGTTTAACTTTTATATGCTGTTTTGTCGTGCTTCGTGAATTTTTTAGAGTAACAACTTCTTTTATTTGCAGCTTATATATTTCTCAAAGACAATAATTAACATATAATATATTGATAAATTTTGAGAAAACCTCTAATTTTAAAACTAACATTAATGCGATTGTTTATCAATCGGGTAGAATTTTTCATTAAGGGCCACTGTAATCTATTTTTTGCTAATTGGTCACAATAAGTAGTTAGACGTATTACGGAAGCAAACAAATCGCGCGTAATCCATTAAATGTTCAAAATTACCAAAATACGCAAAATCTTTGCAATTTCTATTTGTATTACATATTAAATCAAGTGGTACATGTAGATGTTTGTGAGCATCGGCACTTTGTTGCGCATAAACATTTACCAGGACCACCACTTAATCGGATAACTTCTAAAAGCATTTACACCTGGTGTGATCGAGGTCAAGGTAAAGTCGTTCAATTTCCTATTAATTTCGCTGCGTTTCAGAAACTGCCTTTTTGTTATTTAGAAAAATAAACAATGTAATTTTATCGATGTGTAAGTTATATTTCGTTACGTTTAAATTTAATGTTAATACTCTTCAACAAATTGTACAAACATGTAACCGTAAAGCTGGAATCTGCGACACTCGCTATTTAACAAATGAAATAAAATATGAGTAAATAATACCATACCCATTAACAAAACCAAAATGTTGAACAGAGTAACAATATGTTTCATCTTGGTATGAGTACGATGAAATTTGTACGGAAGCATCGTTGTGGAAAACAATATTTCTGGGATCTAGTGACACAAAAAAATCAATGGAAAATTTTAATTGTATTCATTGTTCATTGTTAAATGATTATTTAAAATATACTGGAATTGGTGACACGTTTTCTAGCCAAATATCATATACATGGTTTTATTTGTTAGCAGTCAGTTTTATATTCCTATGTACAAAACTAGATTTGTATGTGGCTAATTGTATACTAGGCAATTAGAATATAATTATATAATTTAAAAAGGGTGCAGGTCAAAACGCCCTCCAATTTCCAGAATGTCTCCAATTCGTGTCGTTAAAATATATTATTTGGTTTTCCGATTAAAAATGATTAATTATTTTAATAACACTTTTAAAACGTTTATATACGTGTTTACTTTAATGACTATTCAGTAATATACATGTGGCTTTACACTTCGTATATAATGTATTTATTGTTCAGACACAGAGATTCCAAAAGATATATACATATATTGAAATAAATTTGAATTTAACGTTTGATTATTTCTTTTATTAATTGTAGTTCTTCTGTTGACTGCTGTTTTCAATGGTTCCTTTCCTTTGTCGTTATAAAATGGAGCTATCTTTGAAAGTTAAAGCGCAGGGACATAATATGTAAAACTATCCAGTATAACATAAATGTATAGTATTTATCTCCATTATACTGTGTTGTTAAAATATTTCATGTCCTCTTCATAAAGACATAATGGTACAAAGTGACATGTTACGTCAGTTCACTGAATGTCTGCTCTATACTGAGATACAATTTTCTGGGATGGTTAAGGTAGTTAGTTGTCTTCTATTTATCACGCAACCGTCAACGCTGAAGGTGTGGGTTCGAGTCTTACTGTGGGCTGGGTCTGCTCGGCTCAAATTTTAATTGATAAAGATTGGATTGCCAGATGTCCTATCAAAGGTAAGGCTTGCAGGTCAAAACCACAACAACGCACGATAAAGGTAAAAAATCGCGTCAAACAAAAATAAAACTAACAAAATAAATAAATAAATTTTACACTTTAAAAATATTTCGCCTGACCAACAGGCTCCATCAGTGTTTTATTTCAAATGACAATAACAGGTAAAAAGTGTTTGTTCATTATACGTATATGATGTATACGATTTCTTATAAGTTACGAAAAAAAGTTGTTTGTTAGTGCTATTACACGTATGTACAGGTTTATAAGTACATGCAAGTAGCCCTATAAATAAGGTTACAATCAATGTATATAAAAACAAGCAATTTTTAAATAAATAAAACGACCCGTAATTGTACATGAAAATTTAGAGATCATGTGTTTGGGTTAAAGTCCCATGAATTTTTTATTCCCTTCGGAAATTATGTTCCCAAAGTTTTGATCCAAAAACTTTCTTTCTCTTTTCTAAGTTTGTCTGTCCACCTTGAAATATGGTTAATTCGGGTCACCTTGGGTTTATTGAATAATTCAGTTATTTCAGTGCCATGCGTTTATATATACGCTTCTCTTCTTGTGTCAATATATATATAACAAAATACTATATATATAAACATTCAGTTAGACTTATGCAATTAGTAATGTTATATATTATTTAGCATTTCTATTAATACCTTATTTCATAAAATTGAAGTTTATCTTGAGTATAAAAAGGTGTGTTTGTTTATGTACCGGCTGACGTCATAGTTATAACTCAAATATTTCTTGTTTGATTATTTAAACGGATTTTACGCAATTTTAGTAGTATTTTAACAACCTCATAGCATTTTTGGAAGAAGCCGCAGTATCCAGAGAACCACACAGTATGCAGGGAAATTTGCAATCATTATCAATAATGGATAGAGATAAGCACATCATATCCACTCTGCATATGCCTCGAACGCTCCCACTTACTGGTAAAATTCCGGAGATCAATAACAGATGACTATCGTAACTATTTAAACATTAACAGTAAATCCTATTTATACTGCTTTATCCCGTGGTACACCCACAATTTAACAATAAATGCTTAGTGTTCTTCACTTATTCACATTTGTTCCTAATAAATTTTAAGACGTACCTGCTTACATTTGTTACATGTATAGTCATGGAACATAAAAAATACTAGTATCTTGTTTAAAAAGATTGAAAACATTTGAATATAAGTTAATGAAATTAGGATATCTCTTTTTTCAATGCGATTTTATTCTAAACAAATATATATATGCAAAACTACAGACTACACCACACTTTTTACCAAATTTACCAAAACAACTAATTATATATTATTAATTTGTTTTTCTGTTTAGAATGGTGCTAGTTGACTTCTAATATAGAAGTTGTGGTAGTTTTGCTACCTTAATTTTTTAATTAAGAAATAATTCAACATCAAATATGTAAAAGAATTGTTGGTAAAAGTTATTTGAGTCTTTGAATGTCAAAACAGGATTTTCATCATCTCCAAAATTATTTTTTTTAACAAAAATATATTTTAACTGACGAAATGTTTAATTTTTTGAAAGACCAAAATAAAAGTGTCGTAAGTAAAATAAAAGAGTTATTGTAACTGTTAAACATACATATGTTACCATCTTTTCAGATTATCATAGTCAAGTGCTGCCTAACTTGTTAATGAAAAATCCAAGAAGAAAGACTGTGAACGTTAACATAAATATGGCAGCAACATTTAATATGATTTGATGTCGTGGATTTTCTGCTACAGATGTCATTTTTGCACGTAACGCAAGCTTCTCCTCTTGTGTCAATACATGGCTTGAATCAGTCGTCGTTCCATAAAGCCAATCAATACAGTGTCATGTAAGCCTCGACCGTTGATCTAAAATCAATCAATGCGTAAATGCGTAAACAAGTATATAATAGTCTTACAGGCAAACTAAACTGTATTTTAGAATTTCCAGAGTTAAAATAGCAATAATAACAAAATTTCAAAATTTGCTGCGTAATAATTTAAATGATGTAAATGATAACACTGTAAGAATTAAAGAATTTGAAATTAGAAACAATCTTAAAATTATTCAAAACAAAAAGGTTTTAGGAATCATAGATCTTAATCTCAAAACAATAAAACAAATTCTTAAAACAAAAGATAACATTCAACCAAAATGCATTGAAAAATGGGATTCCCACTTTGGTAATTTTACTGAAAGTGACAGGAAGAAAGTTTGGTTTACTCTAAAATTCATTGATGTCGACAAACGGGTAAAAGAATTTCAATGGAAAACTATCCACAATATATACTTTATACAGAATATAGACTATATCAAATGAAAAAATGTCTCTCAACTAAATAACATTCAAAACTCTGAAACGTTACATCATCTATTCTTTCACTGCAATTTTCAAAATTTAATCCTTAGCAATCTGACACAAATCTTAGTTTCCGAAACATTATGCAAAATTTAGAAATATCAGAACAAAATATGATACTCGGGTTTTATGGAAATGAAAACAATTATATTTTGAACATTGCCTTATTTTATTCAAAATGAAACATTTGGTTAAGTGCGGAAAAAATTAAATACGAGAAAGACAGGAAAGATTAGACTTTGCTTCATTATTGAATTTATGGAAATACAATCTTGGAACTCTCTCTTTTATTCATAACTGTAAATGTAACAATTTTCTTGATAAACGAAAACTACCGAAAATCATTGAACTTATACCATAACTTACCATTAACAAGCTATATAAATCCAAATTATACATTTTTTTGGCAATATCTACGTGATCAAAGCGTGTTCGACTTTCTTTCACACAATTACAGTATTTACTGATACAAATCTGTTTTGCTGCCACTATACTTGACTTTTATCTTCATTTTTGTTACATTTAATTTGTCTATTGTATGTACACGCATTAACTCTTGTTTATGAATTGTCTTTGGCTAACTCAATATACTTCTCATAGTTTAAAAACCTTGTTTTATATATAAATATATGTTTTTGTTATCAACTATATTGTACTTGAAAACAACTATATTGTGAGCAATTGTTAAATAAACTTGTTATTATCTCAAAATAAATAAATTAATTAATAATAAACATCTTCAAAACACATATTTGCGTATAAACGTTAATAAATCCATTCCTATACAGTCAAATATGACAAATTATAATTCTACTTACGCCGGAAAACTGAAAATATATCTCAACGCCAAACAGAAATTGAAAAGACTATATCAAAGTACCATTATAAGAAAGTCT
Organism: Limnoperna fortunei; assembly: GCA_944474755.1. Lineage (NCBI taxonomy): Eukaryota > Metazoa > Mollusca > Bivalvia > Mytilida > Modiolidae > Limnoperna > Limnoperna fortunei. Next base: position 72,907,430 of record OX104115.1, on the reverse strand, counting down.
ACGTTTCATTTCATTTTACAAAAACAGAAAGAAGGATTTTACTCAAGACTAAGTTTTAAAAACAAATTCAAACAGTGTTTACTGTAAGAGGCACTGGTTCTTCAATCAAAGGATCTTAAGTGTAGCAGGGTAAACAGAGATATTAGAATACATATATTGTTCTTTAAATAATTTCACAAGAACGTACTTATGGATGAAGTTCTTCTTTCAGGACTAGCGGTCAGTTCATCCGTTTCCCTTTAATCGCCTTACGACAATTCAGGCTAATCGACATCGTCTTTAGTCTACCACATCACACGATGTAACTATATAAAATAAATAATACTGAAAGTACAAAATACATACATGTACATACTTCTATGCAATCACTTTTAAAATAAGGTTATAGTCGAGCGAACATTTTTTTGCATCCGACATTTCGCTTAGTCTAGTGTAAAACTTAATAGATAAAAAACTGAAGGATTCTTTAAAATCATAACTAACCCTTTTGGTTGGTCTCGGCGTTGTCAAAAGACTAGTCACTACCATACATATTGCACTTAGGACTAAATGTATTGCAGCAAAGTGTAGAAAGTCGACATATTTTGTTATAGATGGTCTGTTATCTTCTTCTCCACTTCTACATGCAGGTGTCCTGTAAACAAAATCTGTAACTGCTTGTATTATCCTTACATCTAAACTTAGCATTAGTCCCCAGTTGGTGCCTTAAAAGGAAAACTAATATTATAAATATAGCACAATCCAAATTGCGTAAAATACTGATTACATCAATGTATAATCTTTATCACTGATAGCGTAGTAATAAATTTTACACAAAACGTGAAAAATGTATATTAAGAAGCGCGACTTCTTATGATCTTATTAGTAGTTTATTTTACGGGATCTGAAATACCGTTAGTATTTTTAGCAAAAACGACTCAAAATTTAAATAAGAGTTGTGAATTCGTCAATTGTTTTTTAGACACATAAGTGTTAGTACATTTGTGTTTTGATACGTTACTGCTTCTTCTAATGTCGTCTAGTTTTAGAACAGTGACTCGGCCAACTATCATGAGCTCTGATTGCGAAGCATGCTTTTTACATTGTCTCAAAATGTCCATCATTATAATAGAACAAGCGCTGTTTAAGATGGAAGTTAATGAACTCATTAATGCTGCGAGTAACGCGGCCAACATCAATCCCTGCATTCCTACTAAACAATAGTGTAATGCACTGTTAATTTATTCTAATTTTTTATGTATAGTCGGTTGTGATTGGACAATGTATGCAATTACAAAAACCTAAGTCATAACTTTTAGGATTAAACAACAAATAATTGATGTATTCAAATTATTTGAAAATCCTCTGAAATCCATCATAGGAATTTCTACCACAAGTATTTGTTTACCTTCTTTTATAACGCTTTACCACCTAAATTGGTGTTTTTAAAATCACCACGTTACGCCAAAAACGTGTAAACTGAATATCTATAGTATTCCTAAATGAACTTTTGAGTATTTTCTCATTCGTGTTACAGTTGGTATATGTTATACAAAGAATGTATTGAAAAAACTTTTTTGAACGGCAAACAGATTTAAGAATACTACAACTTAATGTCAGAAAGGAGATTGTCAAATAAATGTTTTCTAATGACCCAAGACGTTTTATCGACCATCATACTGGTTTAAAAAGCTTTATTGTTTTTATATCGGTAAAATGAATCCAGTGAAGTTTGTGGTATTATGTATTATATTGATTGATGGCTGGACGGATTGATTGGACGTTTGCTTTTTGTCTGGCGAACAGTATTTCAGCTATATTAAAAACTTGAACATGTTAACAATCAGTAGATAAATTCGGAACATGGACTAAAAGGATACAAATTTTGAATGCGACTGGAAAAGTATGGGGTATTGGTAGCGGCGGATAATTTAGCATTTTGTAGCAGCTACAACGAGCCTACTGTTATTGGAATCTATATAAAGTGGCCTATATCGTGCACGGAGCGTAGTATTTTCCAAACACGTTTTCATCTGTGGTCTGCGGTCAAACTTTCCGTATAATAACCTGACAACCCCACAACAAGAGGGCATCCCATTTCCAACACCACTGTACGCATTTGGCAGATCTATGGGTCTAGCACTGTGAATTCTCACGTTATGGTCCCCGCGCGATGTATTAAAGGATGAAATATGATGAATTATGTATTACATGTATAATAAGACACACATCAAAACGTTATGTTATTACACAAAATACTGATCAAAACTTCTATATTTGATCTTTAATATGTATCGGCGTATATTACCGCGGTCAAGCCACCTGTGCTAATATAAATAACAAGTTTTCTATATCTCCTAATTACAGTGAAATATCCTTGACATCTGAAAATAACTAGACAATATAATCTTGTGACCATGAAAAGGGCAACTAAGTTAAAAGTCTTAAACTTAAAGTTCGTTGTGTTGATGTCAAACATATATTTACATTGTTTTACAATTACAAATATTTGATTATTTCTCAACAATTTATTCGTTATCAACAACAAAAAAATGAAAATGGTATACTTCTGTCCAGTAATAATACATGACAACCTGTCATTCTTTAATAATTGTAGATAAAAATTACAAACAAAATCAAGGCAAATGTCTAATCGACAATTGTGTTCAATACGAAAAAATGTCCATTTATAAATTTATAAACGTAATTATTAAACTTTGTCTTACCGACAACTGTGAAAAGTGAAGTGAACGCTAGAATTACATAAATACACAGGTACATGTTCCAGTCCAGTATCCTTTGTAAAAGTAACGCGGCAGAATACAACTCGGACTAAATTAGCTTTTATTCCTTATAATTCCTGCTATTTAAGCACGTTTTCATTTTCAAACTTTTCGTTTATTTTAATGAACCCTCTATTTCAACATTTATTCATACACTAGATCTGTTTATCAAAAATTAACAGTTGACCAATCCATGCAATCAAGAATGACTTCTTTGTGAATATTAGAATAATATACTGTTTCATTTCCGAATCTATAGGTAAAAAAAGGTAATTGAGTAAGGAAATAAATAAACATATGAATAAGGAAAAAAATTAAGAAATAAAGAAATAACTATCGCAAAGCACTATTGTGCATTGCATACAAAACAGTACTAATATGTAATTGGGGTATTAACGACACTAAGAGTGGTGTATATACTGGTAGCCACTGCAGCTACGTAGATGTTTTGTCTACTTGCTTTACAGTTATATGACACATTTAACTATAATATACACTTATGAACTACATTGTTTCTAAAGTTTTGATTTACCTATTTAAGAAAAAGTAACACATGGTATAACACATTGATTGGGTGAGGGACTGTATACAGTTTGTCATCGAGTTGTTCCATTCTCTTAACAATTGCTTTCTACGCCTAAACTAGTCATTTGATTTGATAAAGCTGACAGTGAAGTTAATAAGCAATATTGTCATCCACTTATGCGCAATGTATCAATCATATCAGAGCATAATAATTGTCGCTTATGATAATTCAAGACAAACAGAAATATAACTTGGCATTTGTTTTTGATAGTTGTTAAGCAATTTAATTTGTTTGTTTTAATTTTGTGTTAATGCCACTTTCAGCAATTTTGCAGCTATATCATAGTGTGCATTTTTTATTGGGGGAGGAAACCGTCGTACCCAACGAAAACTCGACCTTCCATTTAATTTGTATTGTTTCATCAATGCATCTTAGTACATAAAATGTATATGCCTGAATAAATTTGTAACTGCACGAACACTTACCCCGCACGCAATATATACTAGATCAAAGACCCAACTAAGTGCAGTTAAGAAAAACGCTGCCTGAAAATGGAATATTTTACCAATGTATGGATAAATGCAAGACGAACAATGAAAAACGCATAAAAGTGTTAGTTACAATGGAGAAAATCGCATTGCAATAAAAATGCGAAAACGGTGAAAAAAATTTGTTGATAGAAAATATAATAAAGTGTCACAATCTATCACTGACCATGTTAAATAAAATTTCAAAAATTTTTCTGCTCAAAGGACTTGTGACTGCGAAGAAAAGTAAAAAGGGTCTGATGTGCCAAGATTAACTGCAAAAACGTTATGTGTTAGACATCTATGGTTTCTTCGACATGTCGAAACGCAATTTATACTGCAAAAAGAAAAAAATCTGGCGGAAAAAAATAGGAAAAAGACAATACACAATAAGACTTTCCACTCTGCAATCGAAAGTCTTTATATAAGAAACATACACACACGACACATTTGACATTTTATCAGCTTTTCATTGTTCCATTTAAAGTCAATGAAAATAAATAACGTCTAAAATATTCTGTCTTTCGGTGTGTTTGTTTCTGTGAAAGCCAGCACTTTAAAGCAACGTTTAGGTACATTTGTATCATCGCGTACTGTTTATATTTGGTAAGACGGCCAAGTATCTAGTTAAATCTTGCCATACGGCAAAAAAAAACTGAAAATCAATGTTCCTTTTTTTTAAATCAAACACACCTTACCCAGGGTAACACTCGAACAAAAACCTTGGTATAAACTTGTAGGCGATCCATAGTTAATAACCAGCTACCTTTATGACTTGGAAATAAATATAGTGCTGTAAATAACCAATATTTATTTGTGTGTAGACTACGCATGGATATTTGTTCTTCTCGGAAAAACATATAGATTTAAAAAATTAATATTGTGTAATCAAAATTGCGAAGAAATTTAAAAAAAATAATTACCCAAATTCCAACTGCAACTACAACAACGAAGTATACTGCTAAAACCGCAAAGTTCCATGTAGCAAGAGTGTCGACCATGTTGAGCGGCTAATGATGTACAGTATATATGAAGTATTGATTATTGTTCTATAAGCTACATGTTCCTAACGAAACTTATAATTAGCACAACGGGCTAACGTAAATTTATCGTGTAAGTCTGAAATAAGGTTACCTATGTGTCTTTAAACTGTTTCATATATTTGGACAGGTATTGGGTCGTATGGTTGAAAATGTTTAAATCAAGATCACATATTTTTAAGTTATTTTCCAAGTCACTCTACTGGCCAGGTGTTATTTCGAATGGTTAATTTATAAATTGGCAACGCAAAATATTTTTACATGATTTTTAGTGTAGTATTAATAAAACGGAATAATAGTCATTCTAATTTTCATAAACCAAATGGTAAAAGAGTCACAAACTGTCATTTATTCATTTTGAAGTTTTTTAATGCTTTACATAATTCCACTAAGTTCACAATGGAATATGACTCTAAACAATTGCGTTTTTTTTCATATTCTTATCTGAAAAAGCGAAGAAACCATTTTCAGTGTGAACAAAAGCATGGATTGTAAAAATAGAAATCTCATTTATTGTGCTACATGTCCGACCTGTAAAGAAAATTGTATTAACACACCGGAGATAAACTTATTGATCGCGTAATGGTTCATGAGCAACAATTCGAGACCCTCCTGTTCGCAATGCACACTGTAGTGCATTTAGTGTATTTCCCTTCTTTAAGGCCTTCCGTATAGCAAAAAAATATTTAATGACAAATATAAGCAAAAATTAAATCGAAGTGTAGAACTACTGTAATATTGTGACGTTACGTTACCATTGAACAGACTGTGACTGTTAGAATTAGATTTTAGTACTGCCAGATTGTGGGCTTACCCTTAGCGGGATTCGAACCCTCATCGTTGTGAGACTGTGGCATCCATTCGCTAGCATTATGTACCTCTCAGCCAAATCTGCTATATAAAATTATAGCTTCATAAACATAGACATAGTACATGTGAAATTCCATCGTCACACGCTAGTACGCATTAAATAAGCATGATTTGAGTAAGTCGTTACATAGTACATGCCGTACCTGCCTTCAATCTGAAGAACGAGAATTTGCCTATCAGTATTGATTACGATATTGTTTTTATCTTAGGATTTGATGCTATTTTGGTTATTGTCAAACGAATAACAACGTATACAGATTAGAAAACCAAATTATAAATGAATTACGACTAAACTGAAAAATTGATATGTGTTCGCAGCAATTTCTTTAGCGATTATGAAATTTGATGTTTAAATAAGCCCCACACAAAAGTGGGAATATCAAGAGACTACAATATAAACAGATATCATAGAAAAGAAAAGACCATTTTTGATCTTTTGAACTTAGATTATGATAACATTTATAAAATTAAGACGTTCACAATCAGTACCATCACAAAAACTAACATAACACAGGATATTGGAACTTGCACTACAAAGTACTTTTTCAATTAAATAGGTAATTGATAAAAAAAACTTTCTACTTGCAAATTTAAATTGACACTTTCATAGAAAAATTATTGTCATATATTCTTTTCGTATAAGGTTTTACATTACTTATACAATGATACAATGTCGCCCTATGATCAATATTTAATGGTGTTGACTATATTTATGTGCATAATTTATTCAGAAAAATCACGTTCGAATGTCAATATATATGTCAAACAATATTTCTAGGTTTCATAAGATGAGTTGTAAAAATGTTAAGTATAAGCGATATAGTTTTTGCACGTTTCATAGTAAACCTCAGTTCATAACCGAACGAAATACGCTCGAAATCAGCAAAATTACAATGATTAATCAGGTAAATGGGTAATTGTACAGGAACTGATTTGTCATGTTTTGAAATCAACTTTTTAAGTAGTCGAAACGCGATTAAAATTGTACCTTGTTGACATGAAGTGGGAAAGCAAATGGCAAAATGAACTCAGGATATTTAAAAACATTATGGACAATATTTGATTAGGGCAATTCAGTAGTACATCTATTCTTTAAATTGAGATCTTCGAGTTTTAAACAAGATGGATCCTGTTATTATATCTTCATTCTTCCACCGATCAACATGCACCACGAAGCAAAAATGTTTAAATTTTATAGATAATTTTTTATGTTTTTCATTTTACAAAATCGTATTACATTTTATTTAAAACATATTAACATGCAAATCACTTCATACAAGTATTTACACAACATTTAGCAAGAGTTTTCAAGAAAACAATTTAGACTTGCGACCACTGGAAATTCTGTTACAAGGCGGCAAATGCAAACTGTTACAAAAAAATGCAGATATGTCAATTCGAAACCATTTAAGTAAGCTATAAATTAGCATAATTCTGATAAATATCTATCCAATATCATACCTTCAACTTATGTTGTGTTTTTTTAAGGTTCATATTTAGTATTATCTGCAGATCTTTAAAACAGGTCAACCGAAGCCAATACTATCTTTTTGGTATCCCCACTTTTAATTCAGACAATATTGCTACAGAAAACTCTACAAAAATTTAATATATATTTTTGGGGGCCAGACATCATACAGCAGACAGGTGTATTTATCTAGACATTAATTTCTTTTATTTATTGAATTGTGTGCGTGTTTGAATACTGTTTAACGTGGAGTATTACATATTGTTTAACATGGCGTTATATGATATAACGCAAACATCGATGAATGTAGCTTTACATATACCACGGTGCCACTTTTTATTGGGAAAGTATCAACAGAAACCCCCTTACCTTACGCAGAAACACTAACAATGCTTGTCAATATATTGGAGTACAGAACAGTTTTTTTTGCAGAGTGATAATTTATTAGAAAATTGTAGTTATACATGTACATGACTATTCACGCGATGTAGTATACATGCATATTTAATGTCTTAAATATTTGACCATTTATATTTTTTGCACTTGTTGATATAGTTTATTATTTTTTATCGATTGTTCGTTTCCTGGCAGCAATTTCGCGACAAAATCTGATTTAAATTTTAATGTTGTTATTGTGTATGAGAAAAATTTGAGTATGAGATTCAAGTTCTGTTAAACTTCTATTTATTATTTTGAACAGTCCAGTACCCAGTCGAATGTTACAAAATACTTCCAGCAAAAATAATTGTTAATTAAATCTTTAACAAAACTTATTAAATAATACTTGTAACAGACTGCTGTGAAACAAAATTACAATTTTCTAGGTTCAATTCAAAACCGCTATTGTTATGAACAGTTACCTCATGTTCATAACTTTTAAACAAATTACGCTTGCGCCGTTAACAGGAAAAAAAAACAGTCATTAAGAACCAACTTGTATCACGTTCAGCTGACATGTTATAGTGCTCCTCTATGAAGTGGTATTTTGTTACAGAAAAAAAGAAATTGTAATATAGTGTTACAGCAATCCAAGCCAGGTATTGTTTGAATAGTTGTGGTTAACGTTTTACTTAATGACCTTTTTCACGTTCAACACAATTGTATCTGATAACAGGATTAAAGCTCAACATTTCAGTAATGATAGAAGACAAACTATTGTAATGATAGCCTTAAATATCTTCTATTGTGAAAACAAGTCTCACGTTTTGTTATACAATTTAATAGTTATATATTCCTCAGCATACGCAAAATTTTATTAAAGACAATTTAAGACATGTCTTAATGCAATCTTACAGCCGCCGTCTCACTATGCAAGATGTTAAAAAAGGAGATGCTAATAATTGTGGTCTTATTCAAATGTATTTAAATTAAATTGATTTTTCTGCCACTTCGTTTACACTTTGTCTAACTAAAGTAACGAGTTTTAGTCTGTCTCAAATATTTCGCTTCCTTTTGCCTTAAAAGGTTAGTCAACTTGTTACATTTCCTTGGACGACGACAGGTATGATTTGAAAACGTATATTAGAACAAATAAAATTGTACCACTTGCAACACATTTGTTCTTTAATTGTTATTTTTGCAATGAAATTGTTTATAATATTACACAAAAATATAAATAATTTAGCTAACTATTAGGTAACAAGTGTATAACAGACACTGTTTTACTCAAGACTCTTATACGTATGCAAACTTTATAACATGAAGCCTGTAAGACATTAATATTTTACTATTGTTAGACATGAGCAAAAACATAAACAACTACAATTTAAATCAAAAACATATACATTTAGGTACATAAGTGAACATGCCTAAAATTTTCATCGATTTTAAAATAAGGATAATATTACAACTACTAATAGCAATCAAAAAAGTCTATCAATTTTATGAACAATATTAAGAAATGTCATATAATATCAAAAGAAAAATATGCACATATAACAGACACTGTTTTACTCAAGACTCTTATACGTATGCAAACTTTATAACATGAAGCCTGTAAGACATTAATATTTTACTATTGTTAGACATGAGCAAAAACATAAACAACTACAATTTAAATCAAAAACATATACATTTAGGTACATAAGTCAACATGCCTAAAATTTTCATCGATTTTAAAATAAGGATAATATTACAACTACTAATAGCAATCAAAAAAGTCTATCAATTTTATGAACAATATTAAGAAATGTCATATAATATCAAAAGAAAAATATGCAACTACCAGTAAATCAAGGTTTTGGTTATCTAGTAACTGATTTCCAGATAGTGGCATACAGTTTTTTACGATGGGATGGGTAATTTCCCAAATTGTTTTGTAACAATAGAATGTTAAATTTAAAATATTTGTTTGTTTTATAAGTCAGCGACATCTTACCCCAACAACTTCAGAACACACACACACACTAACTAAAGGAAACACTGAGGGTGCGGGTTCGCCATGATATCTCTAAAAAATTTGCTGAATGTGGCGTTAAACAATATTCAAACAAACAAACACACTAAGGGACATTTGGTAATGCTCGTTGCACGATTATATCTAAGGTACATGTACGTAACAAATGTGCAGTTTTTGTAGTATACAAATGTTGTTTAATAAATTGATTTATTTTATTCAATTATAATTAAAAACCTGTAACTTCACCAACTTTTTCAAGTACGGTGAGGGACTACAATCTGTTTAAAATTAATAAAATCTAAAAGTAAACAATGGCTTATCTCCGTAAACCTTTGATACACGGTTATTATTCGTTTTTTGATGAAGCCATACTAGTCACCAATTGATTGCGCCTAAAAAATAGTTTTGAGAAAATCTGATAATTAAAACAATTACGGCACATTTACAACACTATAGAATAACTCCACAAAATATAATAAATACATAGGTTTTTTTTAATCATTTTTGTCCTTAGGCAAATTTCTTAGTCATGTAGTCATCTTATATTTGTTATAAGAAAGACAACTCAGAATTCTATTGTAAGCCAACAATCATAGTTTTTGTAATATGTCTTAGTAGTTGATAAGTAAGGATAAATGATAAATTATCTGATGACTTATAAATCATTACGAAACGTAATAAATATTTCCGTAGTACAAGCATATATACAAACAAAAAGAAAATCTACATAATATTTTAGACGTCATTTCATCGCCGATCATAATAAGTGTTCTTGATTGATCAATACATTACATGTTAATGATATTAATTTATTTTCCTTGTAACACTATTTTTGCACAATATTTTACTTCCCTTTCTGAAATTCGGTTCAGAAGGGCCAGAGATAAATTGTGTTCATATTACAAACACACCGCGTATAAAATATGTTGAATAAGGAAGTCAATAATTAAAGTTGCAAATGTATTCAGAAGGATTTTGTCTCTGAATACTATAAAAAGGGCAATACAGGAAAAAAATGCCGTGATCTTTTTTTGATATTTTGATGGCTACATACCACAATCATTACCCACAGTTTTATCATGGTTATATATAATGAACAGAGAAGGACCAAATACTGATCCATGGTGAACTCCTGCATCAACCTCTTCCTTCCCTGAATTAAAGCCATCCAGGGCAACGTTTCCAAACATAAGGAAGTCGTACACTCGGTATTGATTAAATTCATAGTATTGTAAGTGGTTTAAAATGGAACTTGAGATGCTACACATGATTTTTGATGTCACATCATTAGGACCACTTGGTTTATTATTATTTAGTATCTCTAATTGGTTTCTGACCTCGTCTTCAGTTATTTGTAGATCAGAACAAATATTTTCAGAAATTACAGATATATATGTGATTGGTAAATAAGGTTCGTCTTCAATATGGAAAATTTCACACTTCTCAGAAGGATTAACAATTATTCTTCCTTCATTATTCAAGGGTTGTCACAACTTTTCACACTTGTTTATATTGAAAAACGATTAAGCTATCCTTCACCATTTTCATGTTTTATCAGTCTCTATAGCACAATGACCTCTAAATAATTTTAATTACATATTTCGCAGTATATATTTCCGCAGTGATCTGTTTTATTCAATTTTTAGCTAAAGTGAGTACTTCCCTTCTTTCTGATCCCAATAGTGTAATTCATGAATGGCTTATTATTAAGAATGCAGAGCAAATTAGAATAATCCGTTGAAAAGAGCTTTTTCAGTGCTAACTAATTAACTCCGTTTTTTCATATTCATAAATTTCATTACGAACATACATTGCTACACCTCAACCATATTTATTCCTATCTTGTCGCACAGGATAGTGGAACCATGTTAAATTAGGTCTATCAGAGATGAGTCTTCGAAAAGAGTACAAAACATCAGAATGTTTCATGTCAATCCAGTCAAGTTTGGGTAATAAACTACATATATTCATATGTACAATCTTTAATTTACTGGTAGCTAAATTGCTACAGATTTACTGTTTTGCATTTCGGGGGTTTTTCCCGGGTACCCCAGATTCTTCTCCAAATAAAAACTAGATGTTTGGATATACCTAATAAATTGGTAAACATGATGTAACTTCTTTTTTACAATACTGTATAAAAGGGTTATCTGCTGGAAATGCGGGTAATATTTACATATCAGATATAGTAATAGTCTGTGTTTTATGCCATTGCCTGTTTTTAGTTCGTAGATAGATAAAAGAAATCAGGTCGCTTGTTTGCTACATTCAGTCGCCAAGTACTAATTCGAGAGGTTCGTTGTGTAGACAAAGATCGAAATTATTATCATTATTATTTCAATTGCGTGACATCATCAACGTATCAGAGGTATTTAACGGATTTTATGCTGGGATGTTACGCATAACAACCTGCCAGAATGGTATGGATTTCTGATGACTTCATAAGCTTATATCAGGGGTGTATTAGGGTTTCATACCGTTATGTTACGGATAACAGAACGTCAACTTTTAAGAATTTATTATCTTCTTTCTTACCCGCGGATTGTCTTGAATATGGTGACAGTTTTATGCTGACCATTTTTTTCAGTTTTAATAGCAATAGAAAAAAGCTGCATATATAACTATAGTTACAACAAGGCAAACGTCTTAATGCTGGAGCATTGTTATATCTTAACGTTCACTCTACAGTCTTTACAATGAATATACCATACTGATCTTGTGATGACGGAAACTTCATTCTGCAAGAAAACAACCATGCCGAGATGAAATTCTTTGTCTACCACTAGTTTGAATGTTCGTCCAGCTCCTGTACACAAACATTTTTCCACAGAATTTGTTGCTGAATAACACGATTTGGATTATTCATGATGTATCACAATGTAAAGTGTCACGTCATCCATCAAAATCTCTGCACTGAGGTCTAAAGGGATCGTATTTGAGGAACAAATGAGATCAACTGACTATCCCTTAATAATAGAATTTGGACCTTCAAGTGTAATTGTTTGAGAAGCAGGATAACCTGAAATGGAAACACCACTGAATAAACATGAACCTATAACAAATATACCTACTCATACATGACTTGAATTAAGTAAAGATGCATATACTTATGATTTTAGCATCAAAATCAAACACTTGGTTTATTTCTCGTCTCTAAATCGTTGCAACGTTTTCTTAGTAATACTTTTTGGTTTTTTGTTACAACTTCATTAAACAACGGAAATACAAATAATATAAGTAAATAATATCATACCCACTAATGTTTCACAGAGTAACAATGTGCTTCATCTTGGTGTGACAACGATGGAATCGGTGGGGAATACATATTTATGACAACAATTTTCCGCGATTTCGTAACACAAAATCATCCATGGAAAATTTCAATTATTATTCATTGTTTATTATTAAAATGATCGTGTAAAATATGCCAGAATTGGTGACAAGTTTCCTTGCAGAGATAATAAACAATGTTTTATTTGATAGCCGTCGGTTTAATATTTCGTTTACACAAATATATTTCTAGCTGAATATTCGCGTACACGATGGGAAGAATACAAATAAAGTAATCGTTCTGGACGTAAGGCCCATCTGAATACTCAATCAACTTAATCAGCTATGTTCTCATAACTAAAAAAACTATTTTCCATTCTTTGTGCATCACATGGATATAAATAGGAAGGTGTTGTAAGGCTAATCTTTGCTCATATATTTTTCAGATATACTCAGAACGTAGATAATTTACTTAATTATACTTATTTTCATTACAAAGATTAACAATCCATTTCATTGGACGATTGACGTCTGTATCTTTCGTTACAGTTAATGTGTTTAAGAATACAGATTTAAAAACATGATTTTAATATACATATGCCACAAATTTATGCATGTCCATATATTGAAGATTCCACTTTAACCAATGAACTGTTTGGTTTTCTAATGTGTTCAAAGAAAGGAAAAGTAAATTTTCTGTATGGATGTAAAATAATTACGGACTGAAGAAGAATCTGATATGAACTGTGTATCTCGCCAAAAGGTAAACAGTTCGTATTGGGTCCTTTGTTAGGCGTTAATTCTGATGCGTACATGCTATGGAACGCCATAATTGTCTATGTGGAATGGGTTAAGTATACTTTGTTGTTTCATTATTTTATGTTGCGGTTCCATTATTTTATGATGTGGTTTCGTAATTATATGCTGTTGTTCCATTATTGCATGTCGCAGTTTCATAATCATATTATGTGGTTCCATCATTATATGCTGCGGGTCATCATTATATGATGTGGTTCTATCATTATCGCAACACGAATAAAGGGCTATTTTATGTATTCCGGAGTATGCCGTCTTTTGTCGTCTAAATAAATGTTATGTCAATAATGTATTTCATTGAACCACATGAACATTAGTTTTAATTCAGGTATATTTATGATTTAAAAGTTTTGCATTGAACTATATGCAAAAAGAATAAAAACATATTCAAGGTTCGGAACGTTTTATCGTAATACAGCCTCCAAGTCAAGCGTGTTAAGTCATCAAATGACACTATTGGGTCTCAAATATATAATGTTCATGTATGATTTGAACAAAATATTGACATAAGGCTTCTTTGACTCATTACAACATTATATATTATTATTACATAGAACATAATATAACTTAATTGACAAGTATTGTGAGTTTAACTATCGCAGGTCGGGGGTTTTCTCCGGTCACTCGAGCTTCCTCCTCCAATAAAAACTGCATGACATGAATGGCATGGTATAGCTGAAAAGTTGCTGAGAGTTGCGTTAAACCAAATTTAAACAAACAAACATACAATAACCTCTGTAACTGGAAATGAGTCCGTAAAATTAAAATTATTATCATACAGACAAACATGCAGAATAGTTCGGCGGCGAATTGAGGCTCTGCATCAAAAGTTTTCTTGTCGTATGTTATGTTTATTTCATTTTATTCTCTGTGTTTATCTATATTTGCTGTTATATAATATTATGGAAAGCCCTAGGTGTCTTGTGTTCTATAAGTTAATTATATGCTGTTGTTTTATTATTGTATGCTGTTGTGCCGTAATTCGTGGACTTAATGACTAACAACTCGGATCTCAGATTCAAAGTTCAGTACACTCATGGCTTTAAGTCAGGATTTTATGACTTTATCATAAAAAGTAAAAACTTCATCGCATCGCACATCTTACGGCTCGTGACATTACATCAGAGCTCTGCATTCAATTGGTGACGTGACGTTCTTCTAACTTGTGTTGGTGTCCATTTAAAATACCGCACAGTAAATTTTCTAGGATTTTGACGGCTTCAGCGTGCTTAATCTACTTAGAAGCATCCATAGTGACATATAATTGTACAGTATCAACAAGAATATTCTTTTATTTGCAGCTTATATATTTCTCAAAGACAATGATTTACATAAAATATATTTATAAAGTAAAACAAACTCTTTTTTTTTAAAACTAACTTAAATGAATTGTGTATCAATCGTGTAAAAGTTTTCATAAAAGGCCGATGTTATCTACTTTTTTTATTTGGTCAGAAAGTGTAATTAGACGTATTACGGAAGTAAACAAATCGCGCACAACCGATTTTAAACACATAAAACGTGCATGAATAAGTAAAATACGCATTTTTTTCAAAAGGTAGAAGTTTCTGGTTTTTTTGGCGTTTCATCATTGACCAGGACTTCCACTTAATCGGATTACTTCTAAAAGCATTGACACCTGGTGTGATCGAGGTCAAGTTGAAATCGTTTAAATTTCCTTTTAATTTTACTGCGTTTCAGATATAGCAAACAATTAGTCTTACTTCTTTTATGTTATTTGAAAATTATACAGTATAATCTTATTGATGTCAAAATTATGTTTGTTTACTTTAAAAATTTAACTTGAGTGCTCTATTGCAATTTGTTTTTTCGGATAGCTCAGCGGCCATCGGAAATGAGTTTTTTATATGGATCACGAGACTTTTTAAAACAAACGCATGTAAGTGTATAGCTCGCATCTGCAAAACTCGCTATTAAACAGATGAAAAAAAATATATTAAGTAAATAATATCATACCTAATAAAAAACCTAAAATGTTAAACAGAGTAACGATATGCTTCATCTTGGTATGACAATGATGAAATTGGTACAGAAACATCATTGTGGAAAACAATATTTTCGAGATTTAGTGACACACAAAAAATCTATGGAAAATTTCAATTAGTAGTCATTGTTCATTGTTAAATGGTTTTATAAAATTATACGGGAATTGGTGACACGTTTTCTTGTCTAATATCATATACATGGTTTTATTTGATAGCAGTCAGTTTGATATTCTAATGTTTAAAACTAGATTTTTATGTGGATAAATGTGTACATGACAGGAAGAATATAATTAAATAATGTAATAAGTGCAGGTCAAAACGCCTCCAATTTATGTTTTTAAAATAGAGGATTATTTAGGATAACTTTTCTGTATTCATATACATACAATTTAATGCTTGTTTAAAATACATAAATAAGGCTGGCGAGTCTGGCTTTTCTACTTTCTTGTCAAATTCAGAAAATTGTTAATGTGCATTATATAGCAGTACGATGTACGCAGTCAGCTATTATATTAATTTAAGACTTTTATCCTGCCTTGCTCGTCTGAATACTCATACTGACAATTAAAAGATTGTGTTTACTTCACATGATAAATATTTATGCCATGTATGTATGTATGTATGTATGTATGTATGTATGTATGTATGTATGTATGTATGTATGTATGTATGTATCCGATAGAAAACGTGTACAAATATGGCAGTCATTACGACATACCTGTCAATTCCTTGTTGCAACACATTTTTTACAGTTTTATTTTTTCAATGATCACAAATCAGTTTTACGCCCTTCCAGATTATCAAATTAAACTTGAATTTTATAATTATGTCCACCAACGCAAGATTCGGACGATTTATAATTTCGTTCCGTTTGTTTGTCCGTCTCTTTTATATGAAAATGACTTCACATCTTTATGACATTTGTGTACAGTTACAACATGATTATATCTGGCAAAAAGTTGTAGGACTGTGTCCAATACTTCAAGCTTCAATGGACTTAGAAAAAACGAGGTGTTTGCTAATATGTACTAGCAGGACACCGGGTTTGAAGTGAAGTGAAGTTTATTCTCATAAACCATAATACATAGTTACAGAGAAGCTAATACAAATAAATGATAACAATATAAATAATATAATATAAATTAAGTGCACATGTGTTAATTACATATGGTAATACATTAACCCGGAGGGGAGACTTTCACATTTATAACTTTGATAAATCTACACAATTTCTCTAATTCCATTACATTTTTCGAGGAAAATAACTTATTGTATTTTAAAACATTATTGCCTGAAGTGTTACAGTATTGAGGTAGATATTTTTTCTAATTTAAAAAAGTTACAAATCATTATATAGTGATTACACACGTTTTACCTGATTTGTCCTCAGTGAATTAAATTAAATGCATTGGTGTATAACAAAATCATATATTAAAAAAGTGAAAAAAAATTTTAATGAATAAAAGGTGATAATCTTATCGATTGGTTTCTATTTCGGCATATAAATCAGTATAATTAGACGATATGTAATTGCAAAATGTAATAATTCACATCAGAGATTAGTATAAGATATTCGATGCAGGGGACACAACTCCAGCTATGGAGAGTTAAAACATCATGTGGATTAACCCGGAGAAACGGTTAACCAAACAAAAAATAAACATTGCCGAAACAAGACGAATTTAGAGGTATAGGGTCTAGTTCTACATCCAAACAAATATTTTAATTGAAACATTTAAACCGATATCTTAATTTTTATAAACTAATGTCGGCAGATGGTTTTATGTTTTAAACAGTCTGCATATTATTATTTTTGTCCATTTTGAGATGTAGACATTGTGCCTTTAAATGTTGCAGCAGTTTCTATGAAATTTATTTTCATGCACATCATTGACGCGCAAATTGAGAATAATCTATTCCCGCTTTATTTTTTCTCTAATGTATTCTTACGTTGCGACATTTAATCATAACGCGTAATCAGACTTACACGTTTATGCAGTATATATCATTTAATAATTTTTATTACGAAGGATTTATATAAACTCGAGCATATTTTTTGGTTCTTCATGTTTATGACTTGACCAATCATTAATAATCACGAAAATCTCCTATCCATCAGGTGCATCCGATTTTCTGACCGACACTATGTGCCTTTATTTACTTTTGCAATGGTTTCAATTGTCTTTGGTTATTTTTACTGAGTTGAAATTGCAAAAGTCGGCCATCATTTGTGGGTTTTTTTCATAATTTTGTCCTGTTGATACAGTTAAAGTGTAAACATGCACCGTCTGATTGGTTAAGTCATGAATATAAAGAACACAAAAGCAAGGACTTTTATCAATAGTTTCGCGTAGGTATATTGCGCCTTTGACAAAACAAATGCTGTAAAATGATAAATTTATGTGCAATTGATGTGTTCAAAAAATATCATCTCTGTATGTAATTTTGTTTTTGCAGACATTAGCGGAGATTTGAACGTTGAGCTTTTGAATGGAAGAGATGCATCAGAAAACCTTCTTTCTCGAACAGAAAAGTCAGTACCGAATGAATCGATATTATAAATAAATGGATTATCAGTAAATTATTGCAGTGTAATTACTGTACCAAACGGTAGACTTTCATTTTTATCACATATTCATATTCAGACATTTTTAATTACTTTTGTATAACTATATCACTTCATAATATTAACTTCCAATATGATTCGCTGTTATTCAACAGAGTTAAGTAATTTATTGAATGTCCAGTGAGCAATATTTCATGTACTTAGTATCACTGGCCATATACTGATGTACTTAGTATGACTGACCATATACTGATGTACTTACAAGGACTGGCCATATACTGATGTACTTAGTATGACTGGTCAGATACTGATGTACTTAGTATGACTGCGCATATACTATGTACTTAGTATGCAGGTCATATACCGATGTACTTAGTATGACTGGCCATATACTGATGTACTTAGCATGACTGGCCTTATACTAATAAACTTATTATGACCGGCCATATACTAATGAACTTAGTATGACTGGCCATATACTGATGTACTTAGTATGACTGGCCATATACTGATGTATTTAGTATGACTGGTCATATACTGATGTACTTAGTATGACTGGTCATATTCTGATGTACTTAGTATGACTGGCCTTATTCTGATGTACTTAGTATGACTGGCCATATACTGATGTAATTAGTATGACTTGCCATATACTGATGTACTTAATATGACTGGCCATATACTGATGTACTTATTACGAATGGCAATATACCGAAGTACTTAGTATGACTTGCCATATACTGATGTACTTTGTATGACTGGCCATATACTGATGTACTAGATTGACTGGCCATATACTGATGTACTTAGAATGACTGGTAATATACTGATGTACTAAGAATGACTGGCCATATACTGATGTACTTAGAATGACTGGCCATATACTGATGTACTTAGTATGACTGGCCATATACTGATGTACTTAGAATGACTTGCCATATACTGATGTACTTAGTATGACTGGCCATATACATGTACTGATGTACTTAGAATGACTGGCCATATACTGATGTACTTAGAATGACTGGCCATATACTGATGTAATTAATATGACTGGCCATATACTGATGTACTTATTACGACTGGCAATATACCGATGTACTTAGTATGACTTGCCATATACTGATGTACTTAGAATGACTGGTAATATACTGATGTACTAAGAATGACTGGCCATATACTGATGTACTTAGAATGACTGGCCATATACTGATGTACTTAATATGACTGGCCATATACTGATGTACTTATTACGACTGGCCATATACTGATGTACTTAGAATGACAGGCCATATACTGATGTACTTAGTATGACTGGCCATATACTGATGTACTCAGTATGACTGGCCATATACTGATGTACTTAGTATGACTGATCAGATACCGAGGTACTTAGTATGACTGCGCATATACTATGTACCGTATTTTGGTATGTATTGTCCGCGGTCTCTTTCTTTTTTTTCCATTTTGAGCTGTAAGGGTGCGGATTATTCATAAATACAGCTTAAGAAGGTTTTTTTTTCTCAACTCGTTGAATGTTGTCAATCGCGGTCGCCATTTTGTCACGTTTCGATGTTTACAGCTGTATTTTCGTATTCACTTTATGATACGAAGAATTATATACATGGTAATTGTAACGTGTGTGGATATTATTTTGTCAAAGTTTTATTGTGTATTTATTATATTGATAGTAAATTATTGAAGTTAGTACGAAAACAATCTGTAAATTACCTGTACAGGTATAAATGCAAATGGCGCGGTTATTTCTAGTAAGGTAAAGTCGTTGATTAATGATGTTTTGATTGCAATTATTAACGTATTAAAATAAAATACATGATCCTTTGTGTTTCTTTGTCTTTGTTCATTGTCTTAGGTTAACACATGTTCATTTATGTTTAAAGGGTGTTTGTTTACGACAATTAATAACGAACAACTGGAATCGAATAAAAATACACAAAATATGACATTGCACTATTATTTATTTCTTAGCATAATAAATAAAGCAAACATTAACATTCATTGTATTATATTAACAGAGAAGATAAATTAACAATAATAAACATCAATAGTTCAGACATATAAAGCAGTGTCATAACTTCTTAAAATCCTTCAAAATTGGACTCGTCGTCTTCCTCTCTGAACAAGTGATACATTTCCCTCAACTCAGAAAGTGGCATGTTTTCTTCATTTTCTTCGTCATTGTAATAGATGTCCCTATCATCTTCGGTGGCTTCTACGTCGGGAGATGTTGTTAGGCTGTCTTTATCCTCCCAGACAATGTCATCTTCGCTTCCGTCCATAGCATTTGAAATGGTGCACTTTTTCAAAGCACGTACAATAATCTGTGGATCCAGTTCTTGCCATGCCTCCACAATCCAGGAACAAATGGTGGGAAATTCTGGTTTTCTCATTCTTCCACTGTTGGTAAAAGAATGGTCGTCCCCGGATATCCACGTGTTCCACTTTTGACGCAGCAACACCTTCATAGGTTTGTTGATGCTGACGTCTAGGGGTTGGAGCATGCTGGTCATGCCACCAGGAATTATGGCCAGATCTGTCCGGTGTTCAGATTGAAGAATCTGTTTAGCGGTTTCAGACCGATGGCACCGAAATGCATCCAACACCAACAGACTGCGTGAAAGGTTAGCACCTGGTCGTCTGCCCCATATCCTTGTTATCCAGTCTCTCATAATATTGTCATCAAACCACCCGTTTGGGTGCACTTTCACTACAATTCCAGGTGGAAAGTTCAGCTTGGGCATAGTTTTTCTTTTAAAAACAACATAATGTGGCAGTTTTCCACCATCTGCTGTACATGAAAGCATGACAGTGAATCTGTTTTTTTCATTTCCAGTTGTCTTTATGCTAACCGATTTAGCACCTTTAGGTGCAATTGTGGTATCCGCTGGTAAATCAAATGTTAAAGGGGTCTGATCAGCGTTTCCTATCTGAGAGAGAGCATAACGGTGTGTTTTTCGGGACTGTATTATAAATTTCTGGAATTTAGTCAATTTGTCCTCGAAGTCTTCTGGTAATTTTTGAGCGATGTGAGTTCTCCTTCTAATTGATAAATCGTGTCTACGGAGAAAAGCATACGACCAATGAACTGAAGCTGCAAATTGCTTTGAACCTTCTATATTTTTAGCCTGGTTTAAGGCTTTTAGTCTAACTTCTGTTGTTGAAACAGCAACCCCCTGTTTTCTACGGTCTTCAACCCAAGGAAGAAGAGCTGACTCAATGGCTGGGTAGTGTGCTGCATTCCCTCTATCTGCCATTTTATTACGTGGCATTACGAGTAAGCGGTCTTTTTGTTTTCTCCATTTACGGACATTTGACTCGTCAATGGTGTATTCTCTACCTGCGGCACGATTACCATGAGCTTCTGCATAGGAAATAACTTTAAGTTTTTCCTTCGCCGTGAACGACTGACGAATTTTACCCATCTTCGCAATGAAAATTCGGAGGTATGATTTACCACTCAAAGTTGCATTAATTTATATCATTTCGTTAATTTTGAGTAAACAGTAAAGGGTTTCATTAAACAATCGTAGCTTGGGTATTATTTATTTAAACATTTATATCAAATCGTTTGAAGATATTTCATTTCTTTATAACTGCGCTTGGGTACGCATATGATCAGAAAGATTAGTATTAATTATTTCTACAATCATCCTCGGGATATATCTATTAACTTTTAATCATGAAGCAATCATTTATTGCTATTTTTTACAGATTCTTTGCTATCTGTCATTAAATACTACAAAAAATACATTGTATATTATAATTAAAATTTTGCAGACGAACTTTTTAAGCGACCGGTAAACTGAATCATGGTTTTGATAATTAACGTGCGATTTTTCAGGCAGTATATTTTATGAAACATTTAGATGCGGATTATACATGCATATATGCATTTTTCCACACCTTTTTGGTCCAAGAAAGGGGTGCGGATAATACACAAATGCGGACAATACACAACAAAATACGGTACTTAGTATGCAGGTCATATACCGATGTACTTAGTATGACTGGCCATATACTGATGTACTTCTTACGACTGGCAATATACGGATGTACTTAGTATGACGGGCCATATACTAATGTACTTAGCATGACTGGCCTTATACTAATAAACTTATTATGACCGGCCATATACTAATGAACTTAGTATGACTGGCCATATACTGATGTACTTAGTATGACTGGCCATATACTGATGTATTTAGTATGACTGGCCATATACTGATGTACTTAGTATGACTGGTCATATTCTGATGTACGTAGTATGACTGGCCTTATTCTGATGTACTTAGTATGACTGGCCATATACTGATGTACTTAGTATGACTGGACAGATACTGATGTAATTAGTATGACTGGCCATATACTGATGTCCTAAATATGACTGGCCATATACTGATGTACTTATTACGACTGGCAATATACCGATGTACTTAGTATGACTTGCCATATACTGATGTACTTAGTATGACTGGCCATATACTGATGTACTAGATTGACTGGCAATATACTGATGTACTTAGTATGACTGGCCATATACTGATGTACTAGATTGACTGGCCATATACTGATGTATTTAGTATGACTGGCCATATACTGATGTACTTAGTATGACTGGTCATATTCTGATGTACTTAGTATGACTGGCCTTATTCTAATGTACTTGGTATGACTGGCCATATACTGATGTAATTAGTATGACTGGCCATATACTGATGTCCTAAATATGACTGGCCATATACTGATGTACTTATTACGACTGGCAATATACCGATGTACTTAGTATGACTTGCCATATACTGATGTACTTAGTATGACTGGCCACATACTGATGTACTAGATTGACTGGCCATATACTGATGTACTAAGTATGACTGGCCATATACTGATGTACTTAGTATGACTGGCCATATACTGATGTACTTAGTATGACTGGCCATATACTGATGTACGTAGAATGACTGGTAATATACTGATGTACTAAGAATGACTGGCCATATACTGATGTACTTAGAATGACTGGCCATATACTGATGTACTTAGTATGACTGGCCATATACTGATGTACTTAGAATGACTTGCCATATACTGATGTACTTAGTATGACTGGCCATATACTGATGTACTTAGAATGACTGGCCATATACTGATGTACTTAATATGACTGGCCATATACTGATGTATTTATTACGACTGGCCATATACTAATGTACTTAGAATGACTTGCCATATACTGATGTACTTAGTATGACTGGCCATATACTGATGTACTTAGAATGACTGGCCATATACTGATGTACTTAGAATGACTGGCCATATACTGATGTACTTAGAATGACTTGCCATATACTGATGTACTTAGTATGACTGGCCATATACTGATGTACTTAGAATGACTGGCCATATACTGATGTACTTAGTATGACTGGCCATATACTGATGTACTTAGAATGACTGGTAATATACTGATGTACTAAGAATGACTGGCCATATTCTGATGTACTTAGAATGACTGGCCATATACTGATGTACTTAGTATGACTGGCCATATACTAATGTACTTAGAATGACTGGCCATATACTGATGTACTTAGAATGACTGGCCATCTACTGATGTACTTAGTATTACTTGCCATATACTGATGTACTTAGTACGACTGGCAATATACTGAGCTACATGTATGTATGTATGTATGTATGTATGTATATTTTCATGCTGCAGAATAAAGAAAAATTATACTATGTAAATTTGGATATAATAACATGAACTGTATATTTTTGTATTAATGTATGTTGTTAGCGCCAATAAAAGTATTAAATTCAACTTAGTTTTTTTCTTTTAAATTTGTATAACAGTTGGTTATTTTTGGAAAGGGGGGGTGGCGTTTTGACTTGAATTCTCAAATATCGTTCTGGATGGTAGGCCCATCTGAATACTCAAGAAAACATTTTTTCCATAGCTTATCAGATATAAATGAATAGAGAGGTGTTTAAAGGCAAATCTTCTTTTCTGCTATTTAATATTAAATGAAAGTTGTACACCGTGTATGCAGTTTTGTTTTATTAATTTAAGGTGCCCTAATAAATTCTTCGAAAACGAATCTGAGGCAGCTGGATGGATTCGGTAGAAGTATATCAAGAATAATTTTAATAACGGATAAACATATCTTGTGAATTTTCAACCTCTTTTAGTACATTAAATTTTAGTAACATGTTGTGTTATATGTATAATACCACCACTGATACTACGCAAAGGACATTGAATATGTTGGAGTAAATGATTCATTGATTTATTGTTTGTTGTTTAACGCCCAGCAAGCAATTTCTTTCTATCTTTATAAAACTTTAGGTGACGTCATGCATTATTTGGCCATAGAAGGACTAAGGAATTTGAAAGTTAAGTGAGTTCAGTATGTAAGTGAGACAAATGCGATACATTTGAATATCAAACATTCAAAGTATTAAAGAGCCAAACAATTTGCTCTTTTAGCTCAGTACTCTCAGCATTTCAATAGTTTATCGAAAGGATTTATTGTAAATTTTTGTACTATTGTTTATATTACGGAATCAACTGAAAGGTTTTTTTTTTTAAGTTTAGCAATAGGTCGATAAATCAATCAATTACGTAGAAATAGATAATTTATAATATATATTAAGACAAAACACACGAAAAAGACTTTATATTGTATAGCACTTCTGATACCTCCTCTGCTTCTTGTAACTCTTAATTAGAAGTGTTTAAGGATTTTTTTACATAAACGTAAGATACACAAATCTCGTAATACCGTGTTAAAGGTTCGACAAAGTACGTCTATAACATTTCTAAAACGCTTATATACGCGTTTACTTAAATGACTTTTCACTAATAAACATGTGGCTTGACATTAAGTATATGATGTATTTATTGTTCATCACAAAGATATTCCAAAAGTTATATAAATGTACTGAAATAAATTTGAATTTAACGTTTGAACATTCAAGGAAAATTGTGTTTTTGCGTTTATAAATTGTAGTTATTCTGTTGTCAATAGATTCTATCCGTTGTCGTATTAATATGAAAGTAAAAGTGTAGGGTTAAACATGTAAAACAAACCAGTATAACATAAATGTATAGGATTTATCTCCCTTATACTGTGAGTTCACTGAATATCTGCTCTATACACAGTTTCTATACAGAGATACAATTTTATGGGGTGGTTAAGGTAGTTAGTCATTTTCTATCGATCACGCGCCCGTCAACGCTGAAGGTGTGGATTCGAGTCTAACTGCGGGCTGTGTCTGTTCAACTCCAATTTTATTTGATAAGGATTGGATTGAAAGTTGTCCTACAAAAGGTCTGCAGGTCAAAAACACAGCATGCAACGAAAAATTTGGATTACCAGTTTTCCTAACAAAGGTCGGGGTACGACCTCCTGCTGGTCAAAAACAGCAACGCACGATATATTGATTGTAACCATAGACGCTGCTTAGTTTTAGCTTCTGTTGAACAGATGCGTTTAACTCCCAGATATTGGCTTAAAGGAATAATTTTGCTGCAATGTTTAGGATAGCAGCTGTTTGGTGACAGGTACTGCTGTTTATATGTGGGTTTATGGTTTACAGTACAGATGGTTTGACATATTTCCATTTATTATGTAGAAGTGGTATCTATATAGAATGGGTTTTTTTATTTTGACATTTTACGTGTAAATTTGAGAGATAGATGTATGCTTTTAGCGTGGTCAAAGAACTGTTGGGGGTTTTCCTCGCTTTCAATCCACTTCATGTCATCATCATCAATTAACCTTAACCATGAAAGTGGATGGTGGAGAGAAGAGTTTATTTGTTTTTTTTTAGTTTTCCCATTAAAATGTAAGCATAGGACGGTGCTATTTTAGTTGCAATTGTTGTTCTGTTTATTTGTAAATAGTGATCACTATTATACGTAAAGTCATTTTTCAATACAAGTTCAATACAAGATGTAAGCATAGGACGGTGTTATTTTAGTTTCAATTGTTGTTCTGTTTATTTGTAAATAGTGATCACTATTATACGTAAAGTCATTTTTCAATACAAGTTCAAGTAGTTGAATTAGGCACTTTTGAGGGATCTTTGATGTCGCGTTGTTCTTGGACCTCCTCGCAAGCTGTTGGCTGTCGTCGTGTGGTATATTGGTGTACAATGATGTTAAATTCATGGAGACAAGGATTGTTTCCGGTGGAATTTGATTCATGGATTCCATTTTACATAGGTGGTCGGTTGTGTCTTTTATGTAAGATGGTAAAGTTTCCACGTGGGGTCTTAAGTTGGAGTCTATAAACTCTGATATTATCTTTGTAGGGCGTTCGTTGGACGAAACTGTGGGTCTACTTGGGTTATTCTCCATATGAATGTTTAGGAGATAAAAACTTCTAGCTCTGGGATGTTCAGGTTGTAGATATTCCAGAGTAGAGTGTCTGGATCAATGTCACTATTTTGTGCATGGATGTTAGTGTCTTACTAATTAGTTCGGCAAAGCTATCCGTTGTATGAGAGTCAAGTTTTCTTTAGAATCTTTCGTCAGACAGTTGTCTTTCGGTTTCTCTAATGTAAGCAGATTTGTTCATTACTACTTCTGCAATCCCCTTGTCTGCTAGTTTGATGATAATGTCATCTCTTTGCTTCAGTTGATTTAAAGAGTTCATTTCTTCTTTTGACAAGTTTATATTACATTTATGTTAAAACGTTTAGCTAGACTTATGCCATTAGTAAGGTTTTTATCTAGCATTTCTTTTAACAACTTATTACCTAAAATTGAAGTTTTTTTTGTTAGGTATACAACGTATGTTTGTTGAGTTGATGCACCGGTAGACGTTATGATTATAACTTAACTATTGTTTGAACGGTTTTTACGCCATTTTAGTAGTATTGTAACTACATTATAGCGTAAATTTTTAGAAGAAGCCGCAGTACCCAGAGAATCCAGACAGTATGCAGGAAAAGTGGCAATCATTGTCAATAATGGATACAGAGAAGCACATCCTGTCCACTCTGCAAATGTCTCGAACACTTAGTGTTTAAATTTCGGAGACCAATACCAGATGACTATCTTAACTACTTAGACATTAGGAGCCGATCTTTTTAATACTGCTTTATGCCGTGGTATATCAAGAATTAAGCAATATATGCTTATTATTCTTCACCTATTCACATTTGTTCCTAAATAATTTTAAGACGTACATTTGTTATCTGTAATGCCATGATAAATAAAAAATCATACCAGTCTTTAATTTAAAAAGTTTGAAAAGATTTAAATATATGTAAATAAAATTAGGACAATATCTTTTTTTCAATGCGATTTTATTCCCAATACAAACCATATACGCAAAACTACATACTACACTACACTTTTTACCAAAGTTTCCAAATCAACTGATTTTTATTATCAGTTTTTTTCTGTTTAGAATGGTGTCAGTAGTTATCTAATATAGAAGTTGTGCTAGTTTTGCTACCATTATTATTTAATTTGAGAAATAATTCAACAACAAAGATGCAAAAGAATTCTTCTAAAAGTAATTTGAATCTCGGAATGACAAATCATGATCTGTTGTATTTTTATGATAATCAAAAATAATGTTTCTTACAAACATATTAAACTGACGAAATGTCTATTACGTTCTTGATATACGATTTTGTGAGTGCCGTACGTAAAATACATGAGTCACTGTAACTTTTAAACATACATGTATTACCATTTTTAAAATTATCTTTGTCAGGTGCCCCTTAACCTGTTAATAAAAAAACCAAGAAGAAAGACTGTGAAAGTGGAAATAAATACGGCAGCAACATTTAATATGATTCGATGTCGTGGCTTTTCTGCTAAAAAAGTCGTTTTTGCACGCAACGCAAGCTTCTCATATTGTGTCAATACATTGCTTGAAGCAGTCGTTCCACAAAGCCAATCAATGCAGTAACGTGTAAACCTCGACCGTTGATCTGAAATCAATAAATGTGTAGAAATAATATACAGTTTCAAAACAGATATTTATGTAAACGCGTTATATATCCATTCCTATACAGTCAAATATGACGAATCATAATTCTACCTTCGTCAGGAAAATGAAAATATATCTAAACGCCAAACAGAAATAGAAAAGACTATAATATCAAACTGCTAATATAAGAAAGTATACGTTGCATTTCATTTTACACAATCGAAAAGAAGGTTTTTACCTAAGACTAAGTTTAAAAAAGAAATTTAAACAGTGTTGAATGTAAGTGGTTCTTCAATTAGAGGACCTTAAATGTAGGAGGTTAAAAAGATACGATATTAGAATACATATATTGTTCTTTAAATAATTTCACAAGAACGTACCTATGGATGAAATTCTCCTTTCAGGACTAGCGGTCAGCTCATCCGTTTCCCTTTCCTCGTCTGACGACAATTCAGGCTCTCATTGACATCGTCTTTAGTCACGATGTAACTATATATAACAAATAAATCGGAAAGTACAAAATACATGCATGTCCATATTTCTTAGCAATCATGGTTAATTAAGGTTATTGTCGAGCGAACACAGCCCGCAGAAAGGGTTATTTGATTTCTTTGTAAGGCGCGTTACCACTATTTGATGACTAACTTTCTATCATGTCAGCTACCGATGCCTAAATGTTTGTATTTCTTATTTTATATCCAAGGTAAACACCAATTATATGTATAAAAACATTTTGCGTCCGACATTTCGCGTAGTCTATTGTAAAAACTTTAGATTAAATACTAAATTATTTCCTTCAAATCAGTCCAAACCTTTCTGGTTTGTCTCGGCGTTGTCATAAGACTAATCACTACCATAAATATTGCACTTAGGACTAAAAGAATTGCAGCAAAGTAAAGAAAGTTGACAGATTTTGTAATGGATGGTCTGTTATCTACTTCGCCACTTACACATGCAGGTGTCGGGTATACAAAATCTAAAATTGCTCGTATTACATCAACAGCTAAACTTAGCATTAGTCCTCAAAAGCGCCCTAAAACGAATACAAAAGTTATCAATATAGCAGCATCCAAATGGCGTAAAATCCTGATCACATCAATGTATAATGTTTATCACTGATAGCGTACTAATAAATCATACACAAAACGTGAAAAATGTCCTTTCAGACGTGTGACTTCTTATAATCTTATTACTAGTATATTTGTCTGGATCTGAAAGAACGTTAGTCTTTTTAGCAATAACAGCTCAAAATTTATATACGAGTTGTGAAATCGCAAATTGTTTATTAGACAGATAAGTGTTATTGAATGTTTGCTGTTATACGTACTGTTTCCTC
Organism: Limnoperna fortunei; assembly: GCA_944474755.1. Classification (NCBI taxonomy): domain Eukaryota; kingdom Metazoa; phylum Mollusca; class Bivalvia; order Mytilida; family Modiolidae; genus Limnoperna; species Limnoperna fortunei. The sequence goes on along the minus strand of OX104115.1, from coordinate 72,877,871 downwards.
TTCTGTCTTCATTTTTATTGAAAACATTATATAAAGTGTAATCAATAAAGGTAACACCAAAGCTGTTCAGTCAATCTGTTCCAGAACGAAGCAAGAAGAAAAAGGACACACATGGGAGGAACAAGAGTCCAACTAGAATTAGAAAAGTGACTCGGCCAACTAACATGAGCTCTGATTGCGATGCATGCTTTCTAAATTGCCTCCAAATGTCCATCGTCATAATAAAACAAGCGCTGTTTAAGATGGAAGTTAATGAACTTATTAATGCTGCGAGTAAGGCCGCCAGCATTAGTCCCCGCAAACCTATAAAGAGAATCAATTTGTGTAATGTGCTAGATCCTTTTTATGCTTATGAAACAACAATTATGCATAACCGAATTTAATAAGATAGTGCACACAATTTAAGCAGTTAACCTGTCTTAAATTTATCTCAACAGTAGACATAATTTTCTGAAAAAAAATTTATTAAATTAAAGGACTTGCATTATAACAGAGATAACTGTATTATATTTGAAATAGACTGACATCAATTTCAGACTACCACAATTAGTTTTCAAATTCTTTGAATGCGTCACAAGCAAACTTACTTTTGTTTCCAGTTTGAGTTGATATACATTGTATGTTATACTACACGTGTTTTATAACCTTCTGAATGATATAACTTTTGTGTTATCTCACGATTTTAAAAGTCTATATTGTATTGGTAAGTTGCATCATGTGTAAGAAAACCGATTTATTATAGGATACAATTTAGTTCGCATTGATTCATTTGTAAACCAGGTCGTACTAACGATATAATACAATTTTATTAAATAGAAAAATATGCGTGCATTGAGATCGTTTAAACGAAAAATTAAATTCTTCCTACACCAAATTTAATGCAAGTAAATCAAGTACAAAAAAGTACAAAAATTAAACAGAAACGAATAGCTGAATAAGATATTATAATAAGACACCTACCATAGGGTAACAACCGCGTAACTGGCAGGGGTACGCTATATTGCTAGAGCCAGCTCTGTTACCACAAAAGCCAAAACATTTTTCAAGATCTGCGCAGGCTATTTCATCTTGAATAAATGATAAAAATTATTATACATACACAATTTTATTGTGTATAAAGCAATTCATTTTTAAATTAAAGGAATGTGACATGTATTCCATAAACTAGTACCTTGCAAATTGTATAACTATTTAACGACATGGTCCGTCAATAACGACAATTACAATGTTAACGGAGATGAATCCGATAAGAGCAAAGAAAGCACAATACATTCGGATCCTCTTTCCACCCAACCGCTTCCCCAGATACTCTGGCACGGTAAAAGCCTAAAATAGCAGTCTCTTTTTTATTATCGTTTTAGCTCAAATGTTTATAAATACCTAAAAAGGTTAACGGTTAACAGTTACCGAAACTGAAAGAAAATTTAACATAATAGTTTTAGGTAGTATGTACGTCTACCTGATACATAGTTCTATGTTATAAAATCTACCATAATGACCTATTAACTTTCACAAGTCTTGATTTATCCATTCATTAAAATGATTATAATTAAGTCAACACATTTATATATTTGGTTAATTGAAATTAGACCAAGAAATCAAGTGATGTACGCAATGGTTCCATTCGTATACAATGGCTTATAACTCCTAAAAACAATTCATTTGATATGATATAGCTGAAAGAAACGTTGTAGTCATCCACCTGTGCCCTCTAAGGCAATTATATCAAAGCTTTATAATTAGGTCACTTATAGCAAGTCAAGACTAACTGATATATTATTTGGTTTTTGTTTATGTCGTTGTTAAGACATTTGTTTCGTATTGCCCCATCAACACCACAAAGCTGCCCAGTGCGCCCCCAGGTGGCGGATATGGGAAAGATTGACCGCGGACCACAGTGCGTAAAGTGTTTGGCAAGTGCCACGCTTCTTGCACGATAAAGATCCATTATATAGATGTTAGTAAGAGTATGCTTGTTTTGGCCGCTACAACAGGCTACATTTTCTCCCCTTACTACTTCCCCATACTTTTCCTGTGCAGTTTGAAGTTTTTCCCTTTGATCCATCTTTCCCGAATAGACTTGTTTTTTTTATTTTGCACGTTCTGAATATAAAGCGTAATACTGCTCACTAGACGGAGAGCAAAAAGTTGTATACATGTTCATGAAGACAATTTTTTATATGTGTTCAAACGCTTACCCCGCACGCAATATCAGCTGGATCAAATACCCAACCAAGTGCAATTAAGAAAAACACTGCCTGAAAATAGAATAATTACTTCTTTATAGTCATATTAAGAACAGAATTAATGAAAAAAAAGAAAAAAACAGAAAAGTGGAAGTTGCCCTAAACGATCAGCGTCCATAGGGTCTTACATAAATACTTGTTAATTATTAAACAATTGCAATTTATTTAATTTAGTATTAATATTGTCTCCAGTTTCGTGTTGTTCTCCGCTTAACACATCATACCTTGTAGACAGGTTCTGATTTTGAATATTGGAGTGACATATCTCATTTCCTAACTCAAATTAAAAAAGAGTTGATTGGCAGTAAAACATTTCTGGTATTTTGTATTGCTTATGGGATAAATCGAATCGAGAAAAGTTGAAATATCATCAACAGGTTCAAATATAGTTTTATAGATGAATTGTACAATTAAGACTCCAATTACGTCACTTCAAGATGAGTATGCTCCAATTATTTCAAATAAATGTAAAATTAAAATACACCTTTTGCGTCCATAATTGTCAACTTAATTCATTTGGATTTTAAATATTGTTTGAGTTCGAGCGCCACTGATGGGTCTTGATTAGACGAAACGCGCGTCTGGCGTAGTAAATGTTATTAACCTTGGTATCTTTGATGACATTTTATTAAAACTTTAATTATGTAGTCCACGTTACTACTGGAAAATGGAAAAGTAGTGGCTTTGCTCGGTACAATCCAAGACAAGTATATACTGTAACGCGCTAACAACCTTGAATTCTATCAGACCGGTTGCCTAACAAAATACCTGTCATACCTAGACATTGCAAAGCTAACATCATTATTATAACATTTTGTATCCCCACAACGTATCTGTTTTACAGACGACGGATGGATGATTTGGCACTGCCGTCATTTCTTTAAGTCCACTAAACTCGTGAAACATACATTAGGACTCAATTGAGAGACATATGTCTTGTATTTGCTATAAGTACATTATTTTTTCCAGAAAATGTTTTTACTGAAGACAATATAGAACAGTAGCATTGAGTAACGCTACAGTTTAGAAACTTAGTTAACTAGACATCACAAAACGACAGTTACTGTAGATTAGAAAAGACAGGAGCTGTAAATGTAACAATTGCCAATGATCATCTAATTTTAATTAATAATTTATAGTAAGGTTGCAAGCAGGATTCAACTACTCATCGCTGGTAGCTTTTCTCGGAAAATTTGGAAATGCATGATTTTCGAAACGTGTATTAAAAAGCACGTTTTTAAATAAAATATTAAAAAAATAACATAATAATTCTTGTTTCATAATTTGAACATTTGATCAGGGAGCATAGGTGGCCGAATGGTTAGGGTAGTTCATTTTCTATTGATCACTTGGTCTGTCAACTCTGAGGTTGCGAGTTTGAGTCTTAGTGCAGACATGTGGAAGACAACAAATATCATTCTAAGGAAGAAAAACACATTTGAATGTCTAGTTGCACAGACGAGTATCCATTTCGTAACCGTTACAATGGCACAAAGTATCCCGATTATCATTTTTTAATTGTGTTGACAATTAAGTACAGAGTGTGCCAGGAGAATAACACATAATAAAGAATAAAAGAATAAAGAAATGGACAATGAAGAATGATTTTGAATTCTCCATTGTTAAAGCCGGTGTGATGCATTTTTGTAAAATTATATAACAGTCTCATCAAAAATGTTAAAGAGACTACTTTTCTTGGTCTCATATTTGACTCAAGGCTACCCGTTTCTACCCTATATTATAATGTTGAAAAAGGCCTAAATGCTTAAGATATTTTAAAAGTCCTATTCAGACCAACTGGGGTGATAACGGTTATGTTTGACTCACTTTATACAGATCGCTGGTACGATCGCAATCGGATTACGTTTGCTGTATTTATGGTTTAGTTTGCAATTAAGGTATCCGACCCATAATGGACCACGTGATCATATTTGGTGTCCCGGATGTCAATTGTTTGTCAATGGAGCAGACCTCGGTAATGTTCGGCAAACATCGGAACTACTATTTGAGCAACTAACATTTTGTCCTCAAAACTGTTAACTTTGACTCAAAGTACAACAATATATTTAATTGGTATCATTAATTAATAATATATTGATTAAATAAAGCTGCATTTCTTGGTCTAAAAATAAAATTAAACGGTGACTTCAATTATGGGTCGGATACCTTAATATGTCAAAATCCTTGATATTAAACATAATGAAGGTTTGCGACTACGTCTTGAAGCTTTTAGAACCACACCTGCAAATGGTTTGTATGTAGTAACAATTTTTTTTATATATTTGAATCAAAGTAGAATAAAGTTCGCTTTGCAATCTGCAACCAAGTTGAAGGCGTATCCTGGTATACCCGACTACCATGTGTTGAAAAACTTCTTTATCTAAACATTTTCAAAAAGTATCCAAACAAAATTCAACCTTTTATCCTGTTTATTAAATATCATAAGATAAACTCAGTATAAATTGCTGAAATCGAAATTCCACATAATCCCTTTTGGTAAATTTCAAACCGGTATTTACTTATTATCTAAGAAAAAAACACACATAAAAAGTCAGACCAAACCCATAAATAATACAACATTTTGACGAAATTAAATCATATTACCCTTATTATGGTGCTCTTTATACGTAAGGGTCCAAAGAGGACGACCTGGCTGTGAAACTCGCCGTCTCACGTCTGCCTCATCTGTATTTATTACTTAGGCGCATGCTATTCCTCTTGCGGTGAAAATAGTTGCTTAATCAAACAAGTGCAAATTTATTATATGCTCAAATTCCCTGTCTTGTCTTTTGGCTATTTTAAATTGCGACTTTCAAAACCTTTACATTTAAAATCATTCAAATCTACGAAATATTTGTTGCTTTAGGAAATAGGATTATAGTTCTAGATTCCCAGACATGTGGGAATCAATGGTTACACATGCGTGGATCACGAGGCAACGAATGCCCTGTATAATGATATAATTTTAATCAGTTAATTTATCAAATTAATGTGTTTCTCGTTTGTGGCAGAGTGGTTGGAATCTCGAAATTCATAATAAACTTCACGAGATCCAGCCACTACTGCACCGAATTAATTTTAATTATTTTAGATGTGCCATGTAAAATTTCATGCACCATTAGACATGTCTTGATGGACTATTTGGACGTGGAGCACATTTGGAAATGTTTCTATAATGTAGATTTGTATTTACATTTATTTAACGCTGCATGCGACACAATTTTGAGCTGTTTAAAGAAAAATAAATTGTTTACTTTAAACATATTTTATTTGTTCAAATTGCAAATATGATAAGCACAAGTTATCCATTTTATGAAGTCTTCTCCAGTATACAGTATGTCACACAAATATTTATGGAGCAGCATTCATTTTAATACAAAACAAATTAAATTACATATTGTGTTGTTCAAAATGAACAATAAGAGATAAAAACAATTGATGACATACATTAAAAGGAAAAAAGAATAAAGATCGAAAATGAGAGAAAGCTAAATGCGATAGATGTGAAGGATGTGATAATGAGCGGGATTTAAAATCTTTGTGAGTAATGATTCAAACCATAGGACACCTTTCTGCCCTTTGATATACTCAAATACTCAAATACATACCTTAAAGACTTGTCCGTTCTGCTCATTACACAAAAGCGAAATACCAGATGTAAGTTCTAGATATACTTGACAGTAGATTGTCAGCCACTTAAGGTTTTTAACTAATCTATTTCTAATGTTAACATACTCGAACATTAAAAGAAATAATTATTTAAGACTTCGCCTTCAGATCTACAACGACAAGATGGATCAGATATAATATTTACAATGTACATGTAATAATTTAATGTTGATGCCGAATATCTTCATTGGGTTATGACCATATTAAATTTTTGATGACCATATTCATAGTGCTTTTGGACTCTTCTATGCGGGTTCAAATTCTTTAATACAGATTTATATTAAAAATAGAGTTAACATTATGGATTGATACATCTAAATGCCTCCACTGTCGTATAGTTGATAGTATGAAAGATTCATCAGTCAAGGTCAGTCTACAGAAGAAAGGCATCATATAGTTATCCCCACGCACTGTTGTGAGTTGTATTGTAGGCGGAATTAAGTTTGCAGAGATAATGTGTTTCCTTCGCTCATTTAAAGACTTGTAAAAATCGGTAAACCGGTTACAATTCGAGAACAGCCTCAAGCTTTAATTGTTTTAATTTTATTGCAGTAGCCATCTACATGTTCTCGCAAACACACAGGCATATTTAAAAAGTCTACTAAAAATAATTTTTCCTTAGTTTTATCTTGCTTGTATATTTCAATATTTTGTTTAAGTTCAGATGCTTTCAAACACTACATTTATAATACATTAGTGTGTGTATTCCACTAAGCTTTTACTGCTGAATGTAACCCTTAGTTGTTCACGGGGATTAGTTACTGTTATATTAATTTCATTGTAAATCTGATCTGGTGGTATTATATTTAAAAATAAAATGATTTAAGTTTTTTCAGTGTTAAGTGACATATACCATTTTTACCAGCCCTTCAGCTCTTTCATACTGTGAACAATAACAGTAACAGCCTGAATCTGCAAATGATCACGACTTGAATAGATAAACGACGTGACATAAGCAAACAGTATACATAGGAAACACGTCTTTCAGTCATATCATTGATAAATAATTTTAGAAATAATAATGAACTTAGCATAGACCCTTGAGGGACACCTGCATACACATTGCAAAGCTCGTATGACGATTGTTTAATTACTACTCTCTGCTGCCTATTATTCAAAAAACCTTTAAACTATTTTAATACATTTCCCTTTACTCCATCCGATTTCATTTTATGTGATAAACCTTTCTGCCAAAATAATGTCAAAAGATAAAACGTTCATTCTTGTTATTTACCACCAGAAAACACTGTGGGGTCGTGATTCCTAGATTTTGGTGATGACAGATATGCTATTGATGAACTGAGGAATGAGCACGGGCCTTTATAGAATTTCTTAACGATTCCAAAATATGCATTAATGGAAGATTGAAATATACGAAAAACGACTTCAGGTGTGTTTCCGAAAAGGGAAAGTCCGTAGTAGATTTGCGTGCCACATGACATTTCCAAAACATTTTTTCATTAGAAGTTATTAGTGTGCGATCGATAGTCAAACGATATAAATTTTTTGGATTGCTTAATGACCGATCCAAGATACATGTACCTGACCATTCTGTTTTAAAGCATAATTTGATACTCGAAATGGAATGACCGACAATCTGATTGATGGTTCGAAAATGTTGGATAAACACTTTAAACTTACGGCAATTTCAAATGAATTTTTTGCATCAGATATTTCAAGAAAGGTACTACAGAATTTGATATTATGAATCGAACAAACTAGAGAAACGCAAAATGACATTTATACTTTTCTGTGCGAAAGTATTTTGAATGAAATGAATGCCGAAAATCCGTGTTATGATTCTAGTAAAAAATGTAAAAAAACGTTACCGTGTTCAAAAACCGTTTTGGAATGAAGAGTTGTCAAACTTTTGGAAGGACATGCATGAATATTAACGTATATTTCTAAAGTGCAACGGGAGACCAAACAATCAGACGCTAAAAAGGCTTGAATTTCAAGAATCGCTAAAGTAATTTGACCTCAAACTACGATTTTATGAACGACAATATCGTAAATCCTTTTTTGAAGAATTTGAAATAATGTTTACGACCAATCCGAATGATTTTTGTTCCAAAAATACGAAATATTAGACCCCCTAAAACATCGGACAAACCAATGAAAGTATATGGAAACGATGGTAGAATTTAATAATTTGCATAGACCACTCTTGATATATTTTAAAATATTTAGTAAAATTGTAAATTTGTTTACTCGAGCATATTCAATTTTCTCTCATATATGTATCGGAACTGTGAATAGAAGAATGATTATCCTTGTTCACATAAAATGACTATTAGTAATAATAATTAAAATATTTTTTATTGAATATTTACTTCTTGTTACTTTTCCTCTATATAAGATGTACATTCTTCTATAGCTACATTTAATTAATTTAGAGTGGATGTTAATTTACAACTAAACGTGGGTGCATGAAAACATATAGATCATCAAGATGTCTGAAAATATTTTTTTCCAATCACTTGAGATGAGCAAATCATTTTTATACATCACTGACGATATTCATATTTCAACTCCTGTTAAATATGCAGATCTATAGTACGGATGGTATTGCACCTGTATACATTATTTTGGTTACATTTTAACAAAACTACCAGATACTTTTAGGAGTTCATAAGTTCGCTCCGAAAATTGCTAAAGCTGGAGACATTGGTTGGTTACCGTCACACCAGCGACGACATTATAATATGATAAGATTCTGGAACAGACTTATAGGTATTAATGATGATAGCCTTTGTAAACAGGTGTTTCTTTTGAATCTGAACCAATGTGTCGATAGCTGTTCATTGAAATAAAATCGGCGACGAATGACGTTGGTCTCCTTAAGCTTGAACAATTTAACAATAGAACTAGATGTGAACTTACAATGCAAACCCGAATAATAACTTTACGAATACAAGTAGAAAACCATTCAAAATTTAGAATTTACGCACCGTTTAAATCAAATTTACAAACGGATTCCTATCTTCAGATAAATTTACAGAAATCAGCCCTATGATTGTTCATGTACACAAACTAATACCCTATGGGTATTGACATCAGTGATTACAGGACTGACATCGGTTTATTCTTTTCACAACATGGAAGACTACAAAAACATGTACATGTATCCACTCTTAAATACCAGGAAACTCATTTAAATATACTACTTACTAACGTGAAATGCGCGTTTCTCGTTGTCCAGTTAACATTTTTCCTGAGTACTAATCCTAATATCGATATAATTTTACTCTTGTATATATTATGATTAGTTTTGATCATAGAAAATATTGAACAAAATCCAGGTCCGGAATTAAGCGAAACTTCAATTGTGCATTCCAATTCTGCAGTCATCCATATCAATTTTTAGCATAAACATAAGAAGCATCCGACGCAAACTTGAATTCCTTTATCACTTCTTTGAAGAATATAAAATAATCACAATTACAGAGACACACCTGGACCAAAGTTTCTATTATGTTCTTAAAGTGTGCAAATTGCAAGCCAACGTCATTTCAAAGAAACGTTTGGTTATATGATAAAACTTATTTAAGCTGTTGATTCGAATGTACTTTTGGGGGCTATTGATGATATTGATGAAATGTGTGGAGTATTCTATAACTGTTTTAATAATCTAATTCATGAGTGTATACCATCAAAAGGTCACCATAGGAGGTAATGATAAACCATGGTTCAACAATGAAACTAGGAAATGAATTCCAATGAGAAATAGACTTCGTAAAAATGTTCTCAAATATAATAGAGTAATCGATACTCAAAGGTATCAAAAATCAAAGAAATAAGGTTAATAATAAGAAAAACTGCAAAAAAGGATTTCACAATAACATAGACAATTATATTCTGAAAAATGCCTTTAATCCAAAAATGTATTGTAAAATCATGAAAACGTTGATCAAATCTGAGAAAAGCTTTCATAGTATTCCACCAATTCAGAATACTATAAATGACCAATCAGGACCTGATACTTTCAGTCATAAAATGTTGAACAGTCCACATAAAAGTGCTATACCTCTACAAATTATATTTTAACAAGTAACTTTTACAATGTAACTTTCTCTCGTGCTGGAAAACTGCAAACGTGATTCCGATCTTTAAGAAAGGAGAACCTTCACTACTATCGCCCCATTCCTTCATTGGTTGTATTGGAAAGATTATGGATAAAATAGCTTATAAATATGTGTATAATCATATGGCAATAAGTAATCTAATTTATGATTATAAGTCAGTATTTCGCCCCAAATATTCTAAGGTTCACCACTTACTAGAACTACAATTGTACACTTAAAGCACTTGAAAAGAAAGAAATCAACTGCTTTGTATTTTGTGACTTTTCCAAGCCTTTGATAAAGTTTGGAATAAAGGCCTATTGCACAAAATGAAAGCGTATGGGGTAAACAGAAACTTTCTGAAATGGTTTGAAAGCCATCTTAACGGAAGTCAACACCATGTTATAATTAAGAATGCTTCATCTCCTCTTTGAAGTCTTTCAGCTCGAATCCCCAAGGGTCTGTACATGGACCGTTACCATTTATTTTGTTTATTAATGACATATCAGAAAATCTTATATCCCTCACGAGACTATTTGCTGACTACACATCGTTCAGTTATTCCCAATATGACTCATAACAGATCAAGTATGTTATAAATAATGATTTAAAAGAGTTAGATTTATGGTCCAAAAATGGTTGATGATTTTTAATCCGAATAAACTCAAGTCTTAATGATTTCTTATATAGACCCTCCCCCCCCAATTTAGAATTCAGTTTGAATGACCAAGATATACCCGTAGTAAATAAATACCCATAAAAAAAATATATATATATAAATATAGACCCCCCCAATCTAGAATTCATTTTGAATGACCATGATATACCCGTAGTAAATACCCATAAACATCTTAGAGTTACTTTCAGCTGTGATGGATAATGGAATCCGCATACAGTTAACATTTTATCAAGTGCCGCCCGTCACCTCAATATTATGCGGAAGTTAAAATTTCAAATTAGTAGACTCTAGAAATGTTATATTTGGTGTATATAAGACCAATTTTGGAATATATATGTGAAGTTTGGGACAATTGTGGTACAATTTATACATTCAAATAAACTTACCCTTATTTACTAAAAACAAAGAATTTATTGTGAAGTAGCGTGTGAGACTTAAAAGATAGAGGGAATTGAAGAAAGACATTATTTTTCATTCTGTAGATTATCTCTAACTAATGATTCTGGTATTCCGTTGACAATACGAGAATAAATAAAAGTAGTTTCCCCCATCAGAAAAACAGATTCAGTATCAAAATTTAAATTGATTTTTAAATGCAACAGTGGTAAAAACAATATACCTCCTTATTATTATCTTGGCCCAAGAAAACGAAATATTAGACTAATTCAGATGAGATGTAATGCGTCCATCTTTAACTATGATTTGTACACAGTTAACATATCAAATCCTTCCTGTAAATGTGGCAACAGCCAAGAAAAACAGTATCATTTTTTAAAATTTACATGGTATACGGACCTGAGAAGAGACTTATTTATTGTCTTAAACTGTTACTAAACAATACAGCAGTCAACTTAAATCTCTAATTAAATAGTAGCAATGAACTTTCACAAGACTAAAATGAAAGGATATTTACTAACTTTTATGAGTTAATAACGAAATTTAAACGAATCCTTGTTGTTTAAGAGTAACCATATCACCGAGCAACAAAATACGAAGCGTCATCAATTCTTCTACAACTCTTTCATTACTTATACTTTTTCCCGTCACTGTTCTGATTATTCTTTCTTTGTTGTTGTATAATTGATTCTTTTTTTATTTTATGTATAATTGATTGTAATTCATGTTATGTCACCACGTCCATATACATGTATATCTTGTACACATTTTAAACGGAGAAGACTTCATAAGTATGTATTACATGTATCTGATCCTGATTGTTCATTACACAAATAAAGTATGTTTAAACTAGTTAGTAAACATATTGCAGAAAGGCTCTGTTGCTTATGTGACTCTGGTAATAATGAGAATGAGGCCCATTTTCGCACATAATGTGCTTTTAACCGTGATTAGTGTATCTAGCAGAAACAGTTTCTTTAGAGATTCTAAACTTCATTTGGGCAAGTTTATTTTTTCCAACTTTTTGAGCTGCATACCGACAATTTGGTTTTGGGTACTGGAGAATCTGCTGGGATATAGCATCACACTTGGGAGTAGGTTCACTTAAATACAAGTTAAAACTTTCTCCAGGCATATCATACATTCGAATCTCCTGTATGTTTTCTCGCGAAATGACCCCGTGATGTGTGTTGTTAGCCTCGTTGTATTTAATTTTGTAGTAGGTGTGACCCTTGTCATCAGTATACTTGCCGTAAGATGTTTTTTGTTAATTTGACGAGCCGCTCCTGAAAAATTGAACATTATGTCTCAGAAGACTTTGTTTTGAATTGTACTGGGAGATTTAGTCCTGAAACCCCACTAGTATACAATATATGTACATCTCCTTCATCCACTGGTTTTTTATTAACAGTTATAACTTTACATGCGCGCTTCAAGGTTTTGATCAATCCAGTTAGAAAGTTATTTGATGTCATTCATCAAGTTAACCTCACGATTAAATGGCGGGTTATATTTGTAATATTTCGCGATATTGCTGAACAAACGCCAACAAGGGCCGATTTAGAATAATCTGTTCCTCGTTTTGTTTGAAGATTTCCATAAAAATAACATAGTCTGTCATTTAAAACAGAGCTGTTAAGTGTTTAAAAATTGTTGTCGTAACCATTTTCAGTCAACCATCATGAAAATATAATATTCTCGGGTTTTATTTCACAATGGAACAGCATAGCACTTATGTGTAAGGCCACTCCAAATCAATTTCTACTATGTTGGATGTGAAGTAAAAAATAAGGTGCGAGAAAGTGACAATTTTAATTGTTCTTATTTTTCATGAAATTCACATTTGTTGACATCTTTGTTGAGATTTTTTTAGTAAAGATCGATATAATTATTTAACTTAAATTAAGTAATTTTTTACTTAATCTAATTCAAAGTAAACACGGAGATCATGATCTATTCTGGATTACTAATGGAAGTATTATCAAAAACAAACAGGAAAAAGTTCACAAATGCGTTATTGATTTGGCATTTGACATATTTTTAGACGTAATACATACATGTATGTTTTAAAAAAATAATGGTCAAATCTCCCCATGGAAATATCGGCCCCGCCAAATACGGCCCCACCTTGAACAATATCATCCCTATTAGCAAAATTGCAAACTTCAGAGAAATGGACTCCAGAGAAAATTTTTTACGTAGATTAATATAATTCAATTGTCCCTTAAGTTATGTAAAACAAAACACTGTTTTGAAAAAAGGATATAAGAATTGTAAACAGCTTTTTAAATGTTAAATGTTTTTTTTGTGTTTTAAAAATAATGGGGTTGACAAGTTACTAGATTTAAATTTTCTGTTTGCTTAAGCTGTGATTGATTGTTTGATTAATTTGATGTTTGCTTTCTGTCTAGCGAGCAGTATTTTAGCTATATTCAGGATGAGAACAGAAATTATAAACGAACAAAATACGACAGAGGGTGGGACATAGGGAACAAAAATTATGGCTGCCACTGAAAAAGTATGCAGTATTGGGTGGGGGCAAGAAATGAGTCTCTTTTTTTAAATCTATGAAAGGGTTCTTAATCGTACAGGGAGTGTAGCAGATTCCAAGCACGTCACTACTATGGTCCATGGCCTGGATATCTGTATCATTATCTAACTACCCCCCCCAAACACACACACAATAAGGGTCTCTTTGCTATCCAACACCCATGGATGCGCTGGGCTGCTAAACTTTCCAAGTATGGAACCAGTGTTTTTACTAAAGCAGCATTATTATGTCTATTTAATTGTAAAATATACCAGTATATGTGTCCTGAATTTTTTTTATTTTAAAGTTGTTAAATTGAATTTTGTGTAAATTTATGTGAAGGTGTGAAATGTCATTATTATATTTAAACATTTCTGAGTTGATTATTTCAAATAATATTTATTTCAATTAAACAGTTATTAGCTACCTCGAAGCAATCTAATTTAGCAGACTACAAAAACACAGTAAATAAAATATATTAGTCAGGTACTGAAAACAAACAAATAAAAGCATTTAATTATACTGAAAATAGACGCTGAGTATAATTATCAATACTATCAAAATATAGCTCTACCACATATATATCAGTACAATGTATGTAACACCATGCATACATAGAATAAAAACTTTAATACTTGTTCGAAAAAAACTGGCTCTCATCCACTCTTTAAAGTTTGCACTTAATTTATATCTTGCGTCCAGTTTATTCCAGTCTGTAGTCGGGAAGTTGAAATCACCTGTAATCAGGATGTGCGAAAATTATTCCTTGACAAGATTGCTTATCTTCCTTAACAAACTGTTCGATAATTCATAAAACTTTGCGTGTGATGAAGGGCTTCTTTAAATACATGTAACTAATATTTTATCATTGTCTTTAAGATAAATCTTAATACACACATGTTTAATGTTTTTTACTTTTACTTCTTTGAGATCAGTTCTAGTGTATATAATCACTCCTCTAGATGTTTTTTCATAATGCTATATCTATTGCTTTTTGGTAGAATATTAATATAATTATTATAATAATGTCCGGATTCTCAGCTATAAACATAGCTTTAAAATCGTCTATTTTGTTTATGAACCTGTCCGTATTAGTGCATAAACATTTCAAGCTATGGAAAATATTAAAATCCTTATCACCACAAGTCAACAAGATTAACGGAACATAACGAATTTACATTTCTATTAACAGTTGTACCATGCTTAGTTAGTTTTGCTTTGGAACTCTAACAATTCTTCGTGCCCATAGAGGGCCTCGAACTAGGAAGTAGTATTTTCCCGAAGTATCACTTTCTGATTTCTCCTTAGCTTTATCAACCATGATTTTGTTATTTTCTCGTTATGATTTAGTCATATCATGTGCGATACTGATTTGTTTGTATGAATTGTCATCTCCCATATCTTTGAGTTTGTGTATGTTTCTCATCAATGTCTTTTTATTGTCTATATTCTTAATTATTACCTTGGTTGGTCTTGGTTTTTCGTCCTTGTCGTTCTTGTTACCGCCTTGGTAACAAGTGCGCCTTGCAATACGTAGTCAAAACCTTCATTATCTGCACCTACAAATTCAATCAAATTGTTCATCACTGTTTTTACGAATCATTGGTGACTCATCATTACATTCTGCAAGACTGTGTACAATAATATTCCTTTCCCTAGTACAACTTTCTCTGATTTCTGATACCTTTTCATCAACAGTTTTAACTATCTCAATTTTGTTTGTTGGTTTGTCAATGTAGTTATCTTTCATAACAGTTTTAACAATTTAACAATTTTGGTGACTTGTTTTTCATCGACTTTTGATTTAATTTCGTCTTCCAAACTCTTTACCATAATATCCATTTTGTTCAAGAACGCTGCACACCTTTCCTCGATTTGTCTTTCCATTTTCAAAATTGTTCATGGCTTTCTCATCGCAATCAGAACAAAACCAGTGGCATGGGTTTTGGAAACTATCATAGTCTGATTTTCTTACCTTTAGGCATACACAACAAAAGTAGTCATTGCAATACTCACATTTCACTCGTCTATCAGATTCATCAGAGAATTCTTTGTTTCAAAGTTTACAGTTCCATGAGTCTACTTTATTTTGAGTCTTTCTTAGCTTTTAATTTATAATCTGATCTTTTCCTATTTATTCTACCGCTAGCTGTTACAGTCTCACCTTCTTGTTGTGACATTTCCTAGAAAACAATATGGCGACAAAGTGGTTTGGGATGGTTCACAATCTACCTCAATCCTTTCTTATTTTGAAAATTTAGCACACATATGTCATGCATTATGGATAATTAGTCGTTAGTCTCTACTTTAATCACTGTTTGTTGCTCGCTTAGTGTAATCTTGGTATCAAACTGACTATCGGAGCTTTTCAAAGTCCCGCCATCTTCATAACCGGAAGTCATGCAGTCTATACAATGGTCTTTAAAGTACATTATTTTAATTCAACCTACAGCAACCAACAATTACGCATGTTTGACATAAACGTATTGTAATTTTGACACTGCTTTGTTTACATAGCTCAAGCAACTTATTAGAATATCGTTTTTTTTTTAAATTATATTTGAAGTGACGTATAAATCCAATGGACCGGCTGTGTTAACCTCTAAGTGTTTTTATCTATTTTAGATAATGAATCTCGTAGCCTAACCGTATTTCATGAGTTAGTCGGGTCCAGTGGTCATTGTCCATACGTTCAGGTCAATAAGTACAACAAAGTAAAAAAAGTTTACCTTTACCTTGAATTTCTACCCATTATGATTCATCAATTTGGTTTTTGAGTGAATCTTTCCATGTAGTTGAAAAGTCGTCTTTAATAAGCAAGTTACCGCCAATTTTGTTTCGATTCTAACAAATAGTAGTTGTTGAAAAAGAATCAAGTTGTAAGTCTTCATTATTTATATTTGATTAACTATGTCAAACTCGTCCTTGAAGTTTTCACGAAAAGAAAATTTGTTTCTTATACTTCGAATATTGAATTTACATATTGAGATTGCATCTGATGGGATATTAGATTTGGGGTTGGTAATATTATTTATTGTGTGGCCAGGATTTCTCTCAACATTTCCGATTACAGGGATATATTAAAGTATAGCCAACAGAAATACAACTGATATATTTGGAACTTGAAGTAAGGAAAGGGGGACAACGAGGAATGAACACCTTAAATTGGTGAGTAGTATTTCCTTATACGAGGTTTCATAGACATTTACCTTTACGAGTGAAGTGCTGTGGAAACTGGCGGACGCTTTGCTTATCTAGCATTAAACGCGCCATTCAACAATAGATATTCAACGACAAGCTGTAATTTTCACAGATTGTATGTTTTAATAACAAAAGAAGTGGTATATACAAATTTTAAAAATAATTATTTGGGTTGTTTTTGTTTTACAAAATAAGAGAAATGTTGAATGAGACGACGAGGAATAAACACTTTAAATTAGTGAGTAGTATTTCCTATTCGAGTTTTCATAGACATTTACTTTAACGAGTGAAGTGCTGTGGAAACCGGCGGACCCTTTGCTCATCTAGTATCCATTCAACATTCAATATTTTAGCGACAAGTTGTTGTCATTAGGTATTGTTTATATTTTATTTTCTTTCCAGACAAGGTACATGTCTTTCTTTTGAATTTAAAAAGTGACTAAGTGAATTAGTGACAAGAATTTATAATTAACGGCTTAAAATTTAATCATATAAATTTTTGCTTCTTCTGTTAATTCTATAGTATTTATTGTTAAACCGTAATTTCACGTGATACTGCTTTGTCTTAGGCGTCTTATTTATTTCGCCTTTTATAATTTTTGGTTTGAGTGACCTTTTATATTCTTGAATAGTCAAAACGCTATTGAAATTCGACCTTGTTGAGATGTTACGAGGAACCAAATAGCATATTAAAATGATATCATGTGACTCCAAAAACGTAAGATGGACAATATAGTATTAAAGTTAAAATTGCAGGGGAAATTAACAAACTATAAAGCTATTATTCAGGTAAAATATTTAAGTTGTAAATAAATGACTTTGCCTTGCCTTGACATAACATCTTAATGCTAACAGTCAGTTGCTGTTATTGTTTAAATGAAACATGAATAACAAAACATCATAAATTATACAGATGAATTCTACAAAATTAACACATATTTCATTGAAGACAAAAATATATGACATTCAAAATAGTATTTACACTACGTTATATCTATCGCAAGAGTTTCGGAACCGGTGGTGTATAAAATGTCGAAACAATTAGCGATATAATGCATACTTGAGTCTTATAACATACCTACAATTCAGACTTAATGTTAATCAAATTTTCTAATTAGCGGCAGAACTAAAAAACAAGAAGCAGGTAAACCGAAAACAATACTATCCATAATTTTAATTAACACAGCTATTATTACCTAGGACTCTTTCGACGTATGTTTACTTAATCGATTTGTGGAGCCAAACAGACAGTGTATTTAACAACACAATAATTTCTGTTATTTATTTATTAGAATTGTTTGCAGTAATTAAAATAAAGTATTTACCGTTACATTTTTGTCAACAATTTTATTCTATAATTAGCAAAATCTCAGAAGAAATAAAATAAATATGCAGAAGTACGTGAAAGTATTGTGGAATATGATCAGCTGTTAATCAATTTAGTCTTAAGATATTTATTTATTTATTTATTTATTTATTTATTTATTTATTTATTTATTTATTTATTTATTTATTTATTTATTTATTTATAAAGAGTCTATCCAGTAAACTTATTAAGCATCGGATCGAAAAACATGACGATACACCATAAACAAAACATAATATACAAGTCTGGAAAGAAAGTCATAACATATTGATCTTAAACTTTCTCACACCAAATGAACCCGAATCTGTTACATTGCTTCCCCGTGGACGCGCTGTAACTTGGCTTTGCTCAAATATTCCACCAAGAGGTCATCAAAATTACTAAGGTGACAAATTTATTACTCCAGGCGCGTTTAATTTTTATTGGAGATGGAATAATATACGTCCACTGGGGTCGTGCAAATACACAATACTAGTAGTTCAAAATATTATATAAAGGGTCTAAAGAAAGCTACCAACCAGTGAACTTAGTAAGTATCGGATCAACCAATATGACGATACAGCATAAACAAAAAATAATATACAAGTCTAGAAAATTATGCAACGATACAAACGACGGTGTTTTTGTCATAATTATAGATGCAGACTGACCAACGAATGGGCTTAATCATTAAGTGTCAATATAAATAAATATTCCATCTCCCAATGAAGAATACTATTTTTCCATCTCCCACTTCAGACTTCTCGACCACACTCCAAATGATTTTAATCACATAAAAACTTAATTATCGAGCATAACTGCAAGTGGTTAGATTCTGAGATAGATTGTGGATTAACTAGATCTGCTCTCTACACCCCAAATGGAATAAACAAAACAATAAATATAAATAATAACAAATTCATGATTATCAAGAAGTTCAAGATAAGATGGCTTATACAACTGACAACTGTATAGTACTCATTCATGTAATGACTAATAGCTCTCATCTTGACCTCTGATAAAGATCAATAACATCAGACTCGATTACGCCACCCCCCAGATGCTGATGTACCAATAACACATTTTTATCATTTATTTAAAGATTGATATTGACATTGAAGAAGGCCATCAGTTCGTCGAAAATATTGTCGCATTGATAAATAAATTAATAATGTAAATGAAATTAGGACAAAATCTCTTTTTTCATGCGATTTTATTTTCAATACAAGCATATACGCAAAACTACATACTACATACTACACTACACTTTTTACCAAAGTTTCCAAATCAACTGATTTATAATATAAAAAAATTTCTGTTCAGAAATGTCTATTAAGTTGTAGATATACAAAATAACGAGTGTCGTACGTAAAATACAAGTCACTGTAACTGTTAAACATACATGTATTACCATCTTTTCAAATTATATTTGTCAATTGCTGCTTAACCTGTTAATAAAAAAACCCAAGAAGAAAGACTGTGAAAGTTGAAATAAATACGGCAGCAACATTTAATATGATTCGATGTCGTGGTTTTTCTGCTAAAGATGTCATTTTTGCACGCAACGCAAGCTTCTCTTCTTGTGTCAAAATATTTCTTGAATCAGTCGTTCCACAAAGCCAATCAATACAGTAGCGTGTAAATCTCGACCGTTGATCTGAAATTAATAAAGTTGCAGAAATAATATACAGTTTCAAAACAGAAATTTATGAAATATACGCGTTATATATCCATTCCTATACAGTCTGACATGACAAATCATAATGCCACTTACGCCAGGAAAATGAAAATATATCTAAACGCCAACCAGAAATTGGAAAGACTATATCAAACTGTTGATATCAGAAAGTATATGTTTCATTTCATTTTACAAAAACGAATAGGAGGTTTTTACTCAAGACTAAGTTTTAAAAAGAAATTTAAACAGTGTTGAATGTAAGTGGTTCTTCAATCAGAGGACCATAAATGTAGCAGGTTAAAAAGATACGATATAACAATACATATATTGCTCTTTGAATAATTTCACAAGAACGTACTTATTGAAGAAATTCTTCTTTTAGGACTAGCCGTCAGCTCATCCGTTTCCCTTTCCTCATCTGACGACAATTCAGGCTCATCGACATCGTCTTTAGTCCACCACGTTACACGATGTAACTATATAAAACAAATAAATCGGAAAGTACAAAATGCATACATGTACATATTTCTTAGCAATCACGGTTACTTTAAGTTATGGTCGAGCGAACCCTGCCCGCAGAAAGGGTTACGCAATTTCTGTGTTGGAAGGCACGTTCCCACTAGTTGATTACTTACTATCTATCATTTCAGCTACCGAGGTCCCAATGGATGTATTTCGAATTTTTATTTATTATTTTATATCCTATTGAAAAACCAATTATATGTATAAACATCTTTTGCATCCGACATTTAGCTAAGTTTATTGTAAAAATTAATAAATAAAAAACTGATTGATTTTCTTAAAATCAGTTCATACCTTCCTGGTTGGTCTCGGCGTTGTCATAAGACTAATCACTACCATAAATATTGCACTTATGACTGAAAGTATTGCAGCAAAGTGTAGAAAGTCGACATATTTTGTTATAGGTGGTCTGTTATCTACTTTCCCACTTCCACATGCAGGTGTCGGGTATACAAAATCTAAAATTGCTCGTATTACACCAACAGCCAAACTCAGGATTAGTCCCCAGAAGGCGCCCTAAAACGAATACGAATGTTATCTTTATGGAAACATCCAAATGGCGTAAAAGTCCTGATCGCATCAATGTATAATGTTTATCACTAATAGCGTATCAATAAATTATACACAAAACGTGAAAAATGTACTTTAAGGCGTGAGACTTCTTATGTTCTTTTTACTAGTATATTTGTCGGGATCTGAAATACCGCCAGTCTTTATTAGCAGTAACAGCTCAAAATTTATATACGAGTTGTGAAATCGCAAATTGTTTATTAGACACATAAATGTTATTAAATGTTTGTTTTTTACGTTACATTTTCCTCTTTTGTCGTCAAAGTTTGTATTGAAAACATAAGATAAAGTTTAATCAATAAAGGTAACACCAAACCTGTTCTGTCAATCTTTTCCAGAACAAAGCAAGAAGAAAAAGGACACACATGGGAGGAACAAGATAAGATCGTATCGACTGCATATAGAACCAGAACATCCCGCCTTGAGCTTCTTCTAGAACAGGAAGCCATAAAACACTGAGTCCAACTAGAATGAGGACAGTTACTCGGCCAACTATCATGAGCTCTGATTGCGATGCATGCTTTCTAAATTGTCTCCAAATATCCATAGTCATAATAGAACAAGCGCTGTTTAAGATGGAAGTTAATGAACTCATTAATGCTGCGAGTAAGGCCGCCAACATTAGTCCCCGCAAACCTATAAAGATAATAAAGTAATGTAATGTGCTAGATCATTTTTATTCTAATGAAACAATAATTATGAATAGCCGAATTCAATAATACAGTGCAGACAATTTAAGCAGTTAACCTGTCTTAAATTTATCTCAACGGTATACATAACTTTCTGAGCAAAATTTATTAAATTAACGGACTTGCATCATAACAGAGATAACTGTACTATATGTGACATCAATTTCAGACTACAACAACTAGTTTTTACTTTCTTTGAATGCGTCACAGACAAACTTACTTTTGTTACCAGTTTGAGTTGAAATACATTGCATGTTACACTACACATGTGTTTATAACCTTTTGAATGATATAACTTTTTCGTTATCACATGATAGTCTATATTGAATTTGGTAGGTTGAATCATGTGTAGGAAAAGCGATTTATTGTAGGATACGATTAAGTTCGCTTGATTCATTTGTAAACCAGGTCGTACCAACGATAGAATAAAATTGTATTAAAAAGAAAAAGATGTGAGCATCGAGAGCGTTTAATCGAAAAATTAAATTTGTCATCTGCCCAATCAAATGCAAGTAAATCAAACGAAAACAATAAGCTGAATAAGATATTACAATAAGACACCTACCATCGGGTAACAACCGAATAACTAGCAGCGGGTACGCTATATTGCTACAGCCAGCTCTGTTACCACAAAATTCAAAACATTTTTCAGGATCTGCACAGGCGATTTCATCTTGAATAAATAATAAAAATTATAATACATACATGATTTTAGTGTTTATAAAGCAATATATTCCGTAAACTAGTACCTTGAAAATTGAACATTGTACAATTATACAATTATTTATAGAAATAATAATTATAATTAAATACATACTAGGATATAATATCCTGCTTATCATGCCGGGGATGACAAAGAGCAAGAGTCCTGTGAGTTTTAACGCTGCGGCAAAAAGAGAACCGCCTTTAGCGTGAGCCATATTTTTCGCTGCCAACGTCCTCTGAACAAGAATCTAAAAAAGTATTTGATAAATTATAGCTCGCATATTCCTAAATAAGTGCGTAATATATATTCATTGCAACACTCCATGGAGTAGCACGATTATAAGACACCTAAAATGCCCTGGATCTGATATTCAAAATCGCTGTTAAACACAAACTGTCAATAAGTTTTACCTATGTGTCAGGAAAGTTGATTTTCTAACTTGTTATTTCTAATTACAATTACAATCGTGGTATTTTCTTGCCTAAAACTGACTTAAAACAAAAATAACATGAAATAACGATTTGTGCATAACCAATAGAGAACTTGGAAGAAAGGTAGGGCAAACAAATGTCATTTGTAGAAATGAAAAGTAAGATAATTCGCTTCATCTTAAGGAAGTATTTACGAACATATGATAAATGCAAGCATGCAAATTTTCCAAGAAATCAAGTTTAAAATGCAGTAGGTAAAACACGTGTCTTTGACATAATTTTTTTTTAAACATATTTTAACAGAGAAGATCGAACAATAATCTATCTGTTGGTTATCAAACCAACTACAAGGCTATAAATAGTAGACGGACAACACCAAAATAACTACAAGACATAAAACCATTAAATTATCGTCCTTGTGTTAAAATAAAAAAATAATATGTATGACAAACACGCAAATATACTGAATGTTTCATGAAAGACAAAAACAAATCTAAGTATTTCATTGTATGCGAGTTGCCATTTTATTGTCAGACAAATACAATACATGTGCATACATATAAGAAAATATAAACGTTATCTTCTACTTGTGCACAGACAGTGACAAGAAAAAAGAAAAAAACGGTATTAATATTCTACCTGATCTTGACACCAGTTGTACATTCCCAGGACTGACAACCCTGTAAGCGCACCTGTCCATGGTATATCACCAGTCGAAGGGTCTCGGAACATGTGCATGGCGTCTTTCCTAGGAAGTCCACATGAATAGTACGTCTCATTAGCTAGTGTATAGTTTGCTGCACTGATCATGTATTTTGCTGATACTTCATTCCAACCCCCAACTTTTATTAAAGCTTTAAATAAACATATAAAGCATTTTCTTTTAAGTATCATGATCATTCAAATATCAACACTTTGTGTTGTAGTATTGATCTTCATGTATAACATGCAATAATAAATAGGGATGTACATGAGGTATGCTCTTAGGGATTTATGTATGAAATGGGACTTTTTATAAAACTGTAAAAAGCCATTCCTCTATAAAAAAGTTGCTGCAATTTTTTTTAATGTTGTGTACGTGGTAATTAATCCGCAGTGCCTCTCATATTCAAAGATTTGTTGTGCCAAATTTAAACAGACACGTATTAAACCCTATTGACAACCGAAATAAATTAGTAAAGTATTTATCGAGTAATAAACTGAACTTCCTCTATAACAGATTACCACATAAAGACAGTTTTCAATCAAAAGTAACTTCCCCTTGGTGTATCGTCAGTGAATGTTGAAACTAAGTGAATCAAACTGAAAATTAAATAATACAGAATGTCTATTAAATTTTGTGAATTTTGGAATACAGTTAAATTGGGCATTAAGCTACATTTACAGCATACCCGGAACTTAATTACGCTTTTTGAAAACGACATGGTTTACATGTACCATTTATAGTGTTACATAATCTACATGTACCATGACTTTGGGGTCATAAATCGTTGTTGGCTCTCTTTTGTTTTGTTTGCGATTCAACAAAAATATGCATGAATTTAGACCTTCAATTTTCCTAATACCGTAAATCATCAACACAACCAAAGGAATATATGTTTTTATCCTTAAGGATCATTAATAATTAAAACATAGTTTATTTCCACAATCGTCATCATTATCAGTCGACAAATACACATAGTGGCCGTCGTGTTGGAAACTTAACCCAAGTAATAGGGAATTCATTATAGCGGTTTACTTACCAATTACAAAAAGAATAGATGCACTTATCACTAAAATAATAGACTGTAGTGTATCGGTGTATATTACTGCGGCCAGGCCACCTATACGTAATACAAACAAAAAGTCAATAAATCTCAATATTCTTGATTAAATATCAAAAATGTTTACATTTTTAAGTACTTATATTTTGATATTTTAAATATTTCTCAGGTTATTAACAGAAACAAAAAGCAATGGTATACTGTTGGTTCAATAATAATCCGTGGCAGCGTCGCATTCTTTGAAACAAAATGCTACAAAAAGAGTTAAACATCATTTCAACAGAAACAATGTAAATGTATGTTTCAGAAATAGTGTTCATTATGCGAAATGGGTTAATACACATGAAGTCGTTAAGGTTTGTCTTACCAACAACTGTGAAAAGTGCAGTGAACGCTAGAATTACTAAAACACACAGGTACAGGTTCCAGTCCAGTATCCTTTGTAGAAATATCGCAGCTGAATACAATTCGGACTACAATAAATTCAGTATAACACTATATATTTGTGCAATCGGCGCACGAAACCCATACTTTCTGTACCATATCCTTACACTAAAACTAAATTTGTTTACTAGCATATATTTTAAGTAAAATTTAATAGTTTATAGAAAGTAGTTGAATTTGTTAGAGTTAAAATAGACTAATGGTATACATGCAATTGAAGTATATTGATCAATCAATCAAGTATTTTAAGTTTCTTTGCATCAAAATTACATAAACAAACGCAGAATGCACTATTTTACTCTGCATACAATGACACAATAACTACTTTTACAATACCGAAATGTTAACGAAGATGAATCCGATAAGAGCAAAGAAAGCACAATACATTCGGATCCTCTTTCCACCCAACCGCTTCCTCAGATACTCTGGCATGGTAAAAGCCTAAAATAGCAGTCTTCTTTTTTAGTATCGTTTTGGCTTAAATGTTTATTAATGACGTAAAACATTTACATGTTTGGTTCAGCTAAATAAGACCAAGTAAGCAAGCGATTTACGCAATGGTTCCATTCGTATTTAATGGTTTTTTACTCCTATAAAACAAGTCATTTGATATGTTATAGCTGAAAGAAGAGTTTTAGTCATCCACTTGTACCCACTAAGGCAATTTTATAAAGCATTATAAGTAGGTCACTAATGGCTTGTCAAGATTGACCGATATAGTTGTTTGCTTTTTGTTTATGTCGTTATTAAGACATTTATGTTGTATCGCCTCATCAACCCTACAGAACTGCCTAGCGCGTCCCAACGTGGCGGATAGGGAAAGCCCTTTCTTTCACTTTTGTCAGGTCATAATACGAAAAGCCTGACCGCGGACCATAGTGCGTAACGTGTTTGCAGAGTGCCACGTAACTTGCACGATAAAGACCCCTTTCGTAGATGTCCGTATGAGTAGGGTCGTTTTAACCGCTACAAAATGCTAAATTGTATTGCCTATCATACCCCGTACTTTTCCAGTACCATATTAATTTGCTTCCTGTGATCCATCTTTCCCAAATAGATTTATTGTTTGGTTTTAATTTTGCCCGTTCTGA
Organism: Limnoperna fortunei; assembly: GCA_944474755.1. Classification (NCBI taxonomy): domain Eukaryota; kingdom Metazoa; phylum Mollusca; class Bivalvia; order Mytilida; family Modiolidae; genus Limnoperna; species Limnoperna fortunei. The sequence goes on along the minus strand of OX104115.1, from coordinate 72,851,847 downwards.
ATAAAAATCAATACTGCTCATTGGACTTAAAGCAAAAATCAAATCAATCAATTAACGCATGATATAACTTAAATGTATATGCATAACTTAAAGTTATATTCATGTTCTTTAAAGACAAGTGTTTAAATTTGTTCAAACTCTTACCCCGCACGCAATATAAACTGGATCAAATACCCAACCAAGTGCGATTAAGAAAAACACTGCCTGAAAATAAAATGATTTTTTTTTCTTGGTCAAAATCATAACAGAGTTATTGAAAGAGGCAGAAAGTTGAAGTTGCCCTAAATGATTAGTGTCTATATAGTCTTACATTATAGTTTAATTATTTAACAATTTCAATAGCATGCAATTAAATTTAATATTAATCTTGTCTCTTACTTGGTGTTGTTCTCCACTTAGCACATAACACCTATGTAGAAAGGTTATTAGTTTGAATATTGGAGTGAAATATTTTATTTCCTAACTCTAATTAAAAAAAAGAGTTGGTTGGCAGTAAAAACAGTCATGTTTCTGGTTTTTTGTATTGCTTATGGGATATACCCAGATTATCCCCATGCAGTAGTTGTAGTTTTTGATCCTTCATTTCGAGCGGTTTTGAAGTGGTTTGTTTTGTCGTTTAAAGTTATGTTTAACACATGTATATAAAATGTTCTCATATAGATCAACTTGACGTTAATGAGTTACAAACAGAGCAAGAGCAAACAAAACCCAACCATAAATAATACTAATACATTTTTGATTTATTTATAAAATAAGTTTATAACATATGAAGACTTGTAGACAAAGTTTTAAAAAATACTTTAGAAATAAAGAGTGTTATAAATAGTGTAAAATAATATTTTTTTTATTAATGCTGATTTTACATTAACCTGTATAATTGAGTTTTGTAATACTTTTTTTACATACATGCCATTCATATATCGTAACAGCTATTCCCGAAGCGGCTGCTAAACCAGCCATACCAATAAACATAGGAGCCCCAATGTTGCTTGCATAAATTGAAGCTCCAATCTAAAAAATATGTTAATATATGAATACATTTGATATTTGTAATGTCTTTTGTGTCAAATAAAGGCATTTAGTGTCATTAATTTTTATAGTTGTGTTTTATGTTTGTTTTCAGCGTAAATTGTCTCTATGTTCTTTTCACCTTACTCTGCTCATTTTCTGTTTCTAAATTATATTTAGTTGGTCAAAATCATTATTCCATTCGTTATGTAATGTATAACTGAAAAATGCCCTATTGTGAATTTAGATTAAAAAACTTATGATAACATTACGTGTAATGTATTAAAACTATATTAAAAGTAGTGTTCTCTTTGCTATTCCTAATAATAATTATAATATTGTTTAATATATCATAAAATATTTCATTGGTCAAAACATGTCACATTAAAACCATATAACAGTAAAAGTCTTTCACAAAATAACTAGAAGCTAAATACTTCTACACAAATAAATACCTGGAACACTAAGTTTTTATTTTATAAAAGATTTTTGTGAATATTCCATTACTTTGTGTCGATTGATTTTATATTGTAAAAATACCCAAATCATAATGTCTTTTCACATCCGGTACGTATTCATGGTTAATCAAAGAAAATAGCAAATTTCAGTTATTGTTTATTTAAAAAACTAAATTGTTGTTATATGTAAAATTGGCAATATCATGATGTCAAGTTGTCAGATAAATATAAAGAAGACAATTCTATCAGACGTTTTTTTCTAAAATTTCAAAATGTCCATAAAAATTCTACTACAACATATTTATGACAGAATATTATAATAATCAATTATAGCCTTTTAACTTTCGGTCAAATACATTTTTTACCATAATTTTTTCAATAGAATAAACTTGTCAAAGAACATCAATAGTGCAAGATGTTATGTACAAAAGATTTATTGACAACAAAAAAGTCAAGAAAAAGCACTTGAAAAAATTTTTTTAATTATAGTTACTGAAAAACAAAAGAAAAAACAAGGCATAACTTTTAAAATGCAACATACTGGTATCCAATGCATTGTCTTTCCCGCCAAAAAGTATCCAGTCACATTTCCTCTGTTTGGTCTGCATGTTGACTACGAACAAAATGCTCAACAGTCATTAAAACAGTGCTTATAAAACAAAGGTATACACAGAAAGAAAAGTAATCGAATAACTACTAATTATTTTTAGCGCTTCATATGAAATATTTAAATAACATTTATTTCTCTTTTTATATCACACAAGTAGGAAATATTGGAAACCTTTCCGTCGGGGCTGGTAGATTATAATCAAAACATTAGTGGGTAACGTGTTTGGAGAATTCTGTGCTCCTCGTAGGTTAAACTAACATTTATGTAGATTTCAAACAAATATCAGGCGCATAAAAGGTGCTACGCAAGGCTTACAACTCTGTCCTTACCGAAGTAACAATACATAGACCGATTACATTTTTTTTACATTATAGTGAAAGTGTTATGAATTACTTATAAATTTGTGTGTCCTACGTAGCTATCTGCCCTAATTTTGCGGTTCGGTTACCTGGTTTGTTTAGTTTCCATTTAACGACTAGTTCTAACTAGTTTGGTATCCATCAAACGTAACACAGTTTTAGTAATTATAATATACCAGCTTTAGTAAGAATCACTGAAACTCTTTGAATTTACTCTTTAACGGCACTAAAATACCGAAGCGACTAATTTAACTAAGCTTTGTTCATAAATGTAGCCCAATATTTTTTATCAACATAAAACATGAATCGATCTGTTTGGGATATTTTCCTACGCTTTTGTGTTTTTCTATCTCCAGCAAAAAATCAAAAAGAGAGTCATGTTCCCTTAATTTCAGAAATTTTGCACGTATAATATCTGAACATGATTTCCATGAACGTTTGGGCTTACCGTATAGATAAGTGTTTTGTATAACTAATCGGTGAACTCTGTTGTGTAATTTGCTGAGATAGCTCATTAGAAAAAATTCTTCATATCCTTAGTCAGTAAATAGAATCGTGTTTGAAATTCTAGGTTGTCAACATGTTAATTTTATTTTAATAGATGCACGTTTTTCAGTTGTCATGTTTGACAAAATGCACAAAGGAAATTCATTTATAACATATCGTTTATGTTCGCAGGTCTTCATTTTGTTTTAATATTTTAATATTTTTAATATGAAAAAGAAAGATTTTACACTTGCACAATTGATTTAAAATCTGTATTTGCAAACAAAGAGATCTTAGTTCGGAAGACTGACATTTGTAAGCTTTGATTGCTTAAAGAAAGTTTAAACATCTATGAACTGGCAGAAACGAAGGCGTTGTTTGTTGACACGAAATTTTTACAGCCGCCATTTAACTTATTCGTATGTTCAGGATAAAACATCTACCTATCGGCGTAAGATTGAATAATGTATACATGCAATTTTGTTACCGCTAAAGTCTCGACAAACGTTCCAAGGAGATAAATATATTTTAAACAGCTTATAAACAAATTGTTAGTTAATAGATGTGTAATTTATGTATATTTTTTGCGGGCTGGCTTAATACAATTTGAAAAAACGAACTGAACAAATCGACACACGAACAAATTTGATTTTTATAAATATCATTTCGGATATATTCAGCAAGATATAAATTGATGTCTACAATACTCGCGGTTTTCCGTATGTTCGTTTGAATGGCTTTCAACACCACTTCAAGCCATTTTTATGTATAAAACTGGTGATTTAGAATAATTTCAAAGGCACCACGTCGTGTACAGTAAAGACCGCTTTTATTAGTGTCGCTTTAATACAGTCGCAACAGTTTTATTGATTCTCTGTCTATTTCTAAATTTGTTCAGCAACACTTTAAGTTTCTTCCCCATTATTTCAATCCCACAACGCCAGTGTCATTTGAATTATTATTTTATATAAATAGTACAAACGAGTACAGAGCACATTTGAATTCCTTCAAGTCGTAATTAAATTTTGAAAATAATTACCCAAATTCCAACTGCAACTACAACGCCGAAGTATACTGCTAAAACTGCAAAGTCCCATCTAACCAGAGTCTCAACCATTTTGAGCTGCTAATAAAGTAATATTTGACATAAGTTGGTTATTGATGTTTTATACCACCGAACAAAACATAAACATAAACATATTTCCATTATCCAATAGGCATCTTGATTTCTCAGCTCCACCTTCTTTTTTCACAAGTAGACATAAATGGTTAAAACAAAATACCAAGCACCGAGGAAACTATGAAAAAAAAATAAAAATTTTAACTACAAAATGGGAATGACTTGGTCCAGTTATAATAAATTTAAAAAATGCCAAATTAATCAATAATTGTAAATATAGGCTACATTTAATTTTTTAGCTTTACAGTATAATATATTTTTGTTAAAAATTAATATTACATTATAACTTAATTTCTGTCATAAAAACGAAATCCTCATAAAATTGTTGAATTTGGATTTGTGCGTAACTAATTGTAGCACCATTTATTAAAGCAAAAAAACAACATAAAGGTGACCACAATCTACTGACTGTTAAAATAAACAATATTAAAAACGACTGAAAACGGCGTATTCATTTCTATAAGCTTTACATTCCATTTAAAGTAACCACAAAGTACTTTTATTAGTATCTTATATAAAGTAAGTCATTGACATTTGCTCAAATCCTATGTTGTCAACAGATAACAGGTTTTAACAAATCGGTATATGTTGACTATTGAACTTCTCTTTAATACACAATACTGTTTGTCAAAGTGAAGATGTACTGAAATAAATTGATCGTTTATCGTGAATTTACAAAATATGGTAATATTCAATGTAAACTATTTGTTTGCAAATCGTTACATCAATATATAATGGACAGGTTATTGATTTATGTTTTGTTAAGTGTTACAAAGAGCTGTCCAGCGCGTCCAAAGGTTGCGGATATTACATGTTCTGTCGTTGTGGGGTTGTAAAGTCACACCACGTAAGCCTGACAGCAGAACACAGTGGGTTACATGTTTGGAAATTGTCATGATCCTTGCACAATAAAATATACTTGCTTTAGATGTGGCTAATTGTAGGCTTCTTATACTCGCTACCAATACTTCATACATATCCAATGGCATTTCAATTTTGTCCTTTCCTTTTTGCCATATTTGTTGAATTGATTAATTGTTAAAAACTTGTTCTCGTTTTTAATATAGCTGAAATACTGCTCGCTGGGCGTAAAGCAATCATCCAATTGGTCAATCTTAAATGTTGAAATACCGATTTCATTAAATAATTTTCCATTACGATAAATAAAACAAAATAGTAGTCTAAATTAATTTATTTCACTTTTTGCCTGATGTTAAAATTAAAACATTTGCAATGAACATGTTATCATTATAGGTATTCACACTGTATTTGTTCCGTTAACAATATCGTAGATACCGACAAAAACCTCAGTAATTGTTTTTGAAAATCATCCACGTTTCATAAAAGGCTGTGCAACCTCTATAATCAAACTACAATATTTTATAATGTATTATTAGTATAACTGCTTAAAAAGGGATGTACCAGATCCATGTTGCAAAATTTACCAACATACAGCACTTGTTTTGACCAAATTAATGCAGACATTTTGTGCCTGTTGGGGTTAATATAAACCCTCTAATAGAAACGTTCTTTGTTAAAACTTGTGGTCTCAAAACGCTTTCAACCTGTCCAGTATATTTCGTGATATGCAATTAGGACTCCAATCACGTCAGTTTTAAATGAGTCTGTTCTAATTATTTCATATCACTGCAAAACTCCAATGTTGCAACCAAATTTGTCAACATATAACCTAAATATTGTACTCCACGTTACTACTGGAAAGGAACAGGTATTGGCAACTCTTCGAAATCCCGGACAAGTACACGATTCTTCTTAGAAATGTAAACTAAACATCAAAAATGATAGTGACTATGAGAAGAGGCAGCGATCGTATACTAGAAAAGACAGGAACTGCAAATTTAACACTGAATAATGATCATCTAATTTGATAACATAACATTAAGGTTGTAATCAGGATTCAAGTACTCGTCACTGTTAGCTTTTGTCGGACCATCACAGATTTGTAAATGCACGATTTTCAAACGTGTATTCAAAAGCACCTTTTTAAATTAAAATAATGTAATGTAAACAGCTTCATAATTTGCACATTTGAATGTTTAGTTTCACAGACGTTTCATTAACAAATATCCCTTTTGTGGCTGTGGCAATGTAGCCCGATGATCATAACTTATTTATGTTAACAATTATGTGCAGTATTGTGCCAGGAAAACAACACAAGATTGCCAAAAAACGTAAAACAAATTTTCAAGGTTTCATAGATTATTGTTGTATAAATATGTCAGTTGTCAGCGACAAAATAATCTGCACGTTTCATTTCGATTGAAAGTCAAGTTATATAACCTTGAGATATAAGCTCCATATTAATTGAAAATATGTCGTTATCATAGCTTAAACAAAATATTATTATTAACAACGTATAATATTTGTGCAAAAACTCCGCATCTTAAAGTGAGCGCCAACTATAAATGATATCGGGTGCCAGTAAAATGTCCTGAATATATCGATCGAATTAAGTCGCCTAATAGTGAGAAAAGTTCATTGTACGGTTACGCATAGCTACTTTTAAAAAGACCGCTTAAATATAAAGTTATATAAGGTAATCATTTCACACTCTTCGAGACATTCTCCAATATTTGCAGACAATTTTTTACTCCATAGTAAGTAAACTGGTGAATTGTTATAATGCGTTTTCTCCTGCTTCGATAATGTGGTCAATAATTTATTAAAGCTTGGTGATCTTTTGTTCTATGCAAAGCATGACACGTTATCGTTAATATTGATTATAAACTGAATTATTATGTATATTTCTTTATTTCTTTTTCGTTTGAATTTTAAAAATACAAAATATATTAGTACTGTTTAAACAAATTGTGTATGTGCTTCTGATAATCTACGTGTACTTGACGGAACATCGACATCGTTATGAGTAAAACATTTGCATATTTATGTTACTTGCCAATAATTAAAAACATCGAAATGATACATGTAAATTAAAGTGTTTCTTTTTTTTACATGAATCTACTAAAGGAAACATAGAAAATCCCTCTCTCAGCCTGGGATACATGGTCTGCTTAAATATTATGTACCTGTACTATATGAAATCTGTTACGTAAAGTGCACTCTGTAAAGCAATAAGGAGGAATTATTTGTTCGAAAAAAGACAACTGCACGAAGACAATACAAAAACTTAAAACGAAACAAAAAAATACCACTTTACAAATTATGACAGTCGTTGGTATCTATAATTCTAATCTTGTATGATATTTAACACGCCAATGATCACCTCTTCATTATACGTAACAATTCAAAACCAAACGTCATCATCAATTATGAAAATTAACTATCGTAATTGTATTGTAAGAGCGCTCGCATACAATGTATTACCTAATTGTGTTGTTTTCATATATTGTTTTACTGTTGAGTGCAAATAAATTTTAAAATTTTCATTTGGCCTGAAGTGCTGCGGGAACGGGCGAACCTTTACTTAGAAAGCATTAAACACACCATTTAACATTAAAATATTCAACCGACCAGCTGTGATCATCAGACACAAATGGTACGTACCAATAATAAATTAGTGGTATACACAACTTTTTAAAATTAATATTTATATTTATTTTTTACTGAGTGCCTATGATAAATGCATAACATATTTTTTGTTTAAACTACCACACAACTGGGAGATATACTTTGTCGGAATTAAAAGCTTTTCGTTGATCATATCTTGAACAGACTTTTAATGTAAACTACCAGATAACTCGATATAAAATAGTACGCCTTAAATGCAATGTAATTTAATTAACTCTTTCAAACAAATTTATTAATAAATAAAGAACAATTTATAAAAAACGATTAAGAAAAAATTGATGTATTTTTCAGCTGAAAACATACACAGAACATCCATCATAACTGAAACTGAAGTGTGTCTTCAACTGGTTTTTTTGGAAACTTGCTTATTTGATGCCATAAGTAGAAAAATGAAACTAAAAATACAATGCCAAATCGGAACCAGTCATGGATAATTTTTCTCGTGCTATGAACATCTATTACTCTGCCGGGTTAAGACATCATTGACTTACTTCTTGCCGAAATATGATTACTAGTTGTAGCTACGTTTTCCCTGTTAGCTAATGCTATTCGTTGCAAAATTTCAAATCAAATACTAATATAAAGTATACAACACCTCTACTTTAAATTAAACTTATCTTACGAATAATAAATAGAATAAACGCCACCCGGTATTATGTACATGTAAACAAGAATATCATAAGTATACATGGAAGTCACGGTTAATTTAAACATATTTTATTCATAAGACATGAATTGGATTGGATAGTAAGGCCAAGCCTATATATATCCTCTCCATGGTAACATCAAACAATAATAGCTAATCATTTCATGATTTAGGCAAAGAAAGACAACTCAAATTCTATTGTAGGCCACAATCTCAGTTATTGTAATTTTTTTGTAATAATAAGTGAAATAATATTAAATTATCTGATGATTTAGCTATATAAATCATTACCAAATGTAGACAGATTTTAAACAAAGATCTTGAATTTGAGATCAGGGTCTTTTCAAGTTAATGAAACATAGGAAGAATATATAGATGATAAATAACTAATATTAATAAATAAATGAAGAGAACAAACATATATACAAACAAAATATTGAAACAACATATTATATTTTAGACGTCATATTATCATAAGAGCTCTTGATTGATAGTTACATTAATAATTAATTAATATTCATTTGCATCTCTGTGTCACAATTGGTTCATTAATCAACTAAATATTTTAGTTCCCTTTATGAAATCATGCACAGACAGGACCAAGGTTTTATTTTGTTCACTATTACAAATTTGACCGCCATAAAATGCATCCAGAAAATATTTCACTGATTACTATAAAATGGGCATTAAATGAAAAAATGGCTGGGATCTTCATTTGGATGAAGACAACGAGGACAGGCATTTCTTAGGTTATAGTTATAAATATATTGACTGTAAAAGGTTGTACAATATCAAGTTAATATTGTGGTGTTAAGCCGTGCATAGTCTCACATAATAATATAAGTTTATGTTTTTCTCTTTTCTTAGAAAGAGGCTCCCATCCAAATTCTTCATGAAGTTTAGTTTTAGACGAATTAATTCTTAAACCAGTGATAATTCTGCCTGCCTCAATTTGCGCACTCTCCAATAGATTAGCCTTATAAGTTGTAGAGTTATACCATCAGCATATTCTAAAATTGGCCGAATAAATGACATATAAATGGTTATTAGTACTTTTCTTATCACTTGGTATTTAAGCCTTTTTAGTATTTTTAAACGCTCGTATGCATTTTTATATATTTTTTTATATTATTATTTCATTCCCAATAACTTTGGAATTCAAGACCTAAATGACAATTTTGTCTGGATTATCAAAGTGGCTTGTTTAACTTTCTTCCTGTTAAAAAGGAGAGATTCTGTTTTATCATGATTACACTTTTCTTAGAACAATCATGTATGGAAGCTTAGTTAGTTTTTTATTTATTTGCTGCTTCTATGTATTTATTATTATCCACTGTTATAAACAGTTATGTGTCAGCAAAAAGTTTTATCCCACAGTCAATACCCCCAGTAACATCGTTAATATATATTAGGAACAGGAAAGACCAATTACCGCTTGCTGTGGACGCCTGCATCAACCTCTTCTGACCCTGAATTAAAACAATCAGGGACTACTTTGTGTCTCTATTCTGTAAATAGTCAGATATCCAATTGAGCAATTTTTTCTGAAATCACCGTTTTATTTTACTCATGTAAAAGCCCTTTATGCCAAATTCTGTCTAACGCTTTTGAAACAGCACAGAATACAAATCTTATGTATTTTCCCACATCTAAGTTGCCAATAATAGTGTGATATATCTTAAGAGGTTTCTTAATATTTGAGTCCTTTTTGATATCCTGACAGGTGTTCTGTAGTAAGGCAATGTTCAAGCATATAGTTATGGAAATGTTTAACTATAATTTTTCCATTACTTTACACAAGACACCAGTAAGAGATACAAGTCGGAAATTTGAGACATCAGATTTTGAAACCATTTTTATATAAAGTGGTGTTACAAGTGAGCGTTTCCAAATATAAGGAAGTCGTAGACTCTATATTGATTGATTGAGTAGTATTGTTGGTGGTTTCACAATCGAACTTAAGATGTTACGTAGGATGTTTGGTGTCACATCATAGGGACCATTAGGCTCATTACAATTTAGTATCTCTAATTGGTCTCTTACCTCAACTTCAGTTATCTGTAGATCAGGAAAAATATTTTAAGAAATAACATTTATAACTGTGTCTGGTAAATCAGGTTCTTCATCAATATGGGAAATGAAATGCCACTGAGGAATTTATTAAAAATTTCACACTTCTCAAAAGGATGAACAATAATAATACCTGCATGCTTCAAGGCTTGGGAAACTTTTTCACACTTGTTTAATTTACAAACTGATTTGGCTATCCTCCACCATTTTCATAAGGGGTTGTTTTTATCATTTTATTGTGAAGTCTATTTCTCTCTATAACATAATTTATCCTCTCTCACTATCGTAATTACATTATTTCGGAGTTCTCTATATGTTGCCAAGTGATAGATTTTATTACCCTTTTTGCTCTATAGTGAGCCTCCGTCTCTAGTAAAAACTTGATCCCACGATATAGTTAGAAAATGGCCAAGAGTGGATTTAAACACCAATCAGCCAACCAACCATCCATTCAGTAAGGCTTAATAAAGAAATTAGTTTTTTTTTAAATATCTGTTTCATATATAGAAGTTTAAAAAAAACTTATTAAACATTTACCATCTTGCGTCTTTTTGTTCCTTTGTGTCCTATACTTTTTTTCTATTGCAGGCGGTAACAAGGTGGAATTAAAACCAATAGATGACTGGTTGAATATTACATTACCAGACACTTTTGGAGAGATATATTATACGGTTGTCACAATACTTAAGCGTTTGAATACACCCTATTGCTGAGCAGGTGTAACAATATGAAAAACCTTTGAATACATTTCTCATGACTTGAATTTCAAAATATATATGTAAAAATGCATGCACAGTATTCAAGAAAACATAAATATTGGTTTCTAGTGTTTATCTTAAGGGTAACCATAGCAACCAAATTTCAAATATTTTTAAAACTAAAAAATATAGGTTTAAAGTTTTGCTGCTGAACCTATGTTACCTAGCTGACATAATATGAGATGTATAATAGTTAAAAATACTACATAATTTAAAAAAACAAAGAGTAACATGTATCTAGTATGGTAGAATCATAAATTAATAAAAATATGTCACGTGTTACCTGGTAACCTTCCAAAAATATATTTCCATAAGATTGGGTGGAAATGTTGACATATTGACACCTATTATTTCCACTGAGAAAAACATCTATTTGTCCATAGTAAACATGTTCTGGTCTTCTATATTACAGCATATTTATAATGTTAAAATTTAAATGTTTGGAACGGTTCTGACGTTTAACCACGTGACCGGTTCCCGTGGTAACAAAAACAACATAAAATACTTTTATTAAAGTTCGTCATTTATCTTTGGTAAATAAACAAATACAACAAAAAAAAAGATTTTAATTGATTTAAGTACCATACATCTATTACAAAAACTGTTAAAAAAAATTCATGAAATGGAAAGCGTTACTGTCGCATTTATTATTAAATTATTTATCAAAAACTGTTCTCTAAAAAGCAACAAAACTATTACTTAGAATTTGCTACAACAATGTAGCTAAACTTTTTAGACGCAATTCAGCAATTATATACAAGTCTACTATTACGTATTGTCCTTAATTGAGACCATACATTGGTAAACATGGGTTTGTAATTTTAAGCCGGCTGTACATACATATATTAATACAGTTACTGTATTACTATTGACCCCAGTGCGCACACGTGTATAAACATGATTTTGTAATATGAAACCGTTTTTAGTGTTTTTTAATTAACAGTTTAATCTGCCATTGATCAGACATAAGTAACAGTATATACACCTACACCAACAATTTAAATTTAAATACACGAAAAAATTTAGAAAATGTGAAGTGCACAAATATAAATCATGTACATTGTGAATTGCATTGTTTTTGTATGAAAGATAATATAAATAATTAACCATTACCTCCCTTTTATAAACAATTCATTCATACTCAGTATTTTTATACGTTAAAGGGGAAATAAGAAACTTCTTCTGAATCAAGGTTCTTTTATGTACTTCATTTAATAACAATAACATTCATGTTCTAAACAATTTCCTCTATTTACTATGTTTACTATGTTTACATGATATTAAAAACACCAAAAATACGTGTGATCAAAGTTTTTGTTATGAACTTACTGATATCTAGATAGTGGCATACGATTGATTTAAGCTTTGGATATTGTGTGAATGAAGGTAGCTTTAAATGTCATCAAACAATAAAATATTTTAAAATGTACGTTGTGAACCAGCAAAAGATATACTACCAAATGCATAGTTCGTGCATCTAAGGTACGTGCCGGATGTAGACATGTACAATTGTAAGACAATATATGCTGACAAACTACAACTCTTTTCCGCAACTATACACAAATACAAAATTGTTCTAAAAATAAAGATGTCGTTCAAGTTAACCCCAACAATCTGAGAGACAATCAATGGTAAATTTAAACCTTTTTTATTTCTTCCCATTTACGTTCAATAAAGGATAATTCAACAAGTGATGTGAAAATGAGTCGAATGTTGTTTTAGATGGTTGTTTCTCTTTTATTATAGTTATTAAACTATTAGTACACAAACCTCAAATCAAAATAAAGGATCAAGATCTTAATCCTTGGCTACATAACTTGTTTTAAACTCGGTGAAAAGTTGTAGATATTCTAGGCACAATTGTTAGTTTTGAACCGTACAGGACTTACATAAATTAACATCAATATAACGTTTTGTAAATTGAGTTGCTCCAATTGTATTAAAAGTATTTGACTTTCTGTTTTGCGCTATCTGTTAGCGTTATTTTATATCAGTGATATGTGTAAATAGTGTACACAAATGCATCTTTCTACAGAGGATGTTTATTAGACTTTGTAAATATAATATTCATCATATCCAGCAGAAAAACATTGATGGGTTTTGAAGACATTTAACTTATAAAAAATGAGAGGGAGAATAAAACAGTAAACTAACACTTACGAATTCCCCTACATTGGCAATATTTCAACGTTAACAGTTTGTGTCCTGTTAAGTACGTAAGTAGCAAGTGTCGTAGTTGTTTTTTTTTTAAATAAGATATTTCTTAAAAACATAGGTTTACGAAATAAATAAGTGTCATAGCTTATTCTTTCCGTCACCTGTTACAAATAACTTGTAAATCGATCCAGTGTTACGTTCGTGCATATTATGATAACGGAATTAGATAAAAGCTTGTTTTTGTCTTATGCTTTGTTCTAAGAAAATTCAGTGAATTGTTTATACAATTTGTATAAATAGAATTGAATATATAAATGAAAAATAAAGAAAAAATTAATTGTATTTTGATTATTAATGCCATTTGAAAAGGTGAAAAGCTATTTTGGAACTAATAGTTAGTCGAAGTCATATTTTTACGTTAAAGAATCAATTATGGTTGTTAACAGTTTTCTTACTATAAAATCGAAATGATCAATTTCTAATGAAATACAATTTTGACGCCTTCAAACTAATGACTATTTAAATCCAACCTTGTCACGGAAATACAATTTCAGAAATGCCGTTAGCTTAAAAAGAAACGATACTTTAAAAATACAAGACATCAGATTAAACATTACTTTTAGCAATAACATTTTTTTTGCAGTTGAAAACGCCTTTTAACTCATTCGTAGATAATAACTTCTCTTTAGATTAAGTTTATTTGAAAAACTGTCAAAAGAGCGTCTCATCGGTATAAACGTGTTTCAGTCTGAACGTAGTATACATTATAAGGCTTTTAAGGGATTCCCCGGGAGTGATAACAATCAATAAATTTAGCTTAAAACATTAAGGAAATATTTTAAGTTTAAGAATAGATAGATCTTACTAAACAGAAAATGCGCTTTATTTCCACTATAATCCCTGTTATTATGCTTGAAAAGGGTTTAACACATCTTTCGGTATTTTTCCGGTAAGTCATTTTTATTGGGGATTGAATGCGGATTTCACGACCGAAAAGTCTCTCTTGAAAAACTAGCAATCATTTCAAAAATTGTTGAAATCCTACACACGCTACCTAAAGGAATGCTCGCATCCCCAGAATCAGTGTTGACTGACTTTAAGTTAATAGTAGATGGCTAACTACCTTTAAACACTCGGTCCTTTAATTCATTGGCAAATGTTATAAATGCGAGCTTTCACCACCAAAAATTATTCATTTGAACACCAAAGGCGGGTAAAACTCAGACATACAAGATTGCTTTTTTTCCCTTTTTGACATGGCTGATGTTAATTACACGGCAGAGAAGTATTAAGGTTCAGTGTACATTGTACCCTGAATCAACTCTTAAAAATTTTATTCACATGAAGTGGACATGAATATTCAGCTGTAAAATTATGTGTTTTATGAAAAAATTTGGAACTTTTTCCTTTTATAGGTGTTGCTTAATTTTATTAAAAGAATTCTTAACCAATATTCACTACGGAAGATTTCCAAACTAGAAAGTTCTACAAGTTTTTTTTCCTATCGTGCCCGGCATTCTATTCTTCGAAGATAAATTGTCGGCATCTCTACTACGTGTATGCAACACTCAGCTTGGTGAATTTGTGATCATCGCAGCACGTTATTTAAACACTTAAAATTTGGGTCTTGTTTTAAGAGAGCTTGTCATTATTATATTGTCATATAAAAATTAACAATTTATGTGATCCAATTAAAGTTGTCTAAACTGGGCATAAATCACATACAAATAACATACAAATCGTTAACACAGTGTATTTCATATTTGTTTGAAAAATTTCATATGTGTACTGTAGATATATTGATTTAACCTTTTTTTCGTCATTACAATATACTTAGTTGACAGAATCAAAGAAAACACATACAGAACCTGGCACAGAATATTTTTTAAACAAGCGGAAGTTGTTGACAGAGAAACAGCCAAGAAAGGATGTGAAACTATCTGACTGAGGTCGTAATATTGAAAGAAATACGGTTGTTATCATAAGTCAGTCGATAATTTTGACATGCCACTATCTTAACTCAGTGGGAATTTCCTTTTATATAGATGAAACCACATACAACGCTATTCCCAGACATAAAGTGACAAGATTTACGCAAACTTTTACTACGGGTTTTGCTGGCTAAGTAAAAGATTTTCAACTATCAATGCGTCTAATTGTACTACTTTCATGAAGGTCTGACGGCTTCATTAATGTGTTGTTTGGTAAAATTAGATCATATGTTTTCTCTCATGACTTACTTGGAAAATTTCTGTAAACACAAAAGCAGTGGTCTATACATGTATAGTATACGCTATAAAATGCAATATATTGTCAAATTCAAGTATTTGGGTTTTAAAAACATCAACTTCTGTTATTTTACGGAAGAGAATAGTCCCCGAGTTTAATACTCTACAGTTCTCCAAAGTACCATTTAAAAACTGAAGTCATTTTTTTATATTCAATCTTATATACAGCTCTGTAAATGCTTCATCTTGCGCATTTATCACTATATTCACTAGCAAAGATTCAGGTAGCAAGTTTTAAGCATTCAACTGACGACGGCTGTGTAAATATACTTTAACTGAGGGAAAGAAAAATAGTGCTTATTTTAAAATTTGGCTGCATCGAACTGTACCAAAGAATGCAGATTTATTATTCAATAGAATTTTGATATTGGGGATGTATTTAAAAAGCAGTGTCTTATATAAATGAAAAAAAATATTTACATAATATGTTGAATTGGCTGTTTACCTGATTGTGCAAAGCCCATTTTTAGATTGTTTAGGGGTATTTGTGCGTTTCCTCGGGCAACCTTTGGGGTTTCTAAATTTTCGAAATAATTTAATCTGAAATGACACATTAAAAATTCAATGTAATATATCTGAAAATTATTCCGCTAGTTTTGAGAGGTCCTTCATTACTCAAAGAAACTTCTTGCCTAAGTGAAAGCAAATAATTTTAACATTTAATTTATTATTTTATTATATTAACAATTTAATCAAGATCTGCTACCGGTAATGGTGTTAATATTTTTCATAATTATGCAATATACTCCGAGTTGACCATTAATAAAGATATGTTTTATTTGTAATCTTTTAGACATTGGCAAAATAATAATCCCTCAGATGAATGCCACAGAAATTAAAAGAGAAATATATAGACTATCTGATGACAGAAGTATAATCTTTTAAAGTATTATTTTAGACCACCAAAGAATTTTAACTTCCCAACAACTGTTCTTCATGGATGTAACAGATGTTTCTAATTTAAATAACTTCAACAATTTGGACCTTGGTTTGTTTACAGCCGTGAACTTGATGGTGGCTTTTGCATAGCCTGTGTTTTGTTTGCAAAAAAAAAGATGGAGAGTCAAAGGGAAGTTTAATAAATAAGCCATCTAATACCTGGACCAAAATTAGTGATACTTTGAAAGGAAGCAAGAAGAAAACTGGGCATTTAAAAAAAAGATTCTCACATGATATCAGCCTCAGAAGCTAAAAGCTTCATTCGACACTTCATTACAAATCCAAGTAAAACATTGCCATATCAACAGAATTCAGCAGAAGGTAAAAGGTTGCTGAAAACAGAATGATATTATCTTCAATAATTGAAACACAAAAGTATTGTGCAAGGCAGTGCATTGCTCAGCGAGGAGATAAAGAAGATCTGACAACGCCTGGGAATTATGGAAATTATTCAGCTCTTTTGAAACCGCTGGACCAGAAGGATGACTTATTGAAAGAACACCTAGAACATCCTAAACTTAGTAATTTAACATACTTTTCAGCAACAAACCTGAATGAATTGATTAGAAGTAAGATAACATCAGAAATTCAAGAGGCAAAATGTTTTTGCATTATGGCTGATAAAGTTGAAAGCCATAATAAGGAGAAAATGAGTCTTTGCATTAGATTTATCGATTCAAAATCTGACATTCGTGTGGAGATCCTGGAATGCGTATCATTACTCCGCATCAATGGTGAACTAATTTCAAATGTCATATTCCAAACAATTGAAAACTTTAATAAAGACATATAAGATTTAAAAGGTCAAGGTTATGATGGTGCTGCACCCATTTCAAGAGAGAGAGTTGGTGTACAGGAAAGAATAAGACAAGAATTTCCTCTCGTAGTTTACACACATAGTAGTAGTCACAGATAGAACTCAGTCATTTCTCGTGCATGTGGTTTGACATGTGGGAATATGATGGATATTAAAAGAAACTTGTCTAATCTTTCGTTCAAGTCCTCCCAGAGATGCATTGCTTATCAACATTATTGAGGTAAATATACTTGATATTGGAAAAAGAAAACCGTTGCTTGACCTTTGTAAAACCGGATGGTCAGAACGCCACGATGCGTACAAGCAGTTCTATCAATCATACTGCTACATCAAGAAATATCTAGAACAAATGGCATATTGTTCACATAAAGACGAACGTTATAACATTTAGCCTACCAAATATAGAGAAAATACTGTCACAGCTATTGCACTTTTACATGCATTGACCCAATATGAGTTTATTATAACATTCCTAAGAGTTTTTAAAGTTTTGTCTATACTGGAAGGCATTACAGTGCAATTACAGAAAGAGATGCAGGACCTGTTTGATACTTTAAATGTTGTCCAAGAAATCAAAGTAGTATATAAAAAGGGGGGAAATAATGAATAGTAATTTCATTGTGTGTTTATTCACAATAAACGCATGGCTGAGGCAGTTGGACAGAGTCCTGTAATGCCTAGAATCGTTGGAAGACTAAAGAACAAGTCAAATGTAGCAGCTTCCACACCAGCTGAAGAATTCCATTCAAAGAATTTGGCTATTCCATTCCTGGATAATTTTAATATGGAAACAGATAGTCAGTTTTCTGAAATGTAAACAAAATTTATAAAGCTGTTTGCTCTTGTACCATCAAATTAATGTAAGAATAACCTAACACCTTAAAAGAAAACATGACAATAATTTGCCTTCGACAGAATTGATTGAAGAAAAAAATAATGCCATGGAAATTCAAATTTCAGCAAATGCCATCTGCTGAGAGGCCATCAAAATGTAGGGCAGCTTTAAAATTATATGTAAAGGTGCATTTTCCAAATATCCATATCATATTGAAGATAGCTTGTACTGTTCTAATTGCATCATGTGAGTGGGAAAGAAGCTTTAGTGTTATGATGAGATGGAATAATTACATGCGCGCAAGCATGAATCTTGAAAGGATGTCAGCATTAGCCTTATGGCTCATTCATTATGACCTGGAACTTGTTACATCTAAAGTTGTTTAGAAATTTGCATGTCTTCAGCCACGCCGATTAATATTAACAAAACATCATTTACAACTGAACGAAATTTTAAGTAGGAAATTTTATGTTTTCAAGCATTTTATTATAGAATTTACTGTATGTTGAATAAATGTTTGACAACATGCATGTATCTCCAGCAAAAATAAGAACAAACTTGTCTTTAAATAGTTTAAAACAGTACTATGAATAAATATACAGAAAAAAGCATAGGAAGTAAATCAAACATAGACAACAGAATACTGATGGAATATCATATAAATATACTTGAAGTAATACATTGTACATAGAACTAAGATCCATTGGTAAAAAGTCGAAAGGATATTTTTTCATGGTTTGCTTGTTAGTTATTTTTTTATTACATTTGTACTTGTACATTTACATTGTCTTGCATTTTCTTATATTTTGTGATATACCTTTTAAATTATGAACTCTTTTTAATGATTTATAGTTTTGCACACGATTGTAACTACTTGTTTTGGGGCTGAATTTTAAACATGAATGATTTATCTACGTATACATATGTTCGGAATAGGGATATTAATTGAGCAAATTTAATGAATCATCTCTTCATTCATACACTCATTTCTTTGCAGTAAGATCTCTAATAAAATATTTTAATTTTAAGAAATTTTTTAATACATTCATGAAGTTACAGTTTTGAAATATAAAAAAATTAAAGTCATTTGTACAGAGAACAAATGTGAGGTCTTTCCTTGCAATTTGATAGTTTTATGTCTAGGTATATGGTTGCTTATGACTTTACGGTCAGTTGCTATGGTTTTGGTATACAAAGCAAGTGGTCACAAGTCAGAAAATGTATGGTTGCTGAGGACATTTAGTGGGTTGTTATGGACAAAATGTCACTTCCGGTTATTCAATATGATATTTAAATTCAGTTAGTGATCCCGATTCAGTTTCCTATGAAATGTCCGCTTCAATTTTGTACGGTTAATGTGTTATTTTATAAAACCTGTCTACGGTGTTGGCCATTTTGAAACTGGCTGCCCATAACCATTCGACTTTGGTCTTAAATCAAAGGGCTTGACATATCGGTCACAAAAAACTGTTTTCTATATAACCTATAACGGTTTAAAAGTTACTGATAAATAACGCAGTTTACGATATGTTTTTGGCCGCCATTTTGAAACCACTTAACCGAATCATGTACTTCTTCGGATCAAATTACAGGTCTTTTAATTCTCTTTTAAATAGTCCATACCGTTTTATTCATCTTCTGTAACGTTTAAAAAGTTACAAACAAAAAAACAATTTTCAAAATACGAATCAAGGACAATAACTCAAAAACAACAAGTGTTACGCTATCGTACTTAAATATTTTTTGTACATTTCAATGTGACGAACATTTTTCCTTTGAATTGTCTGCTTCAATTTTGTACGGTTTACGTGGAATTCTATAAAAACGGTGTCGGCCATTTTGAAAATGACTGCCCATTACCATTCGACTTTGGTCTTCAATGGAAGGGTTTGTTATGACGGTCCCAAAAACATATGTTGACTATATTATCTCTGACGGTTTTAAAGTTATGCCAAAAACTGATTAGCTGAAACGCGTCAAGGCCCATAACTCGGAAACGGTTTGTCATACAGTTTTCGACTCTTATATCAAGTGTAGATCTCAGTGAAAGGAACATTTTTTGATATATTGTCTGCTTTAATTTTTTTATAGTTTTTGAGTTATATTGAAAACAAAATTTTAGTTGCAGCCATTTTAAAATTATTTGACCGAAAAAACAATTGGATCTAGGATATGTAATTAGGACCCTCATATCTACTTGGAAACCTAGTTTTGTGGAAATCAAACAACTTTGACGTTTTCGACAAACTTCGCGTCAAATCGCTTAACCAGGAAGTGGATCTAGTTTTGCATGACAACTCATGTCCATGAGTCAGACAACATTTTCCCCACTTTAGAATTTTGATATCTGTCATGGTTTCTGAGCACAAGGGTTTTGGGTAAAATAACTATGTTACTAAAAAAAGATCGGTTTCGCAGGGTGACTCGGGTCGAGCCCAGTTAGTGTCGGTTAAGTGTGCCAAGTTTCGAAGCGATACGTCAAGACACGTTTTGACATCTGCGGCAGAAACAAATAATAATAAGCATTTTGAATTCAAGTGTTTCTTGTGACGTATCAATCTAATCCTTAAGGAAAATAAAATCAATGTGATGTTCTTCATTTCGAATTGCATTTAAGTGCTACTTTTTATGTAAATATGTATTGTTCCTTTAATCATAATGGCATGAAACACTAACTGAGGAAAATTACTTATCATTTCACTATATTGAGTGAGATTGTATAAGATCATAGTTATGTTGAAGAAATAAGGTCTCATTCAGGCTAATTTTTTGTGATTTTTTTTAAATAAACATAAAGTAGATATAAAATAGTGTAAAATGTGCCTTTTTTCAGCTTGAATTCTCTGTCTCGGGATATTGCTAGATTGTCGGTTTTTTCGGCAAATAATTCCGAGCTTTCTCTCCCCCCTACCATGAAGAGCGACTCGCTTTGCGAGTCGATTTAACTTCCCTGAACATTTTCTGGCTACAGGTATGATTCTGTCATTTCCTGGGTTGTGTTCGCTTAATTGTCATGTACGCAAAACCTGGTTATAGTAGTTTTTATTTATTATTAGTAATATCCATAGTGATTGTCTAAATTTCAAATTAGACTATTTTATAATAATCAAAGGAATTATAATGTTCATACAAATTACACAGTCTCTTGTAACTGAAAGAAATAAAGGATAAGGAATAAAATTTGGCAATAGTTGAAATATTGCTATGATTAAAAATATTTGGCGTAAAACAATTTTGTTCTGCTATGTAATGAAGTGCACAAATGTTATAGACTCGAATGAATCACATCAAAAGAACATATTGTCAATATTGATTGATTGATTTGGTGTTTGCTTTACGTCCTGCGAAAAGTATTTAATCTATATTGAGGATTAGAACAAGTTATCAAACAATAAATCAATTGGTAAAATATGCAATAAATTACACAAACAATTTGACTTCCACTGGAAAAATATGGGGTATGTATAAAAGCGGAAAATTTGTGGCTGCTACATTAAAAGGGGTCTTTATCGTGACACTCTCAAGTCACGTTACGACCTGACAAACCCTTAAGATCTTAATAAACATACTTATTGAAAATGGAGAATTGCAATTCCATTTAAAGAATATTCTAATATTTATTACCTATTTGTAAGTTATATAGCTCTAAATAATTGCAGTTTATTTGACATCATCGACCTGCTACGAATCCATTGGATTGAAAAATTTATCAATAATCTACAATAATCTGCATATTTTAAATCCTACAATAAATATGAAGCTATTCCGTATTTTGATTATTATTGTTGTGGTAATCTCTTGGGAACATGATTTTCCAATGAACTCAACAGTGATTGATTTCCAGTGTCAAATGATTGGATTACTACAAACATATTAAACAACCGCAGTGACAAAGATCTCCCATTTCGTTAACTTTATTAGGCTTGATTTTACAGTAACAGCACAAGGGTTTCATTACGTGAGTATACTTCTTAATTCATATTTTTTTACTATTGTTGTATTTTAATCAATGAATAATTATTATGAAATTTCAATAAATGTACATTGCTATGTGTGTAATGACAATAATACTTTCAAGTAGATTAAGTAGTGTATGACTTTTATCATGCTTTGGCAAAACTCATAATGAATCACTTGTGTTTGTTTTCTATGTTTTTTTGGAGGGGGTGTTGTTTTGTTTTGTTTGTTTGTTTGTTTGGTGGTTTTTTTTGGTTAGTCTATTAACACTAAAATATCGTTCGTTATTTAACAAGTAAAGGTCAGCACATCACTACTGTAAAAACTTCTGTACATGACATATTTCACTATAAATCCTCGACCTCTATTTTTGTTTAAATTAAATGTTTTGTTTTTTTACGTAGTTTTAATAACTATCAACTTATGCGTTAATTTGCCCAAGTCACCAATCATATTGTTACGTCAATTTTAGAAAAGGGATTGTTAAAACAAATGAAATTTGACGTTGAGATGAAAACGCGTTGTATTTTATTGTCGTAGTGCAAACAATTTAATTTTGTTTTAAATTTGGTCCCAGAGTTTATATATAAGATCTTTTTCTTAGTTGATATAGTATATGCCTTGAACACTTATTTTTAAAATTGTTATTCAATAAGCCGATATTTAAAAAGTGGTTTAATTTTTATTCTGAAAATATTTACAAAATATGTTATATGTAATTAAGTGAACATAAATCTTGAAAGGACCAAATTTAGGCTATTTAAACTGATACTTAACTGATAAAATTTTTTAAAATTTGTGATGACAATAACCAAAACTCTGATAATACAGATTGCTGACTTCAGGAATGCCCTTTAATAACTGTCAAATCACATTTTATAATAACCCGATAAATGTCCATTCCAGGGAAATATGCCTAATAAATGCGTTCCGCTGAATGCGAAAACTGAGTGTTAAGTAATCAGTTGCTATGTCAATAACATTAGTTGTATTCATCTTCTGCAGATTAATACCAATATAATGGCATTCATTACTTAACACCATAGAATACTAATTATTCTGATTAAATCCGCAAATGACGTGTTTATATTAATTCGCACACTTGAAGATGATGCTGAAATATGGAATATATCTCTCACTAGAATATAAGTAAGTGGTGACATATCAATATTACTTTCTGTAACTATGAGCAGATGTAAATTGAAAAAGCAAATAAGTACGTTTTTGTTCGATTGAACGTCTTTAAACTAAACAAATAGTTGCAACATTTTAAACAAAAAAGGGGTAATACATTATGGACTAGATCAATATAATAGACGTAAGTTAAAATAATTCAAATTTTAAAGCTATGTATTCGCTTTGGTAAATAATGAGTTACATGTAAATGTTTACACTGGTATATCAACAGCTGAACACTGGTACTTATTACTAAAATGTTTGATAATAATTAGTATATTTTACATTATTATCAGAATGTCAGATTTAGCTGTAAATTTGTACTTCAAAGTTTTGAATGACGTCTATTATTTACATCACATATAATGGTGATAGGTTGATATGGATGGCAATATCGTGTTAGTACATCATAACAATATGACGTCCAGTTCATAAATATTTCATTATTATGTTATCTACAGATGCATGCAAAACATTTGAAATTTTGTAGTATATATTTACTGTAAACAATAGTTTTAAAATTAAAGTATTATATATTTTGTATGTCTGAACATAAATCAATTTCCGCTTAAAAGACTACATGTTACTTGTTTATACTGAAAGCTCATAGAGTTTGTAAATGCCAATAACGGAAAATTAAAAATTGATTCGATTACGTTTATAATGTTCGGTCATGTCAGATTCTGTCAAATAATGCCATCAGTGTTATATTGAATGGTGGCAAAAGAAATTAGGGGATTTCTAAATTATGCAGCATGTCAATCATTGAAACTAAAGTTCAAATCAATATAACAAGTAACAAAACATTCTGACTTGAAATTTACATTAATCTGTCTGCAGTAATTATCACTGTTGTGAATAATTAGTTTACAAAATAAGAGCAAGAAAATGAAACGTGGCATGTTAAGTTATTCTGCGATATATATACTTCATACATTGTGTAGAACCGCCTTTAGTTCATAATCTGATTAAAACATTTATGAACAATTGTGTGTCCATTAAAATATTTTCATGACTTTTTAAACGTATGCAAAATATCATTATTAATCTATGGCGACACAATCTTAAATTTGACAACTTAAAGATAAATATGTATGTGGAAATAAGAGATCGTGAATATTCACGATGAGAGCATTACAAAATAAGGTGCGAGTGGATAAGGCTGGTAGTCTTTTATTGATCACGTTTGTTTAAACCCTAAGGTTGCAGATTCTATTGATCACGTTCGTTTCAATCCTGAGGTCGCAGATTCGAGACTAAATGTAGGCATGTGTGCTCAAATCAAGGATTGCATCTCACAATGAAACTAGACGCCATAATATTGCTAAGAAAATACTGAACGTGGAGTTAATAGCCATTAAAACAAACTACGAAATCGTGAATATTGAATAACAAACTATCATTTACCATTTACGAATGTACAAACTGTGGAACTTCGCTTATAGCAGAGACGGTTAAAATGTCATTTGTTTACTTGACAAAAACAGTTTTATGTCTAGGTGAAATCAAAATCATAATATATAATATTTTGAATAATTGTGCATTTTGTTTTCTTTTGTGCAGGTTAATACCACGTATAAATTCATAGATAAAGTTTTAGACTCGGTATATTCACTCCTTTACCTAGTGAAAATGTAGTTACGTGTGAGATTATGATTAACAATCGTGTTCCAGTTTGTTTTAACAAGTAATAAAATACAATCAGTGATATTTACCAATATATTATTTCACTTACTACTTAACCAGTTAACTATGACAAAAGATCGATGTATTCGATTATTATTTTGTTAATGTCAAAATTAGTTGCAATTACTTTGTGCTTTACCACTACAATTCTGTTTAGAGTGATACTGAATAACTTTTAAATAATTATAAAACGAAAAACTATCAAGTTTTAGTACTTCCAATATAAATTAAGTGATCTGTAAAATGTCAGTGATCTTGAAACTTTATAAAATGTATATTTAATGCATGTCCATGACATTAAATTGGAACATGGACAATGAAGTGTAATAGTCTTCAACTATTTTATTATGAGGTTAATAAGTATAATCAAAGATAAATTAAGTCTCTGTACTCAAATTAGAGTTAAGATTACACCAGTTCAAAAATAGTAGAGGGTTAACGATCAACCTAAAACAGGTACGATTACCATGATATTACCGTGTCAATATATAATTAATTTGTATACAGTCAGAGCGATTATTACAGTAATTAAGCTTTTTATGCTAATAACAAAATAATTAATAGATAATTATTTGATTTGTTTGGTTACTGTCCCATATACTAAAGAGTTTAATATTCTAGTACTACAATGTGCTAATCTGATTCCTTTTCATTATAGGTTAACGGTAAATCAATTGTATGGTAATTAGTTAGGTTTATTTTTATATAATAGATTTCCAATATATACATGTAATTTGTAGTACATTGTATGTAAAATGTTCAAAACAGTCCATTATAATAAAAAAATCAAATTAATTGTAATTTTTATTAATTAATGACTAATGCTGAGTTTATGTTTATATTTATATATTTAACGTTAAGGGGACAAGGAAGCCGATTGTTCAAGATAGTTAGTAATCTACTATCTAGTAATCACCTGAATCCCAACAAAAAGGTTGCAAGTTCGAGACTTATTGCCGAAAGAGTGTGCTTGACTCAAACCGAATGTCGATGGTTTGAACTATGAACTCCTTCTTCTTGCCCTTTAAAACTGCATTAATTGGCTGAAAAAAGCTGGTTATTCTTGATCCTGCGATCGTTATTCCGATTTTCTACACTGATCACTGCTGTTGACTGCTAAACTACTCAAACAAGATGTCTCAAATACGATCTGACATTTTCGCTAAGTTATAGGTAGTGTTTCCTAATCTTGGATTTGACTTTTCTTTAGATAAGACAATGAGCAACTCGACGGGTGTCTAATTTCAGGTAGGCACTGCTTACTCGTCCGGAGCATCCGAGTGCACCCACGGTTTTTATTGGGTTCGGGTTACTCTGTGTTTTATGTTTTTGGTTTTTGTGTTGTGTTTGTCTATATCCGGATTTGTAACTGCCCCTTGACTTTTGGCTCTTGTTGTTTGGTCGGTTTTCGTTGTTATTTTCTTTATCCACAAACTAACACACAATATATAACGTTATTAAGTCAAGTGTGTGTTTTGTTTTAATGTTAGAAGCCTTTACCTGTTTTTAATGCTAGAAGCCTGGACCTTTAGATTTTATCATGTTTGTATGCAATACACATTTTTAATGCCAGGGTTATATTTCAAAGCTACATCGGCTGTCAGTAATAGCTTGTAGTTTTTATGCTTAACATCATACAGGAAATAGAAAAATGTTTCTGGGCAAATAAGCCAAAAATTTCTTTTAAAGAAACATTTCAACAAATGTTTACCTGTTGATTTATTAGTACAAGATAAAGCTCCCCAGTAAAACGTATTCCATATAGGATAGTTTACTGGATAAAGTCACTATTTAAATCTGATCAGTCTTCTGCTTATCCTGGTTTTTAAACTTACCATTGTGTTCATTTAATGCTGATATAGATTAAAGTCACTTTTGTGCTCTGGTATTTGTGTTGTTCATGATATAACGTACAGTTTTACTTCATTGCCAAATAAAATCTTTTGAAACACATGAAAGTGTACGGTTTGCGTTAAAAAAATTGATGTTAGTAACGCCTGATGATTGAAATATATATTTATATTTATATGTTTGCTACATGCGACTAACATGCAATGTTACTTTGCGTCATCAATTATGTTTGACTGTTTGTAATATTTCTTCTTAGTACTAGAATCAGTTTTAGGTCTCGATGTACAGATCCATTTAGAGCGTCCCGAGGTGTCGTTGGGGATTACGATAAAAAGTCTAACCGTGTACAGGTGGGTAATATTAAAAAAATACCACGCTTCTTAAACGATTAAGACACTTAATGTCGATATTGGAGAAGGGTAGGCTCGTTGTAACTATTATTAAAGGTTAAATTTGCCATCCCTACCCAATGTTTCAATATTTTTTCTGTGTCAATAAATATGTGTTTCTTTTGGCCAATCTAATTACCTTTTGATTTATTTCTTGAAATAGATATATCCTACTATTGTTTCTGCGCATTTTGAGTTTAAGCGTCATTGTCGTATGATAATATTCCGTGAAATTTCCATTGCAGTAACCATAGGCTTTATGGATCGACGAAAATGTTATCTCATAAGTAAAAAAGCAATTCATTATTTTAGAATTTGAGAAAAGGAACTAAATTAATCGCTTTGCAATAGCAAACATACACAAAAAGAACCATGTATTTTCGTGATTGTATTCTGCGCTACAAATCTAAAAAGGATATTGAAGTTTGTACGCGCCCTATCTATATAGCCAATTCTGGGCTAAACACATTTTTCACAAATATTTGTCCCCTGATTCGGTGACCATATTTTTTTATTTTTTTCTATTTAGAGAGTAACTTATCCTCTATCTATATTTTTGGGAGTAGAGCGCCTCTGATGAGTCTTGAATAGACGAAACGCGGGTCAGACGTAGCAAAATTTATTGCCTGGAACTTTGTTGTGTTTTTTATTTCTAACATCGGTGATAGTTAGTGTTGCTGGTGGAGTTTTAATCACCCAGGGTTAGCACGCTCCGGCATCAACACTTTTGTGTTGAAAAACACATCAAAGCTATGAAATTGTCCGTGTAAATTTCAAAATTGTCAAAACCCTGGTTTCCAGTTTGGCATATTTTGGTTTTATTGTTGTATGCTTTACATATTCATATAATGTTTGGCATTTTCGGTTTTTTGGGTAGAGCGCCTCTGATTGGTCTTGAATAGATGAATCGCGCGTCAGGCGTACCAACATCTATTTTTTAATTTCTGTAAATATAGTTTTATTGTCACAGGCCGATTTTTTTGCGATCTGCGATTTTATATATTCCGAATTCTTCACAAAAATGGCGGGAACGTATTAACTCCACATTTATGCTCGAAACTGACGAATTTTTAAAAAGATTATTGTATAGTTGTCTTCTACATACAATGAAACCTTTAAAACAATCTAAGTTGATTCTAACAGACAGCTACGGTAAAAAAATCAGTAACATAACATATAAAATCCAAGTATCTTAAAAGCACATAATAAAGATGTCGTCATAACTTTTTTTTTTTAATACGGTTGGTGACTACTGTTTTTTTAGCTTTATTTAAAGATTTTGTCGGAGGGAAAGTAAAATATTAAGAAAATACCACATGGAGTTCGAATAGTAGGATATGTCCTTAACTTGATTTCACCCTGAATATATCTGAAATAATTTTGCTGGATGTCAGGCAAACATTTAACCAATTGATGAAAACTTCTTAAAATGAGTAGTAAACGTTGACCCTTTCACTTGATTTATGGTTTCTCAACTAAATTCTAAATGTGTGGATAAGTGACTGATAAATCAGTCGTTGGGTAATAAATTAAATATACGTGTATTACCAATGTAAAAGAATTTAATCGTTGATTTTTTATCAATGAAATATGTTGGCTGCATTTAACTTCTGAACAAGACTTTTTTAAATTAAGAAAAGAATCCAAGCTTTAAATTTAACCCTGATAGTAGCACATTTTGACATCTGTTTTCAGACTATTTTTAAAGACTTGTATTCAAAGTAATAAATAAAAGCATTTCGTTCATCGTCTTATTGTTTTCCTAAAACACAAAAATTAATTACATGCAGATAGGTGAGTTAACCATATCAAACAAATTGCTTTCTAGATTTGTTGGTTTGAAAGTGTTGATAAAATGAAGAATATTAGACGTATGAACGAATATCCGTTACATTGTATCGACTACATCCGTCTTCTAATTAGTGTGTGCTAAAATACCTTTGATCATATACATGTATTTGAATTTCAAATTGTACTGGAACTAAAGAGAATAATTGCACGCATTACATCTAAAACGATAAGACTTTTATCCTACGTTATTGGGTTCGTTTAGTCAAAATCGATTTTTAACTACACTGTTTTTGCTTAACGTATAAAAATATCTGCTAAACAACAGGCGTCTATTTCATGTAAAGTTTTTACGAACGCTGTATTTGTGACAAAAATACGAAATACGTTAGCCACATCCTATCTTTAAACAATATAACTTTTAATTTAAGTCAATGAAGGCGCCTAACCCATTATAGATGAATGTTAATTTCGTGTCTAGACACTTGTGTTGTTTTTGATACATTTCGTAAATTGACGGACATATCTAAACGTTTCGAAGAATTTAGTGTACAAATTAATTGAAATAGTACGTTTTGTCTAGCAGAATATTTATGTCGATTATTTTATTAACAATAATAGGTCTACATATTGTTTTTGTAAGTAACAACAGTTATAGAAAACTACATTTAGTATAAAAATATGCTAATAGGATCACGAGATGAAACAATATTTCCATTAATTGCGAAATTCTGGTATCTTGACATAAGTTTTATGTATGTTCGAAAAACAAATCTGTCGAATGTCAGGTAATGATAATAAAACCCAACAAGTTTTAGTTTGCTTGACTGGTGTTTAACTCCACGTTCAGAAATAACTAAGATGAGTGCCTAAACTTTGCACATGTATTCATAATTGTATATTGAATTTTGTTTCGTAAAGGGCAATAAATAAGCGATGCATAACGAGCGCTGTTAGTATAGTATGAATGATAGCAGGTCGTCAAAATTTACCTCTTGAAATGTAGGTGATGTTTAGAGTCAATGAACGTGGCGTTATGTTCGCGTAACCTTCGAACATGTTCACCACATAAATTGACCTACAGGAAAAACTTGGAATAATACATTGCTACCTTTTGCAAGTGAAAACATACGGTAATGCAGTGCCCTGTTCTCTCATCCAGTAGTTCCCTCTGTCTACGGTAATAAACAGGAATTAATTTTGATCTAGTATGGAATCTGACTTGACGCCAGGATGTGTAAAAATGTGCAATCTACCTCTCAAATGGTATGATAGAAGAGCCGATTTCAGGTTAAATAAAATCAAAATTAAATTTCCGTAAATTAGTATATAACTTTTTTAATAATTTGCACTGCACATACAATTTAAGAAAGTAAGTGTACAGTGGGTTAATGAAGAGAATATTTGTTATAACGTACATGTTGTCGGTAACTTTGGCAGTCCTTTGTGTTAAAATCTTTACTGGATACTTGCCAATATTTGCCGCTTTGTCCTGTCGCTGTGGGAAGAATCGCCAATAAAGAAGTTTTTTATTTTATTTTGATACATAATAATTCAAAACACGCATCCAGACAATCAATAATTTTATTTTCGCAAATAAAGATCTGAATATGGCATGTCAGTAACATTTAACGAATATTCCTGCACATGAAAAAGCCAGCTTTCATGATGCTTATGTAGCAGTTTGTAGTGACATTAGTAAGCAATTTCAAAAATATCATCGATAATTTGTTATTAATGTGTACAGAAAGCAACAAAGAAGTTCTTTTAACGACATCAGTGTTAGGAGACCACAAATTAAATTCCAATTATGATAAAAGTGAAAATAAAGATGTCTTTATGACGCCAGTCTTGAGTGCACCATAAAATATACTTAAAGCACGGTAAGCTACTTCTTGTTTAAAGTCAAGTAAGAGACGATAGACGAATATTACTAAATCGTTAGGTTTTGTTATCTTACATATGATATACAATGTATTTCTTTTGTGTCAATGAGTTTAAATAATATTGTAAAAATACATAGATTTCTTTAGATACATATCGAGGTAGCTTTTTGAATGACAGACTCTACAATCAGCAGCTTTGTTTTTAGACTATTGTGAAGTATACAATATCCCGGCTGGGGACTGATTACCTTAAATTGATCGACACACCGATCTGCCACACGCGTACACAGGTTGCAGTTATCGGATAACCTCTCGTTGTGGGGTTCATAGATCATAATACAGAAAGCCTTACCGCGGACAAAATAGGTAACGGTTTGGAGAATGTCACACTTTTCGCCCGATAATGACCCTTTTTATAGATGTCGATAAAAGCATGTACTTTTGGTGTCTACATTGTCTACCCCTAACAATACTCCTTACTTCT
Source organism: Limnoperna fortunei (assembly GCA_944474755.1). NCBI lineage: Eukaryota > Metazoa > Mollusca > Bivalvia > Mytilida > Modiolidae > Limnoperna > Limnoperna fortunei. Next base: position 72,820,470 of record OX104115.1, on the reverse strand, counting down.
CTTGTGGCATTGAACCTATTTTTCCTTTGGTCCAAACTTTCCGAACTGATTTATGTTTGTTAACTTATTCTCATCCTGCTGTATAGGTGAAATACTGTTAACTTCGCGTTAAGCAAATATCCAAACAAAAAATCTACATTATTGAACCTTTAGGATCAAAGTGTAGATTAAAAAGGATAGGTGCATGTTAATACAACTCTATACTGTTGCTGTCAAAAGTCCATTGGTCCATCTTCTACATCTCAACTGATCTTTCGTAGATTCGCTGTTATCATACATTTAACTGAAATACCGACCGCTGGACTTTAAGCGCAATTATTCCAAAGATTAATTACCCTTTCAGTCTGGGCTTTCCACTGTAACTATAATTTTTTTTTCAAGATAGATATTTATGAGATATTTAAGGCCTTCGGTAGCTAAGTTGCTAAGGAAGTTAGTCATCTATTAATCACGTGTTCGTCAAGACTAGGATTGTTGGTTTTGGCTTTATTTCGGCTTGTCTTCACTTTTAATTAACACGGATTGCAAGTTGTAATGAACTTAGACACATTTAGGTTTCATCGGGTACCGCTCTTCCTCATACACGAAATGGACGCTTTAATATAGCTCGAAATTGCTGAAATTGACAATACAAAGGTTGATTACATTTGTATACATTTGAAATTCCTGTTTTATTGGAAATTGGTATAGAATATTACTTTGCTTTACACCTAAAACGAAATTATTTTTTTCTCTATTGTTATTACACGCGTTTGTCTTCATCTTGTTGATTATTTGCAGGATCTAAATGTTTTTCCGCATCTTTTCAACAACGTGGTCATCATTTCATAAAAATACAAATAATTTTGGGTATCAACTCAAGCATTATAGTAGCCACATATTATGTTAAAAAAGTAAATTTTGTTCCACGTCTATTGATTCTGCACTGTGCATAAAACTATCGATCTATGTTTTCTAGGCAGCGGTAACATTACTTATAACTTTCTCACGTTTGTACTCTGTTTCGACAATTTTTTTATAGATTTAAATATCATCGAACATTGCCGATTACAACCATGATATTTCTCTATCATCCTCTAAATGTATAGGTAGGTAAACAAAAGTATTGATAGACATATTCTGTAATTATAGTGTTTAATATTTGGGTTGTGTGGTGTGTACTTTCACGCCACAAAAGTCGTTAGTGAACACTAGTTCGATACAGGGCAATTCATTGAGATTTCTTAGAAAGCCTTTAAGATCTATATTAACAAACATCCTTACCCATTTCAATGAATACGAAAGCGCCTTCCAGTTAAGTTTTACATTCGACTATATTAGTGTTTATATGTTCTTGTCCTTCGTAAACTGCAATATAGCACACAGGACGTTACGTCCATTTTTCAACAAGACACTAAAGCTGTTCTGAGCGTTTACCACATAACTGCCCATCATGTCATCGGTTGCCATATGGGAAATGTTTTGCGATGAAAGAGTGTTAGTTTTAGTTTTGAATCTCAGACTTTTCATGTTTAAGAGCTTTACTGGGATGAAGGGGAGAGCACGCGATATATAGTCACTACATGTACAACGATTTTAATGCCTTTTTTTCTTTCGTTTGAACCATCTTGTTTCATCAGTTGGGGTACTGTATATTTTATTTGTTATAAATTTAACTAAAGTCAATCAATTATTCCATCGTTTAACATGCTAAAGTAGATGCTTGTTTATTATTATGTTAAATGACTAACCATGACCTATTTATTATACCAGTGCTAAAGATAACTGAAATAAATATCCTAATATTGTATTGTAGCTGTTGGCCTTAAAGCTAAGATTTTCGTATTATAAATGGGCAAATACTATTAAATATTAATATGAAAATTGTAAATTATTCTTTTAGATTGGTAATAATATGGTTTATACAAAGGCTAGCGACAAGGATAGAATAATAATTTAATCAATACTTCAGGTGGCAAGGGAAAAAATTCAATTATGATTTTTTTAAAAATGAAATGATCGCGATAGATGATCAATTTACGTCTCTAAAAACTTTAACATTAAACAAAATGATATGACAGTTTAGCAACCCGAACAAGAAAGAAATGTATATTTCTGGATTTTTTAAACGAGGTGAAAATATACCTCTCGTCACTATTGAATATGTTGTAAAATAATAATGAAAAATTATGACGTCAAAGAAAGCAACTCATGACCTTAAAACTTGGGTTGATAGAACTGTATTTCACTTCGCAAATGAACTACTTTCTAAAATTAAAGAAACACAATAGTACATTAGTACTCTTGGATTATCAGGCTTCTCGAATCTCAACAGTTTATGTGCTAGGACTTAAAATTCCACAATATGACTTTCTCGAAGGAAGAAATCCGATAAACCACTCGTAATATTGTAAGATCCAATATATTTATCTTAATAGCCGTATCTTTCTCCTACGTTTTTTTTTTTTTTTTTTGGTCTCTTTTCTATTAGGGACTGATTTCATTGTTTAGTTAACTTAATAGTATAAAGATATGAAAATCCACATTTGCCATTTCACTCCAGTATTTAGTTCTTTCCCTACTGTTGACAGCTGATTTAGAGTTCGTCTTTTCCAGTGGCATTTAGAATTTTTTGTCCATAGGTTCTTTGTTTGCATAATTGTTTTAATGATTGGATCTTTCCCAGAATAAAGCTTATGTCGGCTATTAAATCAAACAACCTATGATTAACATCTAAAAAGGGATGTCTATCAGGTAACTTGCGTGGAATATTTCACTTCCATCAAAAGGAGTTTTCTGTGTTATTATATGATCCCCATCCTAAATTGAGATTGGGCGCTCTTCACGTCCAGAAACAAACTTACCTTTATAAACGGAGCAATTGTTTTTAAGAGCAAAAAATTATCATCATCCTTGCTAATCACTATGCTTCCGTTTTCGCATCATAGAGTGTATAGTGAATAGAGGAAAAGGATTAATCACACATCCTGAAATATTAACCTTTTTTGAAAATAATGTTAGGCATTGAATAAAGCGATTATTGTTGTGATATTTTGCATGTGCATGCACATTCACGATTAAAACATGATTTAAAATAAGATTTTCTTTTCTTTTTTCATTAAAAGATCTCTGTAATTCAAGAAATCATATTTGTGTTTGCTGTACATAATAACATGCAGTAGAAGAAGTTATTTTCATTAATTATCGTTGTGCAAAACAGTAAATTCCCGTGAGAAGTGCAGGTATTAAAATATTATAGAGAAAACAGTTGCATTAAGTAGTGAATGCATTTTTTTTTAGTTGTTGATTCCACAAAAGGAAGCATTTATATAATCACATAATGGGGTTCATCACCGTGTGCTCCGTGTCAACAACTGCGACAGGCGTTACCTAATCCACCAATCGTAATACATAAATGTCAGATATTAACAAATGCAAACTTTTAAATTTAAGAAATCTTTTCTAAACAACAGCACATTTTTTCAAATATCTAATATAATATCACCGATCAAGTTGTATGTTTACCTTGTGTTAGTTGTGTTAGTTGTTTACCCAATCCTTCAAAAATTGCATTGTATGAAATGTTGACTAGTTACTATGGGTCAACTACATAATACATTTCAGAAAATAATTATAGACATTATAGCATCACTGTACTATTTTAAAAAAAAAATTACAAGACGTTTCTAATATGTATTAAAACACCTGAACTTGAAAACATTTATATGAATGTATGAATAATTAAATACAAATTGATATAAATATGTTGGTATCTAAGAAACTAGCAAATATAATCCATTGTTGTGAATAGTTTATTCTCTACTCTGATATTAATTGATCACATACCCAATCTACAAATATTAATATCAATGTTTATTGTACACTTGATAGTACTAATTTTCAAACTTGTAATCAATGTCCTTAAATAACATTGACATAAATATTTTCCCACGCTGTTGTTTTGCGTGACCATTTTTACAATCATGTTGCTTTCTGCTTAATATAATATTGAACTCCATGATAGAGCAGAAAAATTGCTACAAGTCGCGGAAACAAATAAAATGGTGACAAACTAGAACGCATTCAGCATGATGTTTTCAGTAAATATTTTCTATTGACATTTTTAAATTATGAAAGCATTGATTGGATGAACATATATTTATTTTTATTATTCTTATTGCTGGAACCATACGTTAAGAATTCATAGTTTTCAACCCACAGAGATGCCAAGCGCGTCAAAAATGTAGCAGACACGCACGACCTCTCGTTGAGGATTGTCAGGTCATAATTAATAAAACTTGACAAAGGTCATATTTGGTAAACTATTTGGAAAGTGCCAAGCTCCTTACTTGGTAAAAAATCAATAATAGAAGACTCGTTGTAGACGCTTGAAAATGAGGGAAAACAAAATTGTATTCCATTTTGTCATTCTTTCCCGAATTTTTGTATGTTCACGTGTTCCGGTTCTGAATATAGCCGAAATACTGCTATCTTGACATAAACCAATCATACAATCATTCGTTCACTCACCCAATCAATCACCAGTCAATCACCTATTGATGACAATTTTAAGTCAGCTAGGAGTTATTTAATTGTGTCCCAATAGATATACCTCTACTTATTACATATTTGTTTTCTCAAATTCTTTTCTTGTGCTGTAATTTACATTCCACATCATAAGTTGATATGATGTGAACTTTTTCATACAAACATTCATGTGATATAATTGCAAAATTACACACACATTACAATAACCCATGTGTTTATTATGTTTGCATGCATGACCATGAAAACCTATGGTTCATTCATAAGTATTAGTAGGATTTCGCATTAATGGCAGCTTTGGTAGTTATAACTATTCCGATACTTAAATGGTCTCACAACAGTTCAGGAAATGGAATCAATGATAGAAATTGAACATAGCTATAGCCCATGTTTACACCACAACTTGTCCTACGTCCAAATAACAAAATGGTTGGCAGTTGATCTTAGTATTAAAATTTTCGCAATTGTCAATGTAGGCCTTCATGTTTTGCCTCTATTATACCCTTTTATCAAGATTAATGTGTATTGACTTTATTCCAGTTTTTAAGCGCAGCCTTCTCATAGTCGTAGTTTAATCGCTTTTCGGAATTTAATATCAATCATTGCGAGTTGTTCGATTAAGCCGGATGTTAAAGATTCATTGCATGTTGTGACAAGAATTAATAACACATGCTAAGTGATTTATAATTGCAATTTAATAATGCACTTTAACCATGTTTGAAAGGTTATGGAAATTACCTTACGGTACCATGAATTAATATTTTTTTATCTTAATACATCTCAGATTTACAATTCATTACTCAGCAATTTGTTACGTGTTAAAGCACTTGACAGTTGTTATACGCATATTGACCTTTATTTTAATTAAAACAATTTGTACGTGGTAATTAAATTCGCATTATAATGAGTCACTGTTCACTTGTCAGTAAAATTTACTATTAAAAGATTTGAATCACTCATATTAATTATAAAGTGTTTTTAACTAAATTCATAGTACAATTTTAATTTTATTGCTTAATATATAAAGAACGATTTTTTAAGTGACATAACGTTAAGTCAGAAAAAGTGATATAACCTTATTAACAACGAGGATAGTTTGATCAATTCACGACTATTTTAATGCTTGTTTCTGAAAAATCAAACTTTCCACGCAATTACAAATACAATTGAGGTCTTTACTCACATTGTTTCTCGATACTTTCATTCTGATAACTAGGAAAGTTTATTTGGGGCTCAATCGAACGATTATAAAGGTATAACGTTAAAGAATATTAAACCGATTTATTTTGATTTTCGAGCTTCCCCGAACAGTGCTTTATGTACAAGTAATTAACTTAAATTGTTCACGTGGCTGCCACAGTGCAATTATGTGTTCCAGCCTAACTGCGGACAGGTTTGCTACACACCAACCATTTTTGACTGGGATTGCAGGTGATTGTACTAACAGTCCGGATTCTCACCGGATACTTTTGTTCCTTCCCCCCAAATAAAAGTGAGATGCCATTATATCGCCGAACAATTCTAAAGTGGTGTTAAATTACATTGAAAAAAACAAACAAACCAATTCATGTTTATGGTACTTAACAAAATATCAATAATTATGTTCTGTTAACATTTAAAATCATACATTTAATCATGTCTTAACACTGTACTTATTTATTTCAGTAATACAAATGCAATCAGTTAGAATATTTTCAATATAGATTAGAGTTTACTGGAAGGTCTAGGTTCCACCACAGAACATGAAAACGCCTTCTAAGTGGGTTAATAGGAAAAATATATCGTTAATAGGGGTTTCAGGTAATAATCCGAAAGGCCTTATTGAAGACCATATTTGATAATTTGTTATTGGCGTGTCATGCTTCTTGCTACATGTGGAAAGAGTGGTTTTGTGCAAATATCTTCACCTTTACGTGGTAGTCGGAATAATATGGCATTAATGGATACAATTTCTTCAATGGTTTCCATGGTTTCTTTGAAATGATGTTATTAACAATACAATTTGATCTTTTTTGTTTGTTTCTGTTTAATAAAAGTTTTCTGATCCCCTTTTTTACATGTCATTTCTTTAAGTTTACAATTAAACAACAAGAAATAATTAATAAAAATGTGTTTTCCATTGTCAAAAGTGTTAAACGATTTTATCTTTGTCTCAAGTATTCTTTTAATTAAAGATTGTATGTTTGAATCTACAAAAGAAAAATTGAAAATGAAAAAATGGCAAGTTAATCTAACGGTATTGTGAAAAACATTTGTACTTTAATTACTGTTTAATAGTATTTGAAAGAATTTAAAAAAAAATGTCAATTGGTTATAACGATCAACTCTAGAGGTAGAATTTAAAATGGTGTTTTAAGATGACATTTGGGGACATTTAGAACATTATCACTTAGTCTCTTGAACACATTTTCTATTGAAGTGTTAATGTTGTCTAACGCTTTAAGTTTGCTACAGGAAATAAGAGTTAAATTGTTCAGAAGACTAGTTAATATATTCAATCATGCATTTATTCACCCATTAATATATAAATACATCGATCTATTGCTTTTTTCAATATAAGGTGATATTTTTCCTAGACGTTCTGTCACCTAAAAAGTCGTCTTGTATATATTATTGTATATATCCAGCTGGCAAATTTCAACTTATTCAAAAATAAAACCTAAAACCATATATGTTTTGCTAAATGTGATTTATTTCATATTATGAGAATATATCTACAGAAACTTTTTTTATTGCAATATATTTTACAATTTGAAATTTAAATGAATTTTCATAATGTGCCGCCAGTGAGAGCAGTAAGTAATTTGTATTCAATTTAAGCGTATAAAATGCTTTAAAACCTTTTTTACTCAATCTAACCTGGTATTAACAGATGACGGCGGTTTGGGTATCATTTTACTTATTTTTTGCCTCTTATATACCTATTTCCATACAAACGTAATTTATGGTTTGTGATCACACCGAGTTAATACTTGTATGTTATAAAAGGACAGAATGTTTCATCATCGCACGATTTTTGATAAGCAATAAATGCAGTGATTTTGTTTGATGTATAGTATAAAGTCAATATTATGCAGTTTCGGATGAAACTATATGGTTTTGTTTACAGATCTGAAAGGTTGATATAATTTGCTGCATACTCAAGGGAGACATTTTAGCCTGCTCTATTCCGCACTAAAATGAGATCACTGAAATAATAAAAATGCCAGATTTCAGTGTGAGCTGAAGTCTGGAGTGTTAATCTCTCAAACGTTTTCAAAGATATGACGCAGCTATAGCTAGTAACAAGGGAACTGAGTTTCCTTTAATGGGGACAACACAAACAAAATCCATTCAGTATGTCTGGAAACTGAAAAATGACTGAAGGGATTGTGCAGGCTATTCTGAAAACAGTAAATTGTAGAATTGCTGGTAGTTGCTTCTTTTATTTATCATACAAAGAACAATTTAACCGCAATAAACGTGTTTGTGTATTTCCAGAGAATACATATTTTTGTGATTATAATTTTTGTCAATCAAGTAAATATGGTGTAAAGAGCTGAAATGCGCAAAGAGTGGTCACCTAAAACTACACGTGATGGTTAGACAAAAACAAATAGCAAAAATCGTATGACACCCCATGCAATGGGTTCAATGCAAAATATGACTGAGGCTGCTAAAAAATTTCGTTAATACGATGATAATGTAAATACTTTGTATCTACCTCATACTCCACACGGTTTTATTGTGGACGGTTGATTAAGATTTTGTTTGTTGGTTTGAATGGTGTTTAATCGCCTTTTTCAGCAATTTTTCAGCTATTTCATGGCGTCCTGTTTTTATTGGGCGAGGAGGCCGGGGAACCCGGAGAAAACCCCGGAACAGCGGTAGAAAAACTGACAATCCTTGTAAATTAAGATTGGAGTCGAGTACAACCTGCCTGCTTAGAGGATCGAACCCGCAATCTCAGTGTTGACAGACCACGTGATCAATATTAGACGAACTACCTTGACCACTCGGCCACCGAGGTCCCCGGTTGATTAAAAGTACATAAAGTTCAATAGTTAGGTAATAAACAGTACTGATAAATCAGTATACCATCAGCTCAAAGTAACTTCAAGGATACCTGATTGTTAAACATAAAAGTAAAAAATATAAAAAAATATTGAATTAAGCATTTTAATTGAATCTTAACATGAAAATTGGTATTGTTACAATAGCGAGTCAGACTGTTAACATTCGTATGATTAGATCAAAAACCTAGCATCAAATAGAAACAAAATAATGATGATTAACAATGATTTATTTCAGCTTTGCATAACACCAAGCATTGCATATTTATTCCGCATGATGACAATTTCATTTGAGGAGATCGAAAAATGAAAACCAAATTTTAACGCTTACTAGAAAAAATTTGGCTTGGGACAGACTTCCACCTTTGATATTTGCTTTAGCCTAATCGTTTTTGTTTTGACACCGCACCAGGCACATGATAGAATACATTTTACTTTTCAATAAGGATGCAAATAAGAAACAGAATAATTGAATACATCATTATCATATATGATTGATTGATTGATTGATTGATTAATGGTGTTTAACGCCCGAGCAGCAATATTTCAGCTATATCCAGGCGATGAACATGAAATGGATGATAAAATGAACATGAAATGATGATAAATGAAAATGGGATGGAACACAAGGAAAAATAGGGGTAACGGATTTTAGATTGCCACTGGCAAATGGGAGGATGGATAGGGTCGGGCAATTTAGCCTCCTGTAGCGGGATCGAAATCCCTACTCATAGCGAATACTACAGCAGCGTTCTTTAACGTGCGAGGAACGTGGCATTTTTCCCAACACGGTGCACTAATACGGTTTGCGGTCAGGTTTTCCGTATTATGGCCTGACAACCCCAGCTTGCCAGGGGTACCCCATTCAACCACCTGGGGCACACATCCCAGTCGGTCTTTAGGCAAACCGACCTGACACGCCGGTCAGGGTACTGGGCGCTATTTAGTCGCCTTTTACGACAAGCTAGCGCGACTGCGGTCTATTCTTTTAGCCACCCGGATCCCGCACGGGGCTCATTATCATATATAGTTAATTGCATAGGGTACTATAAAGCACAGCACAAGACCTCCAAAGACTGTATTGTTGACTTTATTATTAATTATTTTTAATATGCTCTTCTGATTTTATAATACAAATAAAGTTTATCATTACTTTTGCCATTTTACCATCTGTTACAATAATTAGACACGTAATAAATGATGACTTTGTTTGTCATGCATTATATATAAAGAACGGTCGATTTGATTTGACATTAAAACTTATTTCATTTGGTGTATAGTGAACACAACGCTATTGGTGATTAATTGAATTGTAATGTTTTTGTTTGGTGCATCTCCTCTTTATGTATTAGCATGCCAGTTACTAACAATAAAACATCCTATAATGCCTCAAATTATATCATTTGTGAAATACAGTTTCGATACCAATAATAATCGTTTACATTAAACCGAAACATAACCCAGCTATAAAAGTAGCAAACATGTATTAAACACACGAGTTTACACTTTAAAGCCTTGTGTTGTCATGATAGAAACGTTGTTCTATTTAAATTGAATTTTTACTACTTTAATTTGTGTCAATGTAACTGATAAATAAGACAAGATGAGCCTGTTCTTAACAGAACACAAATGCAATATCTGGATTTATTTTGGTAACAGGAGAACATCGTTTTGGTTAGGACATAAATGTGATAAACAGCGACCAGATTCTTACCGTGCTATGTTTGCAAACAGTCGACAGTACAACATGTTACACAACCAAGAGACATTGGGAAATGTTCTCATTTGTGCTGAAACTAACGGTCACAGTTGTAAAGCCATATAAGTCCTTATACAGTAGCCAATTTTAGCAGTGATTTTAGGTACTTGTCAATATAGTTAAGCTATCAATCTAAACAATTGACAGCAGAGCAAATAATTTACATTTACTACCAAACCTCGTTCAATGAACAGGAAAAATCGAGAAATTTAGAAGAATATGTTACCATGTTATTAGATATAAGTTTTCAAGGATTGATAAAATATTTTTAGAATACCCCGAACCAAAAAGGGAATCTGTAATTTTTAGAATTGAGTGTGTTTACCGATGAAGTTTCACAAGTGACTGTAGCCAACAACTCAATTTTCTACCTGTAGATCCTTAGAATGGTAAACATTTGATTAACAAAAACTCCTGTGTTATTCAAACTGTTAAAATACTTACATGTAAAGACTTCCAGTTTTGATGCCATTTTACTCATAACGTCATTGACCAAATAGACTTGATACCGTTAGGTTGATTGTTAAACGGCGAGCACCATTCTATCAGGTCTACATTTTTTAATAAGTTAAGTTAAAAATTATTTACATCATTATTAAAAATATATTAGTTTTGTTTTAATGAAAAGTTTGCGTCTAACGTAGTGATGGTATGGGTGACATATATTTTGTTTTAAAATAATTGCTTGTGTGAAATCATTATTTGACAAAAATATTATGTTGTCAGTTGTGTTTACTTTAATTAGATGTTGGAGTTGTCTCGACACACGGTTTTAATACGGCTTGAATTTAACACTAAATTAGTTCTTTTGTTGAAGTAGTCTAACACCAAAATGACTGCAGTGAAATAAGACAATTATTTTACTTCTACGGCTTTTATACCACTGCCTCTAATTTCCGTTTACAGTTTTAGGTTTTCCGCTTGTAATTTTAATTCAAAAGATCTTCAGTACATCTACCAGTAATGTTTTCTTACTAACTTTTAAGCTAATTAATCCACTTTTGTAGAATTTAATAATTACCAGTAATAGTGCAGTTCTAGTCAGTAACTATCTTAAGTATATATGATCTAACCGTTCAATATATCAATAGTACAAATTACAATATACGGTAATTATGATGAACCTCAATCCATACATAAATACACACATCAATGCAATGTCCACCAAAGGGTCATGGCAACGTTAAATATTATATCCCCAGTTAGAAAATACGATGTTAACATCATTTAAAGCTCCAAGGTAACATGCGTGGTAGAAGAGGTACATGTTTTCGAGTGTTCATTAAACCTTTTGTTGGCCGTGTCAATATGTTCGTTCACTAAATTTCATGTCGGTTTCTTTAACTTCCTAGGTAGGATGAAAAGATCTATTTCTATCAAAAGAAAGATTGATGCATCATTTTCGACATTCTTTTCGTCTTTTCAGAGGTGTGCGGTCTGAGCCTTTTCTTAAAGAAAATTGAACATTCATTCACATGAATTTAGAAATCCTTCAGAATTGATGGATTGATGATTAACAATGTTCTCAATAGACAATAAGTGATACATCAGATCCCTTTATATTTCAAATATCCATCTGCTCTTATTGTGTCTTTTAAATGCACCATTTCCCATTAAATCTTCAATCAAAAACAAACATTGCACGACCTAGAAAGTGAACATAACTCAAGCAACCTACCGAATGCACTTGTTCTCATTCTCCTGTCATATACCACACCCTTTTATGTTATTACTAGTGATATGAACATAACTGATTATTAGAAATTAAAAGAAATTATTTCTGGTCCTAAATTCAGAGAAGCTCAACCAGTAAACTGAAATTTTAATTTCAAAACTATGATGGATGGAGTCGAAGACAGTGGAATAATATTGGAAAGAAACAGGACCAAGAGCTGTATGCACTCACACTGGGTAAGATCAATAAAGATTTCGTACAACATCGCATTACGAATCTTAAACACTGCATTAACTTGTATTCAAAAACGATGATGCTATGAGGTGCCTCACTTTCTTAAATGACAAAATTTGTGTACCAGGGCAGACTAGGCTTCAAACAACAAAGGGTTTGTCACATTACTATGAATGTTTCATTAAAGAGGTATGCATCATGGAAAATTATGTTAATTCCACATACAAACGTTCCACATTTGACAAAGACGAAATCCTGGCTAACAATGAGTCCTTCATGACTTTTTTTTAATATTCATTATGAGGTGACAAACATTTTTAAAACTTACCATCTGTATTGTATTCCAAAATTACATACAAATCCTGACAAGGAACGGTACATAGTCGGCTCACCTGTGTGCCCTATAAAAGAGTTGTCATAACAGTTAACTTATCAATTCTCTGGCTGCACTGGTAGAAGGACAATATTGTGAAACTTTCACAAAGTAATGTAAATCATATGCGGTTTTGAAAAGAAATTCTAAAGAACTGAAAAACAATTTGAAACCAAGATGTATTTTTCAACCCTTATTGAGAATTGCCTCTGGCTAAACTTTAAACCCTTTCTAAAAGAAATTATACATTAAGCCATCACACCTGACTCAAATATGTAGTTTTAGGTTACTATGTTTCTACCTAAAACACAAAGGTAAATTGTGGTATAAGGAAGAACAGGTTGATAACATGCTAGGTTTTTTGCGACAACATATTTGTACTTTTAGAACAATGTGTTTTCAGTAGGTAACTGAAATTATAAAAGAGCACCTACTGTGCCCCATTCCTTGTTGATTTCTTTCTGTATTCTTATGAAACTGACTTTTTTGAAAGTCTTACTAAAGAAAAGAATTTAGCAGAACCTACATCATTTAATTTCACGTATAGATATCTTGATAATTGTTCAATTAACAACCCTGAGTGGCACCCTTTAATATATCATGCAGAACTTGAAATGAACGCAAATAGCTTGATCCACATAATTTGTAGACTTACACCTTTAATATGACGCCAATGGTTATCCCAGCACAAGACTTTCCGAAAAACGAGAGCCGAATATTAATTTTAAAATTATAAATTTTTCTGTCTTTTGCAGTAATACTCCAGCATTTTCTTAATTGATCAGGTATGCAAGAGATTGCAGTGAGAGTACTGACTTTTACAAACGTCACCAACATCTTTGGAATAGACATGTAAACTAAGCTAACGAAAACAAGACGTATCCGCGCCTTCAATACGTTTTCTTCTAGATAGTATTTACTAGTGGTGAAATATTCTATCTCGTGTGAAAATTTGATGGCAGATAGTTTTCAGTGTTAACATCAGATGATTTTTGATATACCTATTACTAACTAGTGGTGTTTGATAACAAAGCATTTTCATCAATAAATCAACTCATACACTAAAGAAATAGAACCTAAAGGTTTGGCATGCAATTAAACCTAGTTTAAGCCACCATTACTTTTGAAGTGTATGTAACAAGTCTGGACCATCGCTGAAGTTGCTAAATATTTGGTTTTTGGTTCCCAGTTTTGTCGGTTTCTTGTATTTTGATTTGTTGATTGTCCTCTTGAAAGTTTTTGTAATGTTAATACTTTCAATTTAAATCTTTATATAGGTTAAAGGCTTGTGAGCATAGTTCAAATATTGTTCATTTGCCGTTAAGCATCGATCAATAACATCTTAATCTAATTTGCTATCAGCGTGTTACGTTTTATATATCGAAGAAGTATTTTAATGAACTCTTTAATAAATTAAAACGTTTAAATTATCATTGACATGATGACAAGTACAATAAATTTTAATTTTATATGGTAGGCGTTTTTTGGTATTTATTGAATAAGATCTTCTGTTATTGACCTTGTTATATTTTACAAGATAATTAGGTTATTTGTTTAATACGCCAAAGCTTCAAAGTGCTTAAGTGAAGCAAGAAACAATAAGTTATATGATTATTTGTTACAAAACGTTATTTATACCTATATATCATGTGAGTATTAATGACAAAATAATTCATTGTTGAAGCAATATTGGTCTTATTATTGCATAGTTTTTTCCTGCATTATTATCTTTAAACAATAAAAGTTATGAAAACAATATTCATTTTATATTTAGATACTCATGTGTAAAAAAGATTTGTGGAAAAACGAGGTACTTTTTGCATGCGTTTTTGTATATCACTTTATTTTCGACAATAAAGTGATATACACATATTGACAAAATGTGAATTATAACAAAAACGTGATTCCTATAAACCAGTGGGCAGGAATTGACGTTATGGCGCAAATCGATTCTTATATTTGATTGCAATTAATTCGCAGTTTACACCCACAAAATAAATGCATTGTAAATTTTTAATAAAACTTCACCATCGAATGCTTTCCAAATATTTGTCTTTGGTGCCCACTTTTACTATCGATACTGTAAATAAGTTTCAAATAGCACCCATTAAGTTTTATATAATGTTGCATAATTAAATAATTTTAAAAACAAATCCCCCAAAAAAGTAAATTATGAACTCATGCAACGACGTTAATATAACTATACAAAACAAAAACAAAACCAAATGCATGGTAATATGAAAAACCCATACTAGCTAAAGAAGTCTAATCTCTCATTATCACTGTGATCGAACAATGTCTATGCATATTGTAATTAGATAAGTAAACCCTTAATTTTACCACAATCCTTCAGTCATTTTGAAAAATTTAACATTTGAGGTATTCCTTAAATCATCTAATTAAAGTCTTCTTCAATTACTTTTCTGTTGACGAAATGTTAGCTTGTTGTATTGTTAATTGAATCAAGCTTTGGTATTAAGGACGTGTTCAAATATGTACATGCTTGGTTTGTTTTGTTTGCTGTTGATTTCTGGAAGCTGAATATAAATTGCTCTTCTCACGAAAAAATTAAACTAAAAATAAATGTTTAACGTTGGTGTCAGTCTCTGTAGGCGGTTGTCATGCATGTTTTTATTTATACTGTGAGATGAAGGGTGGAACTTTGAAATTAATTCAATAAGGTTTCCGACAAGACATATAAAAATGAATTAGGTTGTTTCAGACATCAATTATTGGTGAAAGAGGATAGTGTTGTTATAACTAAATGTAAATATTAGTTATTCTCGAAGACTAGAATTCAAATCAGTTTTTAAAGGAAGAAATTTGTTTGACAATTAATTGTGACCAGGTTGCATGATACATAGTTTGCTCCTTGTGTAACTGCAGTAAAAGGTAGGAGTTTTTTTAATTTCTGTAAGAATACATTTGTAAACATTAAATATTAATATTTTTCTGGTTCGTATTGTTAATGTTCCAGTGTGTTTTCCTGTCGTGTTGTATTTGTTAACAGTTTTTGTCAGACATAATTATTATCTGAAGTTCTTTTTTGAAGACGAGTTACATTCAGGCTTTTTGTGTCATCAAAGTAAAACAAACTTTTTTTCTGAGTTATTGTCCATTTTTGTGAAGTGACTCCTTCTTATCGATGTTTAATTTTCATTGATGCATTAATATTTGCAGAAAATTAAATGGTCGATGTTATTTAAGTACATAACCGCCCTGTTTCATTACGTTTTCTTTTAATTGAAAGCTAAATGATCTTGTGTTTTTATGTTTATGTTTTGAAAAATATGCAACTAAAATTTGAGTAAACATAAACATAAACATGAATTCATGATGTCACTGAAAATTATTTTATAACTAATATCTTATTGATTACTACTATTGTTCGTAAAAATTCAAAAGTCATGTTCTAAAGGCATGTTCTTTTTTTGACAGCATATTGTAGTTCTGTAGTTGACGTTTGAACATAAACTTTTCTTAGTTTCAATAATTTTCCTCTCAATATCTTTGTAATTTCATTACTATATAAATATTATTATTTTATCATATATATTTGTTTTACGATATATAGTCTACACTACAAATTTGCTTCATTCAAAGGGATTGTATCTTTCATTGCATTATTGGCGTTTTTCATCTCTTTCATATGAGAGGCTGTAAAACGCTCATTCTTCAGCACCAACGTGTTCATTAACTTTTGAATTTCCATGAAAACATTGCTCAGCCTTTGCTGAGAATTGTTTCCTGTAATTTCTATCAGTTTTTGTTTTATTTTCAGGAATAAAAAAAAATTGAACTGTATGGCGAAAATGTGGGCAAACAATATAATTGCTAGTTTAGTATTCTTCTGTAAGTACAAGTATAGAAAATAATATGTAACTTCAGATTAATACAGCTGGTTGCCTATAAAAAATATCAATCAAACTCGTAGTTAGATTGGAAGGTGTTGAAGAAAATCACAATTGTTATGTATATGTTGATCATTGACCGGACATTACAAAGCAGATATGAAGAGAATGTAATTAATTTCCGTGACAAAAAATTCTAATTAATCATTGTGGATCTTTCTGGGAAATATTGCTTAAATCATTCATTTCAATCATAAGACAAAATCATAGTGCTGACCAGGAAGTCTAGCAAATGGTAATAATGAATACTTATTATACAGGGTCAGAATTTCCATTTATCATTTCCTGAAGTAAAATTATATGCAAATAAAATTTAACGATAAATATCATTTATAGCATTGATTGCCAAACTGCTGTTTAAAACAGCAATATTTTTAGTTTTATTGATGTTGAGGGGTAAGCGTCTTGCGTTTCGACTCAACATAGTACTATTCATTCCTGAAATACGCAATAATGGCCCAAACAATGACGTATATCACCTTTTAACCTTTCAAAAAATTAATTATGATATAAGCCGTATTATCAATGTTCAACAACACACTTTGACAAATTATATATTAAATCATGTTGACGCTCCTTTGTAAAGACGCTAAATTCTTATTTTCTGCAATAGGAGAGTTTTACTGCAAATGAAAAATCCAATGTATTGTTCATCATTAGCGATTTTTGCAAAGATTTCTTTCCAATTATATCCAATATACCATTATTTTTGTTACAGTAAAAAATATTTCCCGCACACTGACATTAGGCATATATGCGAAAGAAATCATTGTTGTTTCCTTTATATTTTATATTTTCTTCTATATTACAAATACTATGTTTAGATATTGTTCATTAAAGTGTTAAACAAACTTTCTATCACTTAATATAAACATGTTTTACATAAATTTATTTCAGTTTTATTGTCCTTGTGTACGTCGGAATACCTCGACGATGAAAGCTTTGGAATGGAGGATAATCCTAGTTGGTGGAAAACATCCGATGAGTCCGATGAAAATACTGACTTATCCGATCAAGCCCAGCTTGTGGATCGACGAAGCTTTAACAGATTTCTATCAAAACACAAAAGCGTTATTCCATACTTCTTTCATGAAGACGGAATAAATTATGGTGGGCGACCCTCAGGAGGATTCAGTCGACCATGGAATAGTCGACCATATGGCATACATCCAAGCTATGGACTTATGTCAATCCGTACCAGAAGTGGACCTTTTGGAATAAACAAAAGAAAGTGATTATGTATACCTCAAACAGTTGCGTTTTCGTGTTTATTTTAAAATCCGTGTGTTTGTTTGTTTGTCTTTTTGTACATTTTAATTACTATTCTTGTAAATATTGACAAAGACGGGATTTGTTTTAACCTTTAGAAAAAGTATGCTTTCTTTTAGTATTTCATTGATAACAGTAACTTGGGGGCTTGTTCTAGAAAAGTAACATAAAGGAATCAACTGTAACAAGATTTATATTGTGTGATTTAATGACATAATTGCATGCCCGTAAACTGTCTTACATGGAATTGGACAATAATAATATCCTCGTATAAAAATAATATTACATTGAAGTCAATGAGTATATTTAAGGCTTGACATGTTGAACTGGATTTTAAGTTGGCTTTAAATGTACATACAGTTGTTGTATGAATGGTAACATATCGTGTGGTTTGAATTGTGAATATGCATCGTATATCTCAGTTTATAACTATGTAAATAATATGTATTTTTATTATAAATAAATGAATATTACTTTCGTGGGATTATCTGGGTATACTAGACTAGTTCTAATCATTATTAGAATGCTGGTGGCAATTATTGATAAAAACTTATATTACACCTTATTGTACCTATCGAGTGGAAATTAAAGATGTTGATGACAGTGTTTGTTACTTAAATCGTGTTCTTAAAATTCGCAACAAGGTACAGTTTCAAATTAAAATCCACGACAAAAGGGATTAACATCCACTACACTTCAACAATAGTACATCCTTTTCAGTTTATGGTGTGTGTATATATCTCAATGATTACAGCTTTCTCCAACAAAGGATTTTTCGAGAGAGCGATTTTCTAAACAGGCAAGGTTTTAGGACAGGCTTGAAAATAAATATTATATCGAAAGTGTAAGAGTCAAACTTTTGATCGTTATCGTGATCGCGCCGCAACGTCCATAGTCATATCCTTTATTTCCTAGACCTTACCTATACATTTCACTATATGAGTTGTTAATATTGACAAAATCACTTACTTCACCACACATGTTTTCTTTTCTATTGGTTTTTTTTCTGTTGTCTTTTTTGCTTCTTTCTTTTTTTTTTTGGTGTTCATTGATTTTGAATTGCGATTAATATTCAGTATTTAATATTTTCTTTGTATTTTTTCTGTTCTGTTTAACACATAGTTTACCTGCTTAAAATACCAGTTTGTATATAAAACTACTTGAGAAGGTACATCTAATTATTATTACTGTCATATAGAGTATATGCGTGTTATTTAAGGGTTGTTTTCAATTGCAGGTTAGATTATTGGATATAGACGATTTGGGGTTGATTTACGCAAAAAAACGCAAAGCGGTTTATGTACAGCGTAAACCCACCCAAAGTCTTCTAATCCAATATACTAACCAACAATTAAAAACAAAATCTTATATTTTTAATTCAATATAATGGAAAGAAATAACAAAAACAATATTTTACAAGTAGTCAGATAATATTTGCAATTTACAATTGGTGTCGTTGCTTGTTGTTTGCGGAAGAATTCGTGTTTAATCAACGTCATCAATACATATAATTCTGACGTCAACAATCAGTCACGTGGTGAAATACCAAGTTAGGTTATACAAAATGGACTAAGTTGCTCAGCTGTTGGGTATTTAAAGAAATTAAAATATCTGATTTTATTATATATCAAGAAAAGAAATGTGAGCCTGTCTTTGGAACAATTTATAATTTCAACCTTATATGTACAACACTAGAGGAACTTCTCTGACAAACATATTATTTTATTCTTATAAGAAACGTTTTAGACGCTGAGCAGACTTCTTCGATTGCCTTAATGCAACAAGATTAAGGCGCTGTCGCTGTAGACGTCAGTTCTATATCACTCTCGTATAATTGTCCTTATTTATATATTTTTCGCGCGACTTAGAAAATGTCGTATACAACAGGCAACGTACATGCGATATGACGAATATATTGTGACGTCATTGCCGGTCGAAAAATATATTGTGACGTCACTTTCAGGGAGTGAACGAACTTCTCTGATGAATATCCGAAAAATTGTCATTTTATATGTTTTAATGTGTACTGTTTGTTATTCTCTTATAGCCTGGAAATTACATCCTGCATAATTCGGCATATTGTTGCAGCGCCACAAAATAAGCCACGCAAACTACATTTGTCATAAGAGAAATAGGTCTCACAAATCGCGTGAATTACATATCGCTTGATATCTTCTCTCATTATGTAATTTTCCTTATATAATTAACTCGCTATGGGCTTGTTTATTATTTTGTTGATATTAAACAACTCCAGATGATATAAAGCGATATACAATTCTCACTCATTGAGAAACCCATAATTATTAAACATCATATTTAAAATGGAAATAGTTTGTAAATGAGATAAAATTTCCAATAATTTAAAATGGATTAAGCAAAGTAACATAGAAGCTGTTTTATAGCTCTCATGATGTCTTGGTTTGTAGTGAATATATTAATCGACCTTTTGCTTAAGCCACTACTGTGTGTTCGTTAAAAAATTTTCGGAGTCATTTGTTTTAATTATAAGAGAATATTCTTTACAATTCGATTTTCTAAATTTTCGTTGCTGAAGTGAAGTTATTTGCCGTTTTACCTGCGATCTCAGGTAATTGTTTCAATATGGTAAAATAATTAGTTTGATAAGGTATAGAAGTGTTCAAGAAAATTGGGTCGGTGATACTTAGTAATACTCTCGAAACGTCTTTGAACACTATACTAAATGCCACTCCCCCCCCCCTTGGAAAAAAATTGTTTACGAGCATTTTTTCAATATTCTATATTTTACCTTGTTATTACGAAAATTCGGTAGAAAAAATGTAGATATGATAACCTGTCCATGTTTTATAGTATGCCTCTGTTGTTAAGTTGTTACAAATCGTCCTTGACTTTTGCTACGGAAATTTCACATAATAAGTCAGCCATTTTTGTTTCTTAAGGAACCTTACGATGTTTACAAATGTTCGTCTGCTTTCGTGACGTTCAATGGTATTCGGACAAACCGCGAGACTTTTCCCGCATAAAGAGCAGATGACATCACCCGAAAGATTTCCAGTAGACAACAGTCGATAGTTCCTAAAGTACACCCGTTCTAATTAAGGTCAAATTTTAGTATGGAAAATCCCCCGTTCAAATTAAAAAAAACGACTTTATTTCAAAACGCTGAACAACTCAGGGAAATAATTATTGATTTCAAAAAGTTCCCTTCTTGATCTACAAAAGGAGCATAAGCTGAACCATACGCGGTAAGCAGTTTTCATTTGTAGCGCAAAAAACACTTTACACCCTACGTCAACACTTAGTATAAGTTGCCATCTATTAAAACACCCCCAATGTATCTTATGTGAACGATATGCTGCAACTTTGTTTGATCTCTTGGTTGTTAAATCGCAAATATCCCCATATAGGAGGTAATATAAAGAACGTATGTGTTTTTACTAAGTGATATCTAGTCAAAACATACTACGCTATCAAAGAAGAATCTCATTGATGAAATTGATGAAAAGGAATCAATGTTATATTCCTTTGGCACTTCAACTTATGCTAGTGAATTTTATCTTTTTTGTCTCTAAATAAACATAAAAAATTTATAAACTCGTTATAAACTCACCCTATCGGAACAACTCAAAACTCTTTTATGCGGGTTGTGTAGCTTATTTGTTTGGTGTACGTTTTAGTGGTTGTTTGTAAGTGAAACAATAAATCACAATATCGTGGTCTTTTTCATTGAACTCACCCTATTGCCAATAATACTGACTGCAGTAAATCATGACAAATAAATTAAGAAATAAGGTAGATTAACTAGAACGAGTTAGAAAACAGTCAATCCATTTGTTTTTACAAAAAGAAATTTATTACTGAAAATGCTTGGTATGTAGTTTTAGGTATGGACGAAAAATGTAACCTCTGTAACGGCTAGAATGAGTTCATTTTGCGAAAACTACAAAAGACGTCTTTATCATCTTTATAATGCAAAGAGTGCCACTTCTGATTCATTTCCAAGTTGAAACCGAACCTATACTCTGCCGTTCGAACTCCAATGTTTTTCCATTTTAGGTATAGAGAGCTTTAACTGGAGTTTGAACAATTTTTGGAATCGTAATGCAGAATATTTAACATCTTGCAGGGTACAGTCTAATATTTTTGTGTTGAGTTAAACTAATGCGCGTATGGCTTAGTAAAGTCTATAACAAAGAAATTTCTAATGACTTATTTATGGTGTAGGACCACCATAGATTGTTTACTCTTCGGCTATATTAAAATTTGATAATTTTGACTATACCTTTGTTTCAAATTATGTGACACTTGTGTCCACTATAAAAATGCACTGGCTGAACATTCTGTCAAAATTTCACAATATGTTTCATGGCATATAAGAAAAAGCGCACAACCTGAAGTTCACGTGGTCTAAAAATCTACTTTCACTTTCTATTTCAGTCCAAAAATAGTGCTTGTCCCTAATTGACTCTCAACATTTTTATGTTCATTTAAAACCAATAAACTTTATCCTCAAGTTTCATAGAATATTCAGCTTTCCAAAAATACCAAATTTATTCTGGTATCATGTGCGGTTCAAATTCTATATGATGCAAGAGTGAACCTGTCTGTTGACTAGTACTACTTTTACGTACAACCTCTGGACTGGTTCCTGGTATTTGGTGGTCCTACACCTAAAGAAGATGTTTTTGTTCAACAAATTAAATAAAATTTTTCCTGGTCTTAGATTTATGTTAGTCGAAACACATTCTAAAATTTTGTTGAATTCCTTTCAGCGGTTTTCAAGAAATGCATGAAAACATACAAAGACCTCACATGCGCGTTATCATGAAAAATTAGCTTGGTGATCAAGAAATGCATTATCCCTTATTTTTTCAATTTCTTAGTTGCAGATGTAAATAGCAAGCTTGGCAATATACATCCAACACAAATGGACTTATTTCACACATAGAAAGGCACTAATTACATAATTTTATCATAAATTTTGCATCTTTTTTAGTTAATTTCACATCCCGCCCCCCTTTTTTACAAAGTGAGATACTGAGTACCTTCAAACTGTTAGGATACGACTTTTATCTCTTGAAATACATTTCAATTAAGAAAAATAGTATGAAACTGTCCTAATTATGCACCTAGTACATCCTGAGAAAGTTTTTGAGTTCAAATTTAAATTTATTGATATTCAGTTGTACTATATTTTGGAGGTGTTCATTAATAGTTTCTAAACTGAGACTAAAATTTTATGAACTTCATTAAACGCGTTCACTATACCATTAAGCTTAATAGTTAAATGAACATTCCTTACTAAAAAAAACCACTAAAATTCAAACTGGCATACAAAGAAACAAAATTATATCTTGCTTTGGTATGAAATTGCAAAAATTGGCCAATTTCCCATTACTGCTCATGTTTAAGGAATTTTTGACAGAAGTACCATCATCTCAAAGTCCAATTATCTTAACAAGTACAATTATTGCATATGGTTACTAGTTTACTAACAAATTTACCCCTAGCAAGCATCAGATTAGAAAATAAATAATTTTAGTATTAACCCATGCCAGCAATGTAACCGACTTTAGCCGCAGGTGTAAAATTGACAAATTCATCTTAAATACACTATCTTTCTGCTTACTAGAATGTCTACCAGTTCTAGTTTTATACATTTTGACCCTTTCATTACATCCAAAACATAAAACAGGAGTTTTTTTTTAAATTAAAGCACATTCTACTAAGCGCGGACCACTGCAGACCCCATAATTTCATACAATATTACATAATACCATATTTAGGCTGAAATTTGACCCCCCTTATAGGTTTTGGCTCTGATAAGTAATTAAAATGGTAGTCTTGGTGATTTACCTTCTTTCAGTAGCATTTTATCAAAAGAAATAGAAGTTGATATACCTGTCTATGGCCTCTTCAGGTGTAGGACCACCATAGATTTTTTACTCTTCGGCTATATTCAAATTTGATAATTTTGACTATACCTTTGTTTCAAATTAAGTGACACTTCTGTCCACTATAAAAATGCACTGGCTGAACATTCTGTCAAAATTTCACAATATGTTTTATAGCATATAAGTAAAAACCCTCAACCTGAAGTCCACGTAGTCTAAAAATCTACTTTCACTTTCTATTTCAGTCCAAAAATAGTGCTTGTCCCTAATTGACTCTCAACATTTTTATGTTCATTTAAAACCAATAAAACTTTATCCTCAAGTTTCATAGAATATTCAGCTTTCCAAAAATACCAAATTTATTCTGGTATCATGTGCGGTGCAAATTCTATATGATGCAAGAGTGAACCTGTCTGTTGACTAGTACTACTTTTACGTACAACCTCTGAACTGGTTCCTGGTATTTGGTGGTCCTACACCTTTATTTAATAGAATTAAAAATTATCGAGCGATTATTTGCTTAACGACCAGAAAACAATAGTTAAGTTATACTGGTGACGAAAACAAGTAAAAAAAGGAAAAGGAATTGACTATCTAAATTCCTACTGCCACTGGAAGCATGGAATATTGGGTAGAGACGAATAATTTGTCTCTTTGTAGCGACTAACTGCGCCTACCCGTTTGAAACGTACAATAGTGGTTTTCATCATGTAAGGAGCATGACACTTTCTGAGCAAAACACCTTCTGAACATGTTACCCAATGTTCGACCGTGGTTGTCTGTATTTTGACTACGACAACATTCTACGAGAAAGACTTCTCTGTTCGCAAACGGGAACGCGTTGTGTAGCTCTTTATGTCAAGCACTGTTCCACCCCTACCCAAGTATGGTCCCAGTAAAAGTATAAGAATAAGAAATTAGCTAGCCACGTAATCGGATTTTTGCTCTTGCATTATTTTTTTTATTTGTGTCTGTATTCTGTTCAGAATATGGTTCCTTGCTATCCATATTTCTATAGAATTATCGTTTTTCTGAGTCCATTTCGGATATACAAAGGGAATATCGCGCAAGATGGTTATATTACATCTCTTGGTAAATCGTGATTTTCAAAAAATTAAAATTCCCAAGTTTTATATGTATCAATTATAATTTCATATTCTTGAATAACAGTTAGTTAAATCTCGTTAGTTTTTTTTCAATCAAATCCATTGAAGGATAAGACCAATCTCTACACAATTATTTTACATTTCAATGATTCATTCCAATAACTTCTTTCCCTCTGAGATATTATTTTTAACGGAATTTCCTCAAATTCCCATAGTATTTCCAGAAGGTGTCAAATGTTTCTGTGTTTCAATTCATCAATTTGTCATGATATCAATGACTATTATAAACGCATTGTTAACAGTTAACAAAATTTTCTTAAGATGCGCAAATATTCTTTATACCGGCACTGAAAACATGTATCCGAATGACTGAATCAAATAGCTATAAACTAACACTCGTGTACATTGTACATTTATAAGTAAATGGTTAATTTATCTCGAAGTCGAGGCATTGTTATTGTTTTGGTTTTTTTTTTTTGGTTTTGCGATTAAATGGGACTCAAGACATCATGTGACATTTTTCTAAATATTTTAGAATAAATATCAGATTCTTGGAAAAATGAATTTTCATTGGCTTTAACGTCTACAAAATTTAAAATATTTACCATTGACTTATACTTTTATGTCAATTTATTTATGATTGGAAAACAAGATTTTATGCATGGAGAAAATATTGATAATACAATTTTAATCAGGTAAGGTTATTCTGCCATCTTTGTGTGTTTTTTATAAACTCAAATTAACTTTTTCTTTGTCATGTGAACACAAAACATAATTTTAGAAGGTTAATCGTCTGACAAAAACGATTCAATAAATTTCAGAGGTTTGTCTTGCACATTCAATCTATACCTCTAAGATATTATTTTACAATTAAAACTATTAAAACATTTATAAATAGACAACTATATGACAGTTAAACTTAAATTAGTTTGTCATGTGTTTCCTTTTATCCAGTTAATGTAGTGGCTATATTAAACAACGTAGTCGTGGAAGTACACAAATAATGTCAGCTCTGCATTCCAACACTATTGTACATGTTGGCTTGACCTTGCAGTCCCTACCTTAGTGTCCTTAGAACAATTAATACATCAACGTTTAATTAGTCTGCATAATTCAAGATTTCAAAAAGTAATTTAGAAAAGTGAAAATGGAGATTTTAAATTTAAGGACTGGAAGTGGTAGGTATCATTGAACGCTCAGATGTACTTTGAGAGGATTTGTTTTATGTATGTTAAAAATGCCAGGATAACGGAAAAGACACAAAAAATATGTTATAACTATTCTTGTCTAACTAATGTACACATAAAAGGAACAATCCCCATGGGTATGTTCGTTATAGCTTTAATCATCAATTATACGTTTTGCAATGATGGCTTTGAAAAGTTATTTAACATTAAAAACTTAAGATATAATAGCAAACACATTTAAATTACGTAATGTCACAGAAAATAGTCCTACGGTTTTCTGGGAAGTCAATCGCAAAAACCTTAAAGAAAGAATTATATGTAATCATAAATAATTTGCTTGTTAACTGTCATTTGGCGGGAAGGAGATTGATCACTTCCTGGGAAAGGACATGTCACCTCTAAAATTCGAAACAATGATAAACTGTTGCATAGTTTAAATTCTTTTAATTTGGCAATCCTTACCAAACTACCCAAGGGATGATAGGTAAAATTTTGACAAATGGATTATAAGACGAACACATTTCCTTTGCGTATTACTAATACAATGAGATTCATATAACTTATTGTTACCGGCAGTCAAATTTTCTCGACATAGATCTATAACTTCCCGCGATTTTTATTTTTAGACATGTTTTGCGTGTTTTAAATATAATCAAGGCAGCTTAATACGAATAACATAGCCGTAGTATTTGGTACCCAACACAATATCTCTACGGCATTTAATACGTTAAAGTAATAGTTATTAATGCCAGCAAACAATGGTAATCAAATGTCACATTTATAGTAAAAACATAATTGTACAAAAAAACCTCTAATCTTGTGCGATAGTGAATTAAATAATTGATATATAAACTTTGCTTATATACCCACTTGATGGGGAATAGATTTGTTGATTGTAAAGAATAATACTAGTTCTACAAAAATTTGAAAGGAACATTGGTTAATGGGGCATACAATTCATAAAAAAGCTATTTTAAAAATGGAGAACTGTAAAATTGTATTTTCAACAACACCAACTGACTTCTACAATGGTAAACAAAGCTGAGATTTGCTCCTCAAATTAAACTCATTGTCAGACAGTAAAATTGCCAACCCTGAAGATCCATATTTCTAAATATATATGTGTACAAATTATTTTCGCTTACAGACATTAGTCAGCCTGTTTCTATTTGAACTGTGTATGTTCTTTCTGTGTGCAATAGTTTGCAGTCAGCCTTTAGATGCTAGATTAAGCCCAACTTTGCATATGAAGAAATATTGATCATTTTGTTCTATTGTTCTATTACTATTAACCATGTGACAAGATCATGAATATTAACCATTTAAACTTGTATCAATTAAATTAATTTGGCTAACGATTTTTCACATTTTTGAAAGTACGCAATAAAGTAATGTCAAATTCAATATGGTGATTATGCAAATGAGATAAAATATCATAACTTCACCATATGGCGGTACCATGAAACAGAGAAACCTGTCTTAGCGACCACTTTAAAAAACGTGTCTGCAAAGTGATTTAATATGAATAATTTGCTAAATAATTTGTATCAAGTTCCTAAAATTGTTGTTACAAATATGTTATGTCATGCGTGTGTCGTTATATAATGTAGCAGGTGTCTAAAATTATGTTATTCAGCATGTTATGTACTGAGTCCAACTGCAGTAAAGAGATGCAAGTTTGTATAATGTAATCATTATAGTAATTATCTTTGTTTTATGTAATACGGGTAGACTGGTCAACCACCTGCAGTCAAGGCACGGTTATTCATTGCATAATCATTCAGTTATTCGTGATCGGATGCTAATAGGCCAGTTAATTTACTGTTAATGAAGATTAAGCAACAGCTTGTGCTTTTGTTTGCTTGTTTAATTATTGTTTAAAGCTACTTTGAGCAATTTTTCAGCTATATCGTGGCGTCCAGTTTTTAATGGGAGAGGAAGCCGGAGTATCCGGAGAAAACTCCCGACCCTCGGTAGAAAACTGGCAATCCTTGAATCGAACCCGCAATCTCAGTGTTGACAGACCACGTGATCAATAGTAGACGAACTACCTTAAGCACTCGTCCACCGAGGCCCCGCTTGTGCTTTTGCATGCGATCATTCTGCCAATTACAATTAAACTGTAACGTTCATTTTACTGATTTTTCAATCTTATGCAAAGTACTTAAATAATACATTTCCTATTATGAAAATATGCATATAAGGAACACTTTCCTAAAAGGTCCAGTAAGCTATATCGATTTATCAATTAATTAAATACATATTATTGTTATGCCCATTCAAGGTAAAAACACACTGTGGCGTCATTTTATACGTGTTGATATGTTTTCATGGTTTTTCTGGTAAAAAAATAGATTTTTTGACTGCCCCAATTTGCAGAGAAATTACAAAAGCTTGTGATCCAAACGAAACTATATATGCGTTGGAGTGATCGGGACTAAATACTGTTAAAGAGGATGCACCAAACTCATCCTGACGAGATATTTAACTTGTTATCTCACCTGGTACAGCCAGGCCGGTTTTGACCAGCCGATGTGATCTAATGTAGCTTCACAAATTGTTGAAGACGAGCATAACTTGGTCTATTCATCCAATGTAAATATTATCAAAATTATACAAATAAATATTAATTCTTAGAAATATAACATATATTTAATATAACAAGAAAATAAAGATAACAGAATAAACAAAACAAATGTGTCTAACAGACCTTTACAAAATCTTAAGATGTTGTGATTCACAATATTGATTTGAACTGATGCTACTTTCATTGTAAATTTATAAACATTTTGTACATCCGGTAGCTCATACTGTTAATCTGTAACAAGAAAATATTCACTTCTTAACCTCCAATAAAAATTCGTCACTTTCAGTTAAGGTTAACATATTTTTTAAGTATATAATTTAGGATAAAAATGTAGGCTGAAAACATATACGTGTATAAAATGTTCGACTCTAACTCTACAATGCAAAACTAGTAAATAAAAAAGTTAACTTCAAAAAGCAGCAAAAATACATAGCAGATGCAAATATAAATACGAGACGCACAGCTGTAAAGATGTGATACAGGTAGTTGTACCTTCACTTAAATGTATGTAATAGATTACAATTAGGAAGTATACAATTTAAATTTTTACATTCAACCTTAGTCTTTGTTTATAAAATATAGTCCAAAACGTTAAACGTATTATGACGCCATATTTCATTAAAGAAATGACAGTAATTCACTGAATCATTGGTTATGCCATTCATTGTGACGTCAAGAAGTAGTTCCGACAAAAGTACATCTTGTATCATCTATATAGATGTTACAAGGTTTTGTATCACATAGGTTGTATCAATCGCTAAATTTTCAGATTTTGACAAAATACATACTTTATTTTAGATAAATGTAAATATTCTACAACCTTCATTTTTGTCCGGTTTTATCTTTTTCACAGAGATATAATTATGTTATAATTAGATATAAAACTTTTAATGCAAAATCTATCCATTATTTATGTGGTTTTCCAATAAAGAAGTAAATTTATATCAATCAAATATCAAATATTTTTAACAAGTACAGATACATAATTCTGTTCATGAATACATTTAATACTATGATGTAAAGTAAGTGATGCTCTATAGTCAATCGCATGAGTAAATCTGCTCTATTTGACCAGGCCTTGATTTCCAGTGTTTGGAATCAACCTTTTCTCATTCGCGAAGGTGGGACCTGTTTTAGGTATAGTTGTTTTCAAGTAAAAGATAATAAACAGAGTACAAAACGCCAACTTACAGTTTTCAGTTAACTCATTTACGTTTGGAAAGTATCATCAGTACCAAGAATATAGTTTACCAGTCAGATAATTTAGCAAAACAATTACACATATTATCAAGATTGTTAGAACGAATAAGGATGTTACTTGGTCCTAGCACTACGAAAACCTACCCCACATGTTTACATTATCACATTTCCTTATGCTAAGAATTTCCGAAATGTAAAAGTGTCAGATAAATGCATACAAATAGGATGACACTGAAATTTAGAGAAATAAGACATCTCTATGACAACAATTGGTTCAAAACTTCATCCTAAAACTAAAGATGCTTCCAATTGAAGGAGATCGTTTTAGTTCGTTATTTCGTTTGATTTCTGGCAGTCTTGCATAAAGTGGCTCCACCTTTGGCAGTGGCATAATGCTGGCTTCAACGATAGGTCCTAATGGGATCGGTCGTTTGGGTTTAAATGCATCAATTGGTGGTAGCCTAAATATAATGTTTGCCACTTCATCTGGCCTGGTCTCTTCGTGCATGTAGGGTGCAGATTCGCTGTCCAAAGTAACACCAACTTTATTACTTCTTTTGCATGACTGACATTTACAGCAAACACATGAAGGGCACCTGAAAGAACATGGCCGACAGCAGGAACATGGCTTTCTACAACATTCCGGACAGCCCCGAGTTTTCAGTAGGAATACTATTAATACTACAAGTCCTATTATTGTCAAAGCGCCTATTACTATCGTGGCATAGAAAACAATACTAGACTGTCCTTCGACTTTAGTTTCTGGAAATAAAGTCAAACAAAGAGTTTTAATATACAGTCAGTACAATACGTTTTGGTATAAACGACCGCATTTATAAAATAGATAAAGATTACTATAAGAATACGTCATTTTAAAATCAGGTTTTTGAAAATTATGTAAGTTTATTCGCTAGTAATACTGAATGTGGAAAAATGGAAAAATACATCATGTGTTATTTGGCTATTCCAACATTTAATGTTGCATCGGTTTAAATTTGATATTGAACTTTTAAATTGTTCAAACATCCATCAGTCGGCCCAAACAAAGGTCATTCTCTTTATATTTCATGCCCTTTGACTTTGGGAGATTTTTACGTCCTACACCGACAACTTAATGCCCTTGGTCGGACGGTACATATCCTTTAAACATCAGGCTGGTTATCAAGGCGAGACACTGGTATCAGCCAGATGGCCCGATTAGGAAAAGTTAAATATACGAATCTGTTTATCACGTCTTTATAAAGTGAGAAAATATAAATACACAACACGCAATCTAAAATAAACTTTAAGAGCTTTAATATGGTGCGTGTGTTAAATGGAAACATCTGCACTTCTAAAATAACCTTTCGAATACAGATTAGTAACACACGTTAACAAAAGGCCACTTATGTCTGTAACAGAAGCTAATAAAAGGCCACTTATTAAACCACGTTGCAAATAACAGCTGTCTACTTTTGTTCATTATCAGATACGCAAATGGACGAAGTTAGAAATAACGGTATGATAGCATTTAAATTACAACGTTAATATGTATATACAAATCATAATTCCACGGACAGTAGTGGTGGCGTGTGTGGAAAGTGCCATAATAAAGACCTATTTTGTTGAAAATTAAAGTTGGCTCAATGCGGATGCTGCATAATTCTTCGTCCACACATTTCCGGTGGCAGTCTAAATTGTGTTCATGTTGGTCTATCTCTTCCCAAGTTAATTTATTGTTTGTGAACTTGCCTTCGTCCTGAATAAAGCTGAAATAATCCTCGCTTGACGTTAAGCAAACATTCTATCAATTAATCAATTATTCAATGACGAGTAGTAAATGTTGTTTGGCACATAATAGATATTATGTTCAAAGCGGTCTGGTATAAAAGTCCTTTATATGAAATAAAATACATACCACAGGTTTCTGAAAAATACAAATTATCAATCGTTAATAAGGATCATTTTTTTTCTTTTCTTTATTAACTTATTACAATTATAAGTCTTGTACTGGAGAGTCGACTTTACAACTGTACTATCGTCTTTAACATATGATGTTTGTTAATTGCGCCTCTCATTTTAGTACTAAAATTGGCATTTTAATGTACTTGTTTCAGTATTTTAGATTTTAGCAAACATATAAATGATTTTTTCGGAGAAAATTTAATGGTGTATATTTGTAATTGTACATAGTATAGTTTGTTTATTTGTATGAATGGTGTTTAAGGCCACTTTCAGCGATTTTTTCAGCTAAATCACGGCGTACAGTTTTTATTGGGGTAGAAAGCCGGAGTACCTGGAGTAAACCCCAACCTTGTCAATTAAGATTGGAGTCAATTGCTCCCTGCCCGCAGCGAGGCTTGATCCGTCAACCTCAGTGTCGACAGACCACGTGATCAATAGTTTTCGAACTACCACTTGGCCATCGAGTCCCCATTATATATATATTTGACACGGCCTTTTTATTCAAACTTTCGCTACTTTTTTTGAAAGAAATGAGCTTACTAAATAATACTGATTGATAAATTATTCTTAAAATATATTATTTCAACTAATGCTCTATACCTGTCTGATTTGTAAAGACATAGAAGTTTCCATTTGTTGTTCCTGTTTCCAGGGCTTGTGACGTTTGGTTCGGGTAACTACAATAGTTTGGTATCTCGGTAGCATAAGCAGTACTTCCCGATGCGCTTACAACCTATAATTAGACAAGTGTAAAAGATTTCAAACTAAGAATATTAGAAAATGACAAATTGTTATACGTGTATATGTTTTCTGCTGTTAAAGGAAGAAATAAGAAGCCATGACTATCAGACAATTCAGACTGAGAACAAGCAATGTGCAAAACACCATATGAACAAAGGGATATCAGGTTTCCGAAAAGGTGAGTATATTGTGCTTCCTTAGTGACACCCTTCGTGTTGCACATGATCTGTCACGAACGGTAGGATAGAATTCATTCTCCAATATTTATATAACTTAATTGAACGCAAAAATATGTAATATGATTGCACATTAATATTAGACAAATTAATGCCATCAATTGGTTTCGCTTAAAGATAACTGAAAAAAAACACGTAGCTTAAAACTGAAAGTTTTGCTACAAGTAATCAGACCTAGAATCCGCATAAACACTGTATACTTACCAGACAAGAGAACTGATAGCCTGTGGTAGGTATCTTGGTGTCGTTGTTCCAAACAGATAGGTAATAGTACCCACCACTGCTGACTGATCTCAGACACACATATTTACCACCGTCTGAAAATATTACAACCACAATATGATATAAAACCTAGCAACCACCGATGGTCAATCTGCACTTGTCTTCACATGTACAGTGAACAGGTTTTTACACACTATGGTTTCTGCGTTTTTGTTATAACTTCAGATTTGCGCCCTCTCATTGGGGCTGTCTGTTCATAATACGGAAAGCTTTGTCGTATTTTCTATGACCCTTATGTTTTCGGTAAGTTGATATAAAATTAATATTATTACAGTATTGGACTGTATTGGATGACTTGAGATTACAACGCTCCTTAAACGCTAAAGGCCCCTTTTGTAGATGTCAATAAGAGTAGGCTCGTTGTAGCCACTATAAAAGACGAAAATTTACTCTCCTTCCTAAATATTCCATACTGTTACAGTGGCATTCCAAATAACTTTCCGTTTTTCCTTATATTTTGCCATTTATTTATCGTTTGGAAATGTTTTCTTAACTTTAATATAGCTGACAGTCTGCTCATTTGAACGTAAGCAAAAATTAATCAATAAATTAAATCAATCACTCAATCAAATTATCTTACTTGAATACTGCATGATACATCCGGTATTATAGGTGTACGTTTGCCCTGTTGTTATTGAACAACCGTCAAACTTTGTTCCTGAACAGGTACGCGAATACGTATCTGTCATCTGTACAATACTATATTTAGCCAATAGTGGACTAGAACAGGTAGCTTCTGCCATACCGGAAGCAGGTGCGCCTAAATAAAAGTTAAGGAATCATGTATCATTCGGTTAAATTACATAAATGACCCTGATGTTTTCGGTAAGTTTATATAAAATAAATATTTATGTTTAATAATATTACATGTATATTGAAAAACAGTGGCAAACAAAAAAACGGATTCGAAACTTACACAATGCATTTAAAGTGTCATTACAAAATATCCACACACAAAATAGTGACAGCATTTACAGCATTAACTGCATAGCATATTAACGCTAACAAAACCAAAAACTAAAATTAATTAAAAAAATTCCTGATAATTTCTTTTTCTTATTGATGGACACTTCTTTATGTACCTGACTATTTTTGTATATTTATACGCGTGAACATGTGTTAATATAATTTATTTTATTGCTGAATGAAACGTCAAACAAACAAAATACTTTATTTTTGGTTTAATTGATTCATAAAAGTATTTTATGACTCTACACATTAAATAGCAAACCATTTTTAATGAAAAGATTGAAAACATAATGTAATAAATCAATAACCCTAAATAGGCAATAGCCATTCCTTAAATAAATGTTCTAAATAGTAAACGTGGTGACTGTGATGATCATTTCTTAATAGTTATGATGTGATATTAATAATCTATGATAGGATGAATTTTCTTTATTGTAGTTTTTATATGTATTGTTTTTTTCTTTGTTTGAATGATGTTTAGCGCCATTTTAAGCAATTTTTCAGCTATATCATCGCGTCCAGTTTTTATTTGGGGAGGAAGACGGAGGACCCGGAGAAAACCCCCGACCTCTGGTAGGAAAA
This sequence comes from Limnoperna fortunei, assembly GCA_944474755.1. Taxonomy (NCBI): domain Eukaryota; kingdom Metazoa; phylum Mollusca; class Bivalvia; order Mytilida; family Modiolidae; genus Limnoperna; species Limnoperna fortunei. The sequence goes on along the minus strand of OX104115.1, from coordinate 72,785,966 downwards.
CTGGCAATCCTTGTCAGTTAGGATTTGAGTTAATAAACATGATAAATATTCCTGGAGATATGAAATATACTTTCGTAACTAGAAACCAAATCACAATTTATATTTGTTATATTCATCATTGATAGATCACGAGAGCTGTATTGGATGCCTAAGCCAGTATACAGTAAGGTTAATTACTTTGGACATTTTTAATGATACTCTTGATTTTTTAACAGTTGTCTTTTAGACGCTTAGCATAGATAACGTTTTAGCGTGTCGTGCTGATATATCAGTATTTTTACTTTGGCGATACGGAAGATTTTACAAACGAATTTACTAAAAAGGCATCGTGCAGAAACACAGTTTTGATTATTTCTTAATTTATAGTTACAGTTGATGCTAATCTGGGCAAGCATTTTGATATAAAAAATGACAAAAATAATTTGCATGTTATCTTATGACATCCAAATGCTAGCTGGACCTCCCTAATGGTTAATATCTAAACGCACCCCCTACGATCTTGTCTTCCACCTAGCGTCAAGTTATCCAAGCGACATTGGATGACCCTTTTACTTATTCCGGATACTTCTGATTGAATTGTGTCTAGTTTATCCGTCGTTTAAAACAACCATTATTAACTCCCATGAATACTGACATAATGACCTAATACTTATCAAATAAATATTTATGTTACTCATCAATTTACGAAGACCAGTGACTGGTTTTAATGATGATTAATTTTTTTATAAAGGGAACAGCCCGCTTACAACAGATGACATTTCAAGATGTTGGTAACGATGAATACTTAAATTATTCGTGAATTTCTTATAGTTTATATTGATCTAATTGTTGGGAAAAAATGTGTGAATACAAATACGGCAAAAAACGAACAACGAGTCTGAACTAGTTACTTTTAAGGTAGTTTTGGTAGAAAATACGTTATGTCATTCTAATCCGTAATAACAAATTGATTGTTATCACCAATCGAGTATTAAAACTGGTTTGCTTCAATAATGTACCTTTTTTGACTAACACAATATATGTGCCGGCCTCGTATGGTGTTGCTCTGTTGCAGGTGTCGTTCATGTTGACCGTCATGCCATCTACAACACCTTTTATGTTGTCATTGTTTGTAGGGTCCACAGCTACAAAATAACGTAGATATCCATTTATATACAAAACGCACATTTTTCAGGTAAATAACATATTATAATAACTACGTCTTGTTTTATCGTTATTAATAAGAGTGTAAAAGCAGTACTTCTTATTTCCGCCTGTTTTTATTTAAATGTTATATTATAAATTAAGTAAACAACCGTAATATTTTATTTTATGCCAATATAGGAACAGGTTAACATACCAATCAATTGAAGGTATCCGCAATCAGGGGAATGGTATGCTTGTAAGATAAGTATTTTTTTCTCTGGGAATGGCAGTGGATACGGTAAGAACAGTTAGCCTCAACGCCCATTACATACAGACATCTTAACGAGCCTTCCGAGATCAAGCCTTAATACATCTCAAATTGAGATTTTCCTCCAATCCTTGAAAATTTCCTCAAATTTTAATTTTTCATCTATCTGATTGGTCAATATTAGAGTTGAGGATAAGTTGAGGAGATCCTCAAATTAAAGATATTTTATGAAACCGGACCCTGTTTCGTGCAGAGAGCGTGGTACGTTCTCCTGACAGGGGACACTGGTGATTCCGCACAACTACAGACATGTATTATTATGTCCAGCTATTTTGCACGAAAAAGACAGTTTGTAGTTGATTTAAGTTAGCTAAAACTAAGAAAAGCGTTGTTTGCTACACTACGTAAAAATGATCATGGGCGGAAAACTTAACAAACTGCAACGCAAATAATTTTTTTTTTACTTTAAGTTTAATCGAGTATCAAAATCCGGGTTTGTGTTTTCTAACATAAAGACAATAAAAACTGAATTGACATGTAATGTAGCCATATCCATTCGTTTTTGCATAGAAACGTGTATTTAAGTTTCTATTTTTATAACACAAATATAACTATTGTTTTAACAGCAAAATGCCTATATACTTACTTGTACCCATATAATAGTAATATTTGTATTCTGATATTCTATAAAGCTCGATGCATAGATACGCTCTAATATTGTTTCCAAAAATAAATGCAGTTTTTGAGGCCCTGCAACAAAACAGATTGTTACAGTTAAAAAATTTTTTTAAATAATTAATATATGTCACATAGAATATCGGCCTGGAGAAAGGTTTACGAATAGCTATCGGACAGCTAGCTACAATGCTAGCGAGATCACAGTTGACAGGTCATTTTAGATTCCTTGCCAGCATTGATGGCGACTAAAGACTCGACGTTTTTATAGACAGCTAGCTTGTGTTGACTAATCCCCAGCTAGATAGCTAACATTAACTATATAGGTTTTAAATAAAACTCAAGCATTTAGCCAGTAGGTGAGCTTCTATCCTTCATTTAAAATTTAGACTATTATGTTTGCCATGTTATAGATATATGTAATCGATAGTCTAAAACGATGTTGAAACTGTCCAGGAAAAGTGTTTAGTGAAATCATCTATATTGGACATTTGGACATACGACTAACCGGCCCGAAATATACCATGAAATTTCAGGCTAACCATCTGTAATGGGATGAAGTACCATAAAATAGGAGAACCAAGTACAGAGGTTTGAAAAGGTATCAACAAATTTGTACACTGTTATACTGGCTACATAATTTGAACTATACTAGATATCAGAATAAATTTTGATATTTTTGAAAGGTTGCGTATTTTATATAAAAATACAGTTTTACTGGTGAAAATTAAACAAACATGTTGAAAGTCAATTAAAGGCAGACTATTAAATTAAATTGAAAGTGAACTAGCGTTCGTTGTCATTGGCAATTAAACGGAGGGGTAATTTTGAAAGAATGCTGACTGGTGCAAAATTGTATGAGACATAGGTGTCTCTGTTTAAATTATAATAAAATTTTACAAAAAGTTAAAGTCATAAAATTTAATTTAGCGAAAAATGTGAAAAATAATGATGGTTTTACACCTACACCAGATTTCTGGATGTATAAATTATAACATCATTAATATCCTTTTAATTTCAAACTGAACTTTGATATAAGTATTTAACTTTATTGATAATTTTACATTTTTTACCCATTAAGACTGGTTAAAAATATAAACAGCGTTTCCATAACACAAAGCGGGGCATAGGTGGCCGAGTCGTTAAGGTAATTAGTCTAATCTTGATCACGTGGTCTGTCAACACTGAGGGCGCATATTCGAGTCTCGCTGCGGACAGGATGCACTCAACTCCAATCTTAATTGACAAGGAGATCGGTTTTTTTTCTCCGGGCTCCGGGTACTTCGTCTTCCTCCCCCCCCCCCCCAATAAAATCTGAACGCCGCGATATAGCTGAAAAACTGCTGAAAATGGCATTAAACATCATCGAATAAACAAAACAAAGCTTTCTAGTAATAAAATGTTTTAATGTACGGAAAAATCAGATCATTGTAAGTAACCAAAGATAATAGAGTTTTCAATAACTGGCGTGGCAACGATGGTCCTTTAAATCTTCTATAGATTGGCAACAAGATTATCAAATCGAAATATTTTGAAAATTGTATGTAAAGAAAATATTATATGAAAAGCCAATTTATAGTTCTAAGGTCCATTAGTTCAATCAATTTGCTATTTAATAGTTGCATAATTTATTAAATAGCATTTGTTATGCTAGACGTTATTTTTAATAATAAAAGTGCAGTTTATGCAGTGTCATCACAGTCACAATATAAGTCCTCCTATTTCACATCGATATAACCCTGAACTACCGTAATACCTAAATTAATGCCAAAAAAGCAAGTTATTATATTTTTATGTCAAGGGCGCAGAAACAACTATTTCTTACGAAAGGGCATTAAAATTCATTACCGAACGGTATTTAAACATATCATAAGTAATTCAAATTCATAAGCCACACAAATTAATAAATAAGTTCTGTTTAAATTGTAGAATAAATATTGCAAACCATACTTTTTCAAATATATTCTAGAGTTTAAATTGAATTAATATATCGGCATTAGGTAACAAATTATCAATTAATGAGAAATATGTACCTTTCAGTTGAGAACAATTGGTTTGCATCTGGCAATTATGAAAACTTGAGTTATGCCTCTTTGAATGTTACTCGGTGTTGCTTATATGAGCATATATTTTTGTGCGCCTTTATGTAACGTATGCCAAAAATTGCCCGGTCATATGCCAGCTGCCTTCCCTAGCCAGTTACTAGAAAACAGATTCAGATCTAGAGTAAATAATACATAACGACGACCTATAACGTGTCACGGCACGAAAATACCAAAAAAGTGGGAGAAAGTGAAAGATTTAGTTTAAATGAGATTGCCATTTTGAGGGTTGTGTTATACTTTGTATACACCTTGACAGTCTACCTTGAAATAAGATGCTCTATCTGTATTAAAAGACAATTATAAGGTAGTAGGCTAGGTTTAATTAAAACTAACAACAAATTCTTATAATATTTACATAATATTTACATAATATTTTTTTTATTGTAGCAAAACTAATTTCAACTGAACCGGTATTAAAACTCAACGTATCTTATGTTTCGTATTGTTTGCAATCACATGAGTGGTCTCCATTGAGGTCATCTTTTTTTCACTTCAATTAGTGGTCTCCCTTGAGTCTTAGTGATATTGATTGGTCTTAAATTTGAAATGTATCGTCGTTTTCCGTCCAGTACTGATATAAATCTACTTACTTTAATAAATAATAATGCCCATCATTCTCATGACAACCGAAATCTAAAGACTGTACAGCTACGGACATATAAATTGGATACCCAGTTATATGCGTATTGTTAAAGGTCAGTGCTCCTTTGTGTGCACTATACCAAATGTCTGTGAGTTCTGATGGAAATGTACATGCAGCATCTGAAAATAGAAACAGTATCACGTTTTATGGGAAACTTTGGTTTCAGAGTTTGAAGTATTAATCATTCGAAAACATGTTTTTACTAGAAAATACATATTTTCATTAAGTGGATGGTTCATTGTTTTCAAATGTTGTATGTGTAGAGTTCATGCAAAATTAAAATAACGAAGAAATATTGGAGATCACGTCGGATAACGGAGTTATTCGCCCCAACGCCGTAACCGATTCTCAATTTGAAGAGTACAAAATATCGATGGTCCTATGGCAATGATTAAACACGCACATTTTATTTATCCTAGAAACCTGAGACCACCATCATTGATCCTAAGTGACATATATTACATTTAAAAATGCCATGGTCAAAGGTCTAAAGTTAAGGTCAAAGTTCATCTTTGGTCTAGTTAGCACTATATCTCAAAAACCATAAAAGATAAAAGTAGACAATAAATAAAAAAAGTCGAGACCTTTATTTGGTATATTTGACCCGAAGCTGTGCGATGAACCGTTTAAGAGTTACAGCCCTTGATTCATTTCGGTTAATCAATATTTTGCTAACAACTTAAAAACTGTTAGAGATAATATTGTAAACATATAGGTTTATAGTGAGCAGTAGGAAATTTCATCCTAGATCAAAGGTCATGGGTCAAGGTCATACCATAGCAACAAGGTAACTGTTATAAAAACTCCTAAACAACCATATATTTTTTAGAATCAGAATGATGTACTTTACTAAGTTATGTCATTTCATAACTGGAAGTGGCATGTTGTGCATAGCAACGGGCATAAAAGTCCTAAACAACCATATATTTATGACTCGGGATCCACTTTCGGTAGTCTAATAACTCATTTTTATGACTGGAAGTGACATTTTGTGCCTAGCAACAGACACGAAAGCCCATAACATCAAATACATTTTCTGACTTTAGAGGGACAGTGGGAAATACCTTATTTGTTGGAACAAATAGCAGTTAAATATTATTTTTATTTTTTATTTTTTTTATATCAAGCAGCTTTTTTGTCTAATGCAAAAGTTTTTTAAACGTCAACTTTCTGTTTGACAATTAAAACAAAATTAGTCTTCAACTTATATATAACATGTTCATTCGTGCGTTTGGGCATTGTTTAAGTCGTCTAAATTTTTGTGCGGTCATCAAAATTCTTAAAATCTGTTATACACCTTTAAATCACACTTTTTGGCAGTTTTTACATTTGCTAATCCGTTTATTAAAACCAGCCACATTAGTTTCCTTGTGGCCTTATCATCAACGCTTGTATGAATTATTATATATTCCAAATATTATATTGATTGTATGTATATACCAATTATGTATATACCAATGTGGTTTAAACTTATACAGTAATTCTTTATTTAAATTTATTAGATTAATGGGCCCTTCGATATATGTGCAGTAGAAACTTGTGAGGAACGAATGACATTATTTCAGGACTAAAACAAGTTAACAAATAATAAATCAATAGAACAAACGTTCAGATAATTGCGAATGCTGCTAAGGTATCCGACCCATAATTGAAGTCACCGTTTAATTTTATTTTAAGACCAAGAAATGCAGCTTTATTTAATCAATATATTACTAATTAATGATACCAATTAAATATATTGTTGTACTTTGAGTCAAAGTTAACAGTTTTGAGGACAAAAAGTAAGTTGCTCAAATTGTAGTTCCGATGTTTGCCGAATATTACCGAGGTCTGCTCCATTGACAAACAATTGACATCCGGGACACCAAATATGATCACGTGGTCCATTATGGGTCGGATACCTTAAAAGGCTGATTATTGGTAGGGAGGGAAAATCTAACCTTTGTAGCCGTTACAATGACCAACATCAAAACGTGATTGTAGAGTGCATGGAGGGTGGCATTCTTTAAACACTTCACCCATTATGATCCGCGGCCGCGGAAATGAGGCAATGAGTTCGTATTAGTAGTATAGATATAGTACCCCGATTGTTCGTTTTACAGATTTATTTTTTAAACATGGCTAGTCTAGTTTGCAAAAAGGTCTGGTCTACTACATATACATTTGAAACTCTATAACGCCAACCCACTCAGTTGTATATGCATTTGGGTTGTATAGGAATGATTAATAAGCTATAGACATTGACCCATGACATGAATGTGTGTTTGTTTAAATGTAGGTTACCCTTTTTTCTTTTTTTTTGAGATTATGCTGTATCATTATGCTTTATTATAGTTTTTATTGGGAGAAAGCCAGACTACCCGGTGACAACACAAAACGTTTTAAATAACAAAAAGCGATGTATTAGCTTTTTTATCAATTCGAATGAATAATCCATTTGTTCCGTCGCGCGATTTAATAATGGATTTATTTTATAACAGACTTACTGCGTCAGCGAAAACAGGCAATTAACATATGTCTATAGTATATGTTCATGTAAGACTCTAAAGACGTGACATTAAAATATCTCAAAAGATTTAAAACTCCATTTTTTCTGAAAGATACAGTGCCAGTGAATATTCTGTTAATGACCCCTTCCCAATAAATGTGTGAAACATTGCTTATTACATAATGCACTATATAACTTTTTTGTCGTTTAAAATAATGGAAACAATCATTTTATTAAAATGAACTTTTAACGACTGCAGTCAACCTTGCGATAAAACAATTTATTGGACAATTGCAAACCAATTAATTGTTTAGTGATACAGAATGGTAAGATAAAAACCGAAAGACAAAAGATAATCAGACACGAACTTGATTAAAAATTTCTCAAACATTGTTACATATTCTCACCTCTTTAAAATATTTTATAGTCACTGTGATCATTTTCCTCATAAAAATTATACAAATAAGGAAACTGTTTATTTAGAGTGAATTGTAAAAGTCTCACAATTTTTAGTGTAAACCTTATCGATTTTCATTTTAACTTCTTTGATGGATTTTAGCTACAATATCTTAATTTACTTTCACAGTGTGTGAGTTCATAAGAAAGAGAAAAAATACAAATGTAAAAACATCCACAATCAAATCTGTAGTAACAAATAGATTCCGGATTTCTAAAAAAATATTAATTCATCATAACTAATTTAAGTACACTTGGTTGTCGTAAATTGATATTTTGAACTTTGATGCTATTTTTGTTTCTGTAAGTTATTGCCTCTATAGCAAAGATGCTGACAAAACGTGAAATAAAGTACAGACACGTTATTTATCATCGTTCTTTTTTGGTGTAAGGACGTTTCTTTGCAGATAAAATGATATATTCTAAAATCTTTCTTATATTACTTTCCTTTACGTTTATAGTCATCTTTGTCTTGCGCCGGTGTATCGTTTCAACGGAAGTTATTTAGTTTAAACACTTACAGTATATTATTACTGCAGGCTATTTTTTAAAGAAATAAATCAAGATATTTTGAATCATTGTTTACATCGCCTAACTTTGAGTGGGTTGGCATATACACACACGGTGCTTTCTATTAAACTTAATTAAATAAAACATTTAAAATACCCAAAATTCTAATCGAGTTTTTAGTCGCAACAAATCAACGAGAATAACCAAATGCGCGGCTATGCCACCAACTAATATGTTTCAGTACACTACTACTATCGTTTTCTCTTAAAAATCCATTGAACAATTACACCTTTATTTTTCCTGTTGGATAGGAATATCGTATTAAAGAAAAACGTCTATCTAGGTTTTTGTTGTATTTGACAATTTTAATCTGTCATGGATACATGACGTTTATACATATGAAATTAACATAGAAACCCCTGTAAACTTGGTAAAGTTATTATACGGAATTCACAACAATATAGTTTATTGGTCTTTCTTCTTTTGTTTTTACAAGTCATCTTCTCGGAAAATCGTAAAATATATGTTTTCAATGCCAGTCATTCCCTCCAAACCGACCACGTGATGATCTTGAATTATTTTAATATCGACAAAGGAACGGATCAAACTGATAGATTAGCGTATATACCTGGAAGGATGAAACATTGAACGTTTTTCTGTCGTTTGTCTACTGGCGCGTCGCCCATAATATCTATCGTTAACCCAAACTAAATTCGGAAAGTAAAACTGATTATAAGCATGGCGAGCATCATTGTTAATCGATCACAGTTTTTGCTAACGTGAACATCATGTCCTTTGAACGTTTAACTAGGTAAACTTTTAAACAAACAAGAATGACCACAAAGTGTTGCAAATATTTAAGACCTGTTTTATTTGATAAGAAAGAGAGAGATTGATTGGGTGTTTGCTTCACGTCCAGCGTGATAAGAAAGAGGGATTGATTGGATGTTGGCTTCACGTCCAGCGTATAAGAAAGAGAGATTGATTGGATGTTTGCTTCACGTCCAGCGAGCAGTATTTCATCTATATTCAGGACGAGAAAAAGTGGTTGGATGGGACATAGGGAACATTATTTTGACTGCCTGCCACTTGAAAAGTATACATTATTTGGGTAGGGGCGAACAACTTAACGAATCGAGATGTCACCATCTATTTATAAAACGCATTTAGGATAATTCTAATAGAGGCGACAAAGATATACGACAGAATTATCATGGCATAACTTTAGTGTAATTGGTATGGACACATTCTATTGTTTTTATAAAAACTTAGCTGTATGATATAAATAATCATATAAGAGTATTTAAACAAAATGAAAAAAAATATAAACTGGTTGAACTGCTCTGTTCTTGTTTTCGCCCAGCAAAATATTGTTTCGTTAAAAATTCCAACAGACCACTTAAAACAATCGTTTAAATACGTATTGGATAAAACAATAAAGTTTTACAAATATTTGTTAAATCTTAAAAACATATCCAAATACGATAAAACGATTAAAGATTATACAAACATATAATTATTTCGCCTATTGTAGTGAGACTTTAAAATGAAAAGAGTTACATAAATTGATTTTTGGTGATTTGAGGTTAAACGGGTATAAACCAAACAAAAACGTTCAAATATTATTGAAAAAATTTTGTTTCTTTACTGTACCTATACGCCAATTTCAGGATCCTGCCATTTTAAAGTTTTAGAAGGTGTAATATAACGCATCATCGGAACTATTTTTCATAAACAAATTCCTACATGATTAAATGGATATAAAATTATGTTTCTTATAACATAGAATAGCAAATATGATAAAATATTTAAGCAAATTATAAATAAATAAACAATGATAAAAAAAAATATAGTGTAGTAATGGACAGTTCTGTAGATTGTTTCACATATTAACGTTTTGCAGGTTAATGAAATGCAGTAGTCGGTTTCCAGGTTAAATGCAAATCAAGCACAAATTGTGTTTAGAATATCTGGTTCAGGAATATTGATTTGTTTTCAATACGATGATTTTCTTTTTACATGTAGACATATAGACTGGTACATTTGTATATATAAACAGCTTCAGCAGAATTTTTCATTTTTTCGCTTTTAATCTTAATTGCGTTCCTCAGTTCATCACGCATAATGAAATTTTATCCATTTAATATATTTTGTTTGATGTTAAACAAACTACTATCAGCGCGTTATTTTGCAAACTGTCTTTTGAATTCGTGTACAGATATGAACGCAGACACAGACAAGAGAATGACGTTGGTACCAGTTTTCTAACTGGGCAGTCTTTATTTATACATACCAAAAGATTTTGATATAAACACACGCCGTCGGTTTTTCATGTTTATGTGTAAGAAAAGTTAGATTCTAATTATGAAATAGATTATTGCGAGCGGGCTCAATGCGAATTAGAACATGGTCAGACCTTATATTTGTCAATATTTTATACCGAGCGATAGCGAGGTATAAAATGAAGAAAAATATAAGGTCTATATGGTCTGACCATGTTCTAATTCGCATAGAGCACAATTGCAATAATCTATTTCGATTCTAATATGTCTAAGTAATGTTTTAAAATTTCGAACCGGCTCTAAGAGGACGCTTTCAATTGTAAGATTGTTTTTTTCTAAACTAATAAGATATCTCCCGAAACAGCATGTTTAAGTAAAAAATATTGAAATAAACATATATTTATTGACTATACGTACCTTTTCAGCAAAAAGTATTGATAAATCTTAACAAAATTTCAATGTTCCAGTTTGAAATTTTCTAGTTAAGCGTATATGACATCGGAATTCTAATTGTGACGTCATACCATGCTCTTTGCTTATTAGAACCCTTATGTGTTCTCAAAGCGTACGAAGGACGTCATATTAGAATATGACGTCCTGCTTTTTCGCTATCTAAAAAATACGATGTTAAAATTAAAAATAAATCGCACATGCGTTAGTTAACTGTGGCTGCACTCAGTTAAATTTTTATTACAAATAAATCCCAAATTTTAAACAATAATTATCGTTTCTCTTAACAAAGTTGTTATTTTAAGTCTGAATTCTGAGATTTGCATGATTCAACATACTGCCATTAAATTATGTTTCTCAGCACTTAACATTATCACACGCGGGAGGTACGTGGAACAGCCATACAATAGCGCACATTTCTGTCCTGCTGTCGCTCGGGGCAAAATATTCACAAATATGATGCCAACCCATTTTCAAACGACAATATAGTAAGGTATATCCATGAATTATATCTTAATTAATATTTAAAATTTTTATTAACACTTAAAAAACGCTCAATCTTTTAATTTTGTGAATCTGTACTTACAAGAATTGTATTAAATAACTTATTATTATATTAAATACGTATATACAAAAGAAGTCATTCTTGTAGTTTCGAATGAATGCATGAATTGTCAAAAGGTAGAATTCTCAGTCTCATAAGTTTGTTTCAACTTTCATCTTTCTTACTTTGGTATTATCGTCTTCTCTACTGAATTCTAACCAGTATAATTGATAATAAATAGTAAGGTGGAGAACTCACAGATTTAACACACATCAGACGGAAATTTAATGTAAAAATGTGTCATCGGTCAAATAAAATTGTGTTTCTGGGTCCTTTTGTTTCGGACAGGAAACGTATCAAATATCAATGAATTAAATATTATTTCTCTAATCGATGAGTAGAATAGACTACAGCAATTGTGGCCGTCTCATGTAAAAAATAGAAACAATTTGGAACAGTCTAAACAGCGGTAACTACCGACTATTCAAAAGAGTTGATAGTAAACGCGAGTAAATATGACAACTCGAGAATGAAAAGCATATAATAATAATTACTAGTTTTATGTTAACAATGCATGACGTTCAGTATTATTTTGTTTTTAACAGTTTTAACTATGGAAATGTCGTATGAAAGGGGTATATTCATTGGCCAGACAATACAAATTGTTATGTTAACATTCATCGTTATCTAATATAAATTGTTTATTATCCATTTAAACTTTTAATTTTTCGAAATTTGAAACCCCCCAAAAAACGATCTTTTACTGACAAACAAAAGTGTGTATGAACAATAGTCTAATTACCATCCATTTAAAATTTAAATGTGTAGAAATTTAAAACCGTTTAATAAAACTTTTCAATGAACAAACAAAAGTGTATATGAACCTAAGTTTATACAACAATTGTCTGTAGAAATGTTCATTTAGCCCTATATGTGCATGTATGAGCTTAATTGGTTTCTGTCAAAAGTTGAGAGCGAGGCAGGGGAGTATTAAATACGAAAACATACTTCTGTGTAATTTATCTTGGTTACCAACAAAAAAATGTGAAGATATCAGCAGTGTTGGTGTGGTGTCTGTCAAAATTTAAGAGCGAAGCATAAAACTATTAGATATGAAACAAAAAATTCGTTTTAATTTCGTTATAAATAAAAATATACATCTATAGGCATTTGTGGTTCAAAAGTTGAGGGCGAATCAGGAGACTTTAATAGTTACGAAAAAACAACTGTCCCTCTGAATTTCATTTGCCCATTAAAAATATACAGTCCTATTATAGTAATGGTTACTGTGCAGGTTTATATCAATCCTTATGACAAGAAACATTGTTTTTTTTCTGCAAAAAATGCAAATAAGTCTCTTCTAAAATGTAATTTGAAAAGTAAGATGATATTTCAGTCTTACTTACCACTGGGTAATACTTCAGTATGTTTGACTTACCGCGAAGAATCTGTACAGTATGAAATTGGTAGAAGGTAAAAAGACTTCAGTGAAACAAAGACCATTTGTCTATGATAGACAACATTAGACCTATCTATATGTTAGGCTTAGTACACCATAGAATTACTTACACGTATATGTAAGATCGATTAAAAATGGAAATAAATATACTTACCAGTGGTGGTGGTAATGGAATAGACAACAAGCAATATTAATTCCGCCAAAGTGTTGCTAATTTTCATTTCTGCCGTTTTTCATAATTGTCAGAATTATATATGGATTCTTTTCCTGTTTACTTTGATAGGGTAGTTTGTTTTAAAAAAAATCACATAATCAGTGTAAAAATTATTCTTTTAAATCTATCCGTTACTTCTGACAATCTGATTTTAAACTCTGTCTGGTTATCTCAAATAGGAATGCTTTACTTTTCTTTTTAAAACACAAAGTAAACGATTATAAATCAATGTTGCATATAGGCAACGAATACACAAATACTGAAAGCGTTAATCCGTTGTAATTAGTAAATATAGAGTTATAGGATTATAAAACAACAGACTTAAACTCTGTGACGGATAAAAGGCCGGTTGTAACACCTCTATGCAGGTCCAATGTGCCAGTTCAAATATATTTAAAGCGATATTTAAAATTTGGAATACATATTTTTCTTTTCAAAATGAACAACGTTGTTTTTCACATGAATCATTGTGATCGGTCAGGCACTTGTTTGTCTATATTAAATGTATGCTAATTGTGTTTTTCTCACCTTTTATTTTAGGGTGACAGAGAGAAATCTTTATCGTAAATCGTTTGGTATAGTGATCAAAACGTTTTCATTCGTTGTTCACATTAAATGATTTTATTATTCATTACTTTTAAAATTCGATAATGAATTTAACAATCATAAAACCAAAGATGAAGACATACTGAAAAGGCTTTAATTTGGAGGAAAATTAACGAACAATATCACCCTAAAAGATTTCTATTGGTAATCAAAATTCCAGTCAGATTAAAATTAAGTTTGCGTAATCAACCAGAAAAAGGCAGATAGTTGTGATGAGATTTCGGGTGTTTATTTTAATTTATTTGTAAATTCAAAAATTGAAAAAAAGATTTATTCGGACGTTGGTTTATGGCCATTGAGATCTATGTACATCGGATATGATATGATCCGCAACGTAAAACTCAAATATCGTATAACGTATGCTAAACAGCATCAATGGTAATCTCAAATCAATAACAATCTTAGGTCTGGCTTTCTTATTTCATTAATCTCAGATTAAAGGGCAAATACCTCGAACCTGTTAACCCGAATTAATAATCCGTTATTTCTTATTAACAATCCAATTTCTCGTAAAAACTATCGTTAATGGAAATACTGAATTGTTACCACGAATTGGCAATCTGGAATCTCGAATTGAGAGTCCTTTATCTTGGTTTGTCGCCCCGTGCGGGATCCGGGTGGCTATAAGAATAGACCGCAGTCGCGCTAGCTTGTCGTAAAAGGCGACTAAATAGCGCCCAGTACCCTGACCGGCGTGTCAGGTCGGTTTGCCTAAAGACCCACTGGGATGTGTGCCCCAGGTGGTTGAATGGGGTACCCCTGGCAAGCTGGAGTTGTCAGGCCATAATACGGAAAAACTGACCGCAAACCATATTAGTGCATTGTGTTGGGAAAAATGCCACGTTCTTCGCACGTTAAAGAACGCTGCTGTAGTATTCGCTATGAGTAGGGATTTCGATCCCGCTACAGGAGGCTAAATTGCCCGACCCTATCCATCATCCCATTTGCCAGTGGCAATCTAAAATCCGTTACCCCTATTTTTCCTTGTGTCCCATCCCATTTTCATTCATCATCATTTCATGTTCATTTTATCATCCATTTCATGTTCATCGCCTGAATATAGCTGAAATATTGCTGCTCGGGCGTTAAACACCATTAATCAATCAATCAATCAATCTTGGTGTGTCATCAATTGTTATTTTTAGAACAGAGACTGTGATCATCCGACAATTTTCTACGACAATTCCATCAACATTTAGTTACAAAAATTTAAGTAATTTAATTGAAAAAAGAAAAAGATTGAACAAGTTTTGTACATTTGTGTTCTATTTTTAACAACGATGACTTTCCGAATGAAAAAATGAGATCGCACGTATAATTCAGGTTTTGGTGCATTTGTCACAGTAGGTGCCCGGAAGATTTTAAAGGTTAAAGGGCATTGATTGTCAATTTATATTAATAGCTTTCAACTAAAATAATTAATTTTGACAAGAAAAACATAACATGACTTATTTTAAGTTATACCTGTCACTGAATTAAGCTTAGATGTTGCATTTTGGACGTTACGTGAAAATTTCTTTAATACATATTTAACATATTTCCCACGTGGCCTTTTTTCGACATTATTAGAGGTGTAAGTTAGAGCCTGCCCCCGGAAAGATTTTCATGACTCCAAACTTCATTAACAAGAATGGCTGGTTTTCGTGTCGAATTGTGAGGGTTCCTAATGGGTAGCTATTCGCTTAATTTTGATAACAAATATGAAGGCTTGTCAAATGATTTGTTTGTCGCTTTTACACATAGTAATTCCGCATCGAATTAGATAATGTGTGTATTGACTATTGCCAATCGTCGTAGTGAACTATTGTCTTCACCTTGTGTCTGTCAGTCGTAATCTTAAACAAAAATGAAAAGTTGAGTCTGTCCATCATTCCGCATAAAAGACACTTTCCAATAGGACATGAAGGTAATTATTTTAAATTCAAAGTTAATTTCTTCTTTAAAACAATAAAAACGATTTTAAACCAAACTTAGTCATCCTGGCTGAGGATCTTTCAACCTAATTATATAGTATAAAGCCAAAGCTAGCCCATAATATAAATACACGGAAAACGTATTGGTTAAACACCAAGTGTAATGTTTTTCTTAAAATTATGATTAGTGATTAAATAAAATAGTAAATATTTGATTGCCCATGATTGCTGTCAGTTGAGCGATACAAGATCCCATGGGACTCTATTTAAAAAAAAACGCACCAAATAAAGTACAAAACCCTAACATACTACTTTATACCTTAGAATACATGCTTTTAACTATAATTAGTGTAAATAGCATATGAATTAAGCAAGCAAACATCTGTTTCGGACATTTTCGTTGAGTCATAAGTATTGTTTCCTATTCCTGGATTTACTTTTTCCAAGGCATGACAATGAGTAATTCCACGGGTGTCTAATTAGAGGCAGGCACTGCTTACTCGTCCGGAGTGCACCCATGGTTTGCATTGGTTTTAGGCTACTCTCTGTTTTTGTGTTTTTGGTTTTTTGTTATGTTGTGTATGTTTGTCTATATCTGGATTTGTAACTGTCCCTTGACGTTTAGGTCTTGTTGTTCTGTCGGTTTTCTTTGCTGTATATTTATATCATTGTATCATGCGCATACCTGTTATTTTATAACGAACACATGCTTGCTCAATTTCCCATTATCTACATGATGTAGTCCTGTGTTGTTTCTATGCTGTTTGTAATTCATTCATCTGACATAAGCTACTAGCCATTACTTTGGCATTCATAGTCCGTATTTATGTTTTTTTTAAATCTGATGAAATTGATTAATTTATTGATTAATTGATTTGAAAACGAGTTATATATTGAAGAATTGGGATGACCAAGATACAAGATATTGTGTTGGTGCCACTTAAAAATTACCAGTGTTAAGGAAAGGGTAAAATGATGCCCTTTAAGAACTGTATCTGACAGTTCTGCATGCAAATCATGAATGTTGATGTTACTGAAAGTAGAAATGTTATTAAACATCTGGGACCAAAAGGGTTCGAAGTGATCGCCCCAAAGAGCTACCCAGTGGGTCCCAGGTAGCGGATATGGTAGGCCCTATCGTTGGAGGGCTTCCAGGTCAAAAGACGAAAAGCCTGACTGCGGACCATAGTGGGTAACGTGTTTGGAGGTTGCCACGCTCCGTGAATGATAAAGACCCTTTTTGTAGATGTCGGGAAGAAAAGGCTCCTTGTAGCAGCTACAGAAGACTAAAAGTTCGCCAAATCCAACTATTCATATTTTTTACAGCGACATTCAAAAATATCTGCCCTTGTGTTCTCATATTAAATTTCCGTTGATTTCTTGTTTGTTAGCTGAAAATAGCCGAAATACTGCTTGCTTGACGTAAAGAAAACATCAAATCACTCAAGCTATTAAACATCATTAAAAATATTAATTGACTGGAATAATAAATTGTCTTATTTAATCTATATTCAGTACAGTTGTGGCAATCTCAGTCTTTCTATAAAATTTCATCTGTTGACTATAGGCCGAATATGCAACACGTCCGACATAGCACCACCGTGGTTCATAATTTTACATTAGGTAAAAAAGATTATGATCAATCCAAAAATCACGTATTACGAACGTAATTCAGATGACGGATTATTTTGAATCAACTTATTAGAATTCAAGATTATAAATTTCTATATATATTGTAATTATAAGTGGCTCGTGGGTTCTTTCGTACTGTATATCTGTCTATTATGCGATATATTTCTTATGTTATTGTTATACTATTTCTGTTTGTTTTAATGGTGTTTAACGTCACTTTCAGTATTTTTTCAGCTATATAATGGTGTCTAGTTTTTATTTGGGGGAGGAAGGCAAATTCCACGATTTTCGGCATGAATACTGTTATTTTTCCAACAAGATTGGAGTCGAGTACACCCTGCCCGCGGTGAGACTAGAGCCCGCAATCTTGTTGACAGTATACTGTTACTTAAACAGCGACAAATGAGGTATTTATAAATATAGTTATTTATCAATATTTACAGTTTAAAAATATGTTCACGCAAAATTAAAATTTCGCTTTAGTCGCGTGTAAAATTGGGATTAGTCGTGTCGAGTTTTGGTCACATTTCGATGAATTATGTAATTAGCATTAGATAAGGTCCATATGTTTCCTGCTATATCGTTCATGGGAATCTGTGACGACTGAATTTCAAACAGATTAATATTTATAAAATGGTACTGTATAATTGATTAACTTTGATCAATTGGTTTAGTTGATGAATGGTCGACGAAGCAATATTTGAGCCAAAGTAGAGAGTTAACAAGGAGCCAATTGATGCTAATCCTTTAGATGTATTTAAAATTGGAATTTCAAATATAACATTTTTAAATTGATATACAATAATCGTGAGAACCAAACGGGTCATTAACTGTGACGATAGGTACGGAAATAACTGAAAAACATATAACTAATAAATAATATATGAGCGAATTGTTCTACACACGATATTTAACAATTATTATAAATCAACGATGTAATTGTGCGGAATCATTCAACTATTAATAATAATTGTTTTACGCATGCCGATGCGCATGCCGATGCTTGTTGTAGGTGTAATAATAGTTTATAACAATACAGGGTATAACTTGTAATTACCGGTCATAAAAGTTGACGTCGTAATTTAATGATCCGTTTTTATTTTTTATTAATTGAAACATAAGGTCTTGACATAAGTAACGCCCCTTTTTTTTAAACAATAAATACGTTAAATTTAGGGGAAATTTTATAATCTTTCACTGGATTAAACACAATTGATTGTGAATATATAAATTAATGTTCGTGATTACCTGCATGTTAAATACTTTATTCTGATCTTTTCATATGTTATAGGTCAAACAATATCTTACCCAAAATATACTTCAGGACTTTTCAAACTTTTTAATTAACAAAGCTCAGACATATTACTGTGACGCACGAGGTACATAGGAAAACATATATAACATGGAAAAATCATCAGTAACACTAAAACCCAAAGACAAATTGGGTAGTCAGAAACATAGTATTTTATTTACAAGATCGTGAAAAAACATTGGTTTTTTTAAAGGAAAGCGATTTATAATTAAAAAATATAATGACATTTATATCAATTCTAGTGCATAAAGGGACCCCACAAAGTGTCACCTAACGTTCTGCGTCATTAAATAACAAATACTTTTAATATTAAATGATTAAACACGGATTTTTGTGCAATAGTTTATTGGATCCGGTCAATTAGTTTAGCGTAGGAATGTTTCAATATGTATTAAATTTAATTTGGATCGTGCCTCATTTGAATTCAATTGGATTATTTTTTTTCTTTTTAGAGAAAGGGAGAGTGAAAATATACGTACCTTGCCTTACATCAGACGCTCTTAAATGTTAATTGAATGCAAAACTGTCATAACTCTGTTCATGATTTGCTGATGGTCCCTGCAGCGAAAATTGCGTTTAATATAATAATCTATCTGTATATTATCCATAATCTCATATTTTGGCTAGCTAACCATATGACAGCAATATCGATGCTTATTATGCTTATGAGTCGTAAAAATTAATTCAAAGGAAATAATGTAAAATGAACCAACTTAATATAAGATAATTTAATTTACGTGTTATGTAAATAATAATCATAGGAAGTTTTAACCTATATTAATAAGCCAGCTTATAGCTTATTAGACTTCATTTCACGTTTATAAATGATAACCATATATAGAATTTTAAAAACATTACGTGTGCCAGCTTAATAAAAAAATATTGCATTTTAAGCCCTCTTTACAAGCCATAATCAATGGTAACGTCGATTTTTCTATGGTTAGCTCGTCATAACCCTAAATATTAGGGCCATAATACTAGATTCTGGATAATTACTCATCTGATTTTAAGATGTTGTCTTCTGCCCAATATGGAAAAATACGGCTTTTTGGACATTAGGGAAATGTGTTACGTGTTATGAATTCAGTTTTTAATTTGTTTAAAAATATAGCTTTATTATAATATATAAAATATATTAGCGTTGGTACTTTCTTTTTGAACGCAAATTTAGCTTTAGACAGTTATACTTGGGGAAAACATGCTTTTGTAGTTGAAGTGAAAAATGTGTTTGTGCATCCTTTTCTCCGTTTATTTATTGTTTGTTAATACATTCCTCTACTTTTTTGTTTTTAAACTAGTTTCTCGCCCTAAATATATGAAATTTTACTTACTGGACGTTAAATCAATCAATCAATCAATCAATAATTGTTACACATTATACAAAAATTGGTCAGTTTTATATTTTGTGGGATTAACATGTGTTATCTTTATAAATTTCACTTCTGCTATACAATGAATTGCTGCTATCGTTATAACCACACTTTAATAATATTTATACAGCGGCAAATAAAATCATTTGTATTTGATTCAAGAGTAACCTGACTCGGTAACATCCAAATCATTAACCTGGACAATGTCATTGTTCTTTGTTAAATTGAACTGCTTTTGGTGTCTCTTTGATTGAATCCATAATTTGTTTATGATATGATTTTTAATTATTGTTGTGGAATGGTTTGTCTTAGTTTTCTTTTAATTGATATGCAAGTTAATGTACAGTGTACGGGGTGGAACTTGTATGACATCACAATTTTAAAGTGTTCAATAGCTATTGCTCCACCCCTTGTATGGCTTACCATTAAGATGCGATTAAGTACAAATTTTTAAGGGGATATTCACTTCCGCCATGTTTTCTAGCTTCAACAATACAACATTTTAACTAATAATTCATATTTTCAGCCAAGTGGTTAAGGTAGTTCGTCTACTATTGATCACGGGTTCTGTCAACACTGAGGATGCGGGTTCGAGTCTCACTGCTTGCAGAGTGCACTCGACTTCAATCTTAATTGACAAGTATTTTCCTACCTCATGTTGGGGTTTTCTCATGGTACTCTGGCTTCCTCCCCTAAAAACTTTGCACCAGTTGCTGCAAGTGACGTTTAACAATATTCAAACAAACAAACAAACAAACAAACAAACAAACATATTTTCAGCTTCCAATAATTGAATTTTGGGAATATTTGAGTCCCTCCGATGTTTATTAAATACATTCACTGCCTGCGTAAAAATAATGTTTATTTTCCATGGTTTCTGATATCTGAGAGAATTTCACATCGTCCAAACGTGAACCAAGTTTTCTGCAACTTATAAACATGATGTCCACGTTACATTACTTGTTCTTCCGTTAGGTCTATGAAATCCGATATCGTTATTCTTTAAATTTTGCCCCATTGATACTCATTAACTGTGGTAATGATCTCGACGTTGAAAACTTTCAAAGGACCCCACAATTCCACAAATCATTTACATTACACTTAATCGTCTTTTACTGTATCTGATTAACAGCGAAAAGGCGGATTCTCGGCCTATTGAACTCGATACACGTCCTTTCGTTTTAAATTAGATAGAGGACCTTACTTGTGTTGTAAATATAACTTGAATGGTGGGTTTTCCTAAATTTTCCCTACTATTCTCAGCTATTGCTCAAATTATATTAGATATAGACACCCTTTTAGACTGCGTGATAGTTAGGTTTGATTCAATACGAAATGTAAGTTTTACATCTTTTTAGTAGCTACCGATAAATGTTCAAAAATCAGTTGGTTTGTATAGAATAACATAATGACTTTGGAAAACAAATAACTAATTAAATAATGTTTTCAAAGAAAAAAGTCCCGATTATTGCGCAGACTCAACTAAGATGAATAAGAATAATTAGAAGAGTGGCAAAAGAACGATATGAATACTGCACGCAACTAGTAGGAAACAGATTTTCTACTTCCGGAGCATGGACTTTGCCTTGGAATGAAAACGACAGCCATTAATAATTAAAGTTAATAAAATTAAAAGAAAGTAAATCAATGGAAAGAAATCAGCATCTAACGATAATAAAATAAACCTATTACAAATTGTTATGTCTTTTTAATGCTAACTCTAGTGACTAAACAAAGCATTCTCTCAAATCAACGAGGTGCCAAGAAATTAAAAACCAAAAAAGTCGTACATTTTCATCGCATGAGACTTGCAGTTTATTAACCATTACAATTAGTTTTAAAATTTCAGCATAATAATGTTTTTCAATCGTCCTTTAATTGTTTAATATTTAAAATCAGCTCTATATGTACTTGTTCGAGATCTATTTAAGTCTACCTGTTAATTCATCTCGACTTTTAATTTTCTTGCGGAAAAAATCATAAGACGGACATAGACAGTATTTATTATACTTATTAAACACAGTACAATAACATATAAACCACAAACTTGTAACATCTTATGTGGGCACGCCCATTGTGCATCTAAAATCTGTGATTGTTTTTGAAAATTGCATTACGTAACTAATCTACCTGTGTTTCAGGGTTTAGCATATATAACTTAGGTAATACAACACACCCAAAATAGAATGATTAATGACGTGCAAACTTATTTGGGCGTGGGCATAGACCATTGTTAGATCTTATTAAATGTATATTTAGGTGTAGGACTACCAAATACCAGGAACCAGTACAGCAGTTGTACTTAAAAATAGTACTATTAACAGATCAGTTTGTTCTTACCTTCTATAGAATTGTAATCATACATGATAGCAGTAAAAAATCTGATATTTTGGAAAGCTAAATATTCGGGATAATTAAGATTAAATTTTTACTGGTTCTAACTGAACGAAAAATGTTAAGATGCACTATTTTGGACTAAAATTATGTGATATAAAATTTATATACCACATGAACTTCAGGTCTAACTTTCATTCTGGTATGCGATAAAAGTTAATGTTTCGACAGAATACTGATCCGGTGCATATTGTCATGAGGCACCATATTTGAAACGAAGATAAATTTTCTAAAAGTAAAAAATCATCAATTCTAATATGACGTGCTTTAAATGCTTTGAGACCACAACTGTGGTTAAAAAATGATTTGTCTATGAGCAACACGCGATGAGAAGGGCGTGTTTTGAATGGTTGTTCCAATTACAAAACTGTAACTCCCACCGGAAAACTATTGCAGATGCATATAAATCTTATAAATAGCGACACGCGCTATAATTATCCGTTCCGGCAAAATAATATGTGTTACATTGACAGAAAAGCCAGTTTATGGCGGAAATGATGTTTCTATAGGTACGAAAATATTATAAATGTACTCTAATTGTCTTATTAGAATAGCAATAATTCACGGAGGTTGTGATTTATCATTGTTTTACATCGGGATGACCATTTATGTCGTTATTTTATCCCTCGCTATCGCTCGGTATAAATAATACGACATAAATGGTCACCCCGTGGTAAAACAATGATAAACCACAGACTCCGTGAATTATTTCTTAAATTTAATATAGACAAAGAGACGAAAACTTCGAAGATTCTTGCCCCAGATGATTCAACAGAGAAGTTCCGGTTACGTTTTGCACTATTACCATACATAGCAGCAGTGAAGTTCCGGTGTATTGTTTGCACTAGTACCGCAGATAGCAGCAGGAAAGTTCCGGTGTAAAGTTTGCATTAATACCATACATTGTAGCAGGGAAATTCCGGTGTATGATTTGCACTAGTACCGCAGATAGCAGCAGTGAAGTTCCGGTGTAAAGTTTGCACTAATAAAATACATTGTAGCAGGGAAGTTCCGGTGTAAGGTTTGCACTAGTACCATACATAGCAGCAGTGAAGTTCCTGTGAACAGTTTGCACTAGTACCATACATAGCAGCAGTGAAGTTCCGGTGTAAAGGTTTCACAAGTATCATGCATAGCAGCAGGGAAGTTCCTTTGTACGGTTTAGCAGCATTGAAGTTCCGGTGTACGATTTGCATCAGTACCGTACATAGCAGCAGGGAAGTTCCGGTGTACGGTTTTCCCTAGTACCGTACACAGCAGCAGGTAGGTTCCGGTGTAAAGTTTGCACTAGTAGCATACATAGCAGCAGGGAAGTGCCGGTGTAAAGTTTGCACTAGTACCATAAATAGCTGCAAGGAAGTTCCTGTGAACAGTTTGCATTTGTACCATACATAGCAGCAGGGAAGTTCCGGTGTAAAGTTTGCACTAGTACCATACATAGCAGCAGGGAAGTGCCGGTGTAAAGTTTGCACTGGTACCATAAATAGCTGCAAGGAAGTTCCTGTGAACAGTTTGCACTAGTACCGTACATAGCAGCAAGGAAGTTCCTGTGAACAGTTTGCACTAGTACCATACATAGCAGCAGGGAAGTTCCTGTGTAAAGTTTGCACTAGTACCATACATAGCAGCAGGGAAGTGCCGGTGTAAAGTTTGCACTTGTACCATAAATAGCTGCAAGGAAGTTCCTGTGAACAGTTTGCACTAGTACCGTACATAGCATCAGGGAAGTTCTGGTGTAAAGTTTGCACTAGTACCATACATAGCAGCAGGGAAGTTCCGGTGTAAAGTTTGCACTAGTACCATACATAGCAGCAGGGAAGTTCCGGTGTAAAGTTTGCACTAGTACCGTACATAGCAGCAGGGAAGTGCCGGTGTAAAGTTTGCACTGGTACCATAAATAGCTGCAAGGAAGTTCCTGTGAACAGTTTGCAGTAGTACAGTACATAGCAGCAGGGAAGTTCCGGTGTAAAGTTTGCACTAGTACCGTACATAGCAGCAGGGAAGTGCCGGTGTAAAGTTTGCACTGGTACCATAAATAGCTGCAAGGAAGTTCCTGTGAACAGTTTGCAGTAGTACAGTACATAGCAGCAGGGAAGTTCCGGTGTAAAGTTTGCACTAGTACCATACATAGCAGCAGGGAAGTGCCGGTGTAAAGTTTGCACTAGTATCAAAAATAGCAGCAGGGAAGTACCGGTGTAAAGTTTGTACTGGTACCATAAATAGCTGCAAGGAAGTTCCTGTGAACAGTTTGCACTAGTACCGTACATAGCAGCAGGGAAGTTCCGGTGTAAAGTTTGCACTAGTACCATACATAGCAGCAGGGAAGTGCCGGTGTAAAGTTTGCACTAGTATCAAAAATAGCAGCAGGGAAATTTCTGTTTACGGTTTAGCAGCATTCCACTTCCGGCAGTAAAATTAGTATTCCTTATTCTTAATAAAACAACAGCTTCAACGTACTGTTGGAACCGTTATTTTATTTGATTTGAACCACTGCGTTCTCTTTGAGTAAACAAGATAACCAAGAACTATACTGAACCCTTGATTGGAATAGTATCCAGGTGATTTGGAAACTCTTGATTTGAACCAAGGATGTTCTCTTAAACCACGAAAATATGTATATAATTTTAATAAAAATCATAATATTTGTATATCATCTTTTAAATGATTTTTTTTTAAGATTAGTGAAATATGAAGATTTTCATCTATTTCACAACAATTATTTTTTTTATCTTTTCATCACTATTTACAGGTCAACGTGTCACGTTATAATTGAAAAGTGATGAAAAAATGATACGTTAACGGATAGAACAGTATGACTTTGTTGTAAAAATTTAATTTTGATTTGGTTCAAAGATTTGATTCGGCCACCGACTTTTTCACCAATAAAAAAGAAGTAAAGTGTATCCATCTCTACTGACAAGCAATAAACACGATAAAAAAAGGTTCATTGATAAGCAATAATCACGATATAATACTGTTATAACTTTCGTATAGTACTGATGATGAACTTATTGGAATATGATAAAATATGCGCAGTGGAATATATTTCGATTATGTAAACAGATTAACAGAATTGTGTCGACTATAATAGTGTTAGGTAATATTAATTAATTTATTATAGCTAGAATTATTTTATTTTATTTTATTTTATTAACATTTTATTACACACAAAAAAAATGCTTTACGCTATATATTACAGATAACTAAAAAAAACCTGTATTTTGTAATCGTAAAAAGTATTACAAATAAACGGAAAGAAATTTTGATAAAAAGGCTACCACACAATATCAAAACTTCAATTATACATAGTTAGAAATCAATATTTATGTAAAATGGTGAATTGCTCCATTCTGATATGTGCCGAACAAGCTTTTCGTCTATGTGACTGTTTCAAACTGTGTTTCATGCGGCGGATTGGGAGGGCCCTCTCGTTGTAAGGTTGATTGTCAGTGTTTAAAACACGGAAATGGGCAATTAATTAATGTGTGTTAATTTATTATCAAGTAGACATTCTATCCGTCGCAATCCAATCATCTCCATGCAGGTTCAGGCTAAAATGTGTTCCGTATGGTCCATCCTTTTTCCCATTGAATTTGTGTTTGTTAACTTTTTCTCGTCCTGAACATAGCTAAAATATGGCTCCATGGACGTCTTAGCAAACATTCAGTCTACCAGACAAAAAGCTATACTCCATTGGTTGCTCGGCTTAATTTTCAGACTTATGATTTTCTGTGAATCGATATTTTTCTCTGTATTAACTTTTTCGTAATTTGTTTTTTTCCGTTTTTTTTCCATGTAATGCCGTATTCTTTATTGAATAGTATCTTCAATGTATTGCGAAGTAAACTTGTTTGTGTCGCTTTATAGATGCATGTCTACATGTACTCCTTTTAAGTACTTCTGTCACAAGGATTTGTTTGCTGGTATACATATATACTATTTCAATATTTTTGTACCAGCCAATAAAAATTGGGAGACATATAAATATACCTTTGCGTCGAAGATTTTTTTTTTATGAAACTTAGTACAAAGGTTCTTTTACTAGCTAAATTCTGTAGAACTGTGCCAATAGTTCACGCTTGAGCGAATTTAGAAAAAAGGGGGTACCAATAATTGCCAAGGTGGACATCAGTGCCGACGATACAGAATTCGACACGTGTTTTAAAACGGAACGATAAATAAATGAGAAATATTTAAAAGTAAGCCACACACTTTTTCAGACAAACTTTTTTAAAAATTTTATTTCTCATAATCCCCTCTTCAATAAGATAATAGACTACGTGTATTTAATATCTATAAAATAATACAAACAGTTCTAATCGTTGACATTTGGCAGAATGAACTATTTCAGTTATATAGTTCAAAGCACTAATGAAAAATGTTATTTGCACCTATAAAAAGATTAACAATATATAATACTTATTATAATATCAACTATCAAATTAAATAGTTATTTTTACTGTTACATCTGATACCAGACACAATAGAATACGGGACACAGCAGAGTACCAGATGTAATATGTCAACATAACGATATTATCTATGCTATAAATTATCAAATTCAAAAGTTGTTAAAACTAATATCTCTGATGTAAGTATACTGTAGGATACCAGATATAGTGTGTCAGTAGTATGACATAGCTTATATCTTTGTATTATTATAAAGTTAATTAAGAAAGTAGAATGATATATTACGGACTTCATTTTCGTTTTTTTTATGATGCATGTTTTTATAAATTGTTCTGGACGACAGTTAATGTTCAGGGGTTCATTCTACCGTCTCTCCTCGTTTAATTATTCCAAATAATAATCCTCTCTTTCGAACGGTAAACGCTTAGCTGATGGCGAAAATATGTAGTAGCACAGCTGCCTAGTGATCCGTAATCTGATGAAGGGTCCAAAATACATCGTGTCGACTCCATGCAGTCAGCCGAGCTTTAACCTCACTCAGACGATCGAGCAATCTCCACGCAAAGGATTCTGGTCAACCTGCTGGGAAACAGTTATGTTCTCTGTGCCGGGGAGTGTCAGACGAGCTCGATTAAACAACAACTTAACAGTAATTTCAACTTCCTACCAAAAAATTATACTATTAATTAAGTATCGTTAACGATTTTTTATGTTAATAACAATTTTTTCAACATGTTTATAAACTGAGAATTATTTTTGTGCCTATTTAGAAAAGCATTTCCAAATGTGAAGCGAATTGGCTTATTGAAACAAAATGGATATCTAGTGCAGAGACAAACTATGAGCATTTTATGTATTTATTTATATAATTCCAGGATGCCGTTTCATAAAGCGATCGCTAATTAACGTGCTCGTTATCCCATGTAATTTAAATGGGATAACGTGCACGTTAAGATGACGATCGCTTTATGAAACGGCACCCAGAACTTCAATTATATTCAAATAGCAAGTGTGTTCAATAGAAATTTGGTGAGAAACTTGTAAAACAGAAGGCTTTTGATGATGGGTCTTCTCGCCTAATTACAGCCGCAATTCTTATTAAAATTGCGTAAAAAGACGGGATCTACTTAACCTTTAAATGGATTCAATTGCAGCCTTTTTCATACTGTGATGGCGTGAAAAATATAATCATGATCTCACTCCACTATCCACATGGTTTTTTTTTTACAGTCCTTTGGTTCATTGCCCCGAAAATCTTTATAACGTCATCACAAACCGTCCAATATTATAATTATAACATTTTTGCGATGTCGAACTAAGGGATTTTAAATATTATATAGTAACCAAAACGCGATAAAACATATAACAACGTAAATTGTTAAATCTTCGGAGTAATGAAACTTTCTTTCGAAACAGTGATCTACGGAATGTTGAGCGGTCCCTGATTTTTGGTTTTTTGTTTTTCCCAGTTTTGTCATTGAGTAAATGATCGTGTCAACAATATCGTCATTTGTTATCTGAAGGATTATTTTGTCATATTTGAAGTTTGCATATACCATCAGAATGTTTTCATTTTAATTATGAACACATGCAGATTTAACCAAATTTACAATAAATGTATTTATGGAACATAAAATAGTTTAAGAGCACTAACATTGATTATTCAACATTTGGAGTCGTATTCGGGGTAGTTTAATTATTTTAGACTTTTATTTTCTAATCAATCTAACTAATGTCGTACCTATATTTAAAAAAGGAATAAACATAACACAGTCAATTATCGCGCAGCGTCACAAACATCAATATGTTTTAAAAGTCTAAAGCATATGTTAACAAGCAAAATTAGAAAACACCTTGATAAAAATAACATTTTGAGCGATAGTCAACATGGCTTTAGAAGAAAACGTTCCTGTGAGACCCAACTTAATATTAGTATACAGGAACAAGTAAAATCTTTATCAGATGAAAATCAAGATGATATAACTATATTGGATATTTCTAAAGCATTTGAAATTATGCATAAGGAACAGTAACCTTAGATGGATCTCTGACGTTTTAAGCAATAGACAACAGCAGGTTCTCTCAAACGGTAAAAACTCGTCTAAATTATCAGTTGACTATGGAGTCCCCCAAGGTTGTATTTTAGGCCCCATTCCTTTTCTGAATTTATAAACGACCTGCCTGAAAGAATATTCGCCTTTTTGAAGATGACTGCCAACTATTTAAAAATATAAACAAATTAACCGATGCAAATTAGCTCCAATTAAACTTGCTTAATTTAGAAAAAAATGGGGAAAAGATTGGCAAACGAAATTAAATATTACTTCAAAAGCTAACCAAACTTTGGGATTTTTACGTAGGAATATGAAACATTGCATTCATAAAGTTAAAAGCCTCACATACAGTTCACTCGTCCGTCCCGTTATTGAGTACTCTTCATCTGTTTGGGACCCCTACAAAAACACCAAACATCACGATAGATCCCCGGGAATAGTAACTAACATGATTCAAACTTTAGAATGGTATAGTCTTAAAAATAGAAAAACAAAGCAGATTATTTCTACTTTATAAAATAAACTCTATAGATTTGTAGCTGTTCCATCTAATATGTTAAACAAATCTGATAATCGTATGGGGGGGGGGGGAGCACAAATTTAGGCAAAACTCTACAAATAATTTTTTTTATAAATACTCCTTTTTTCCAAACACTAGTACTCATGACTGGAGTATACTACCAGAACAAATAGCAATCTCTTGTGACCTTAAATTCTTTAAACGTGGTATCACCACATTAACATTTGAAGGGCACACAAACAACAAGGACGCACCAACAACCCATAATTTATATTATAAGATTTTAAGCAGCCACTGTACATCAGTCATTTTTACTTTTGTAAAATTATTTTTTGTTATTCTATACTTTATCATTACCATTAGACTAAATTATGTTATGTTTTTTAATCCAAAATTTTAAAATTGACTATTTGTGTATAAGCACATGCGCAATAGTTCCGGGAAGTACTCTCTAACCTTAGTCAAAGAGTCTTTTCCCTTATTGGAAGATTAATATATCCCTAAAAACTCGGTTTCGACGAAAATTATGCCAGTCTTTCTTCTGATGTGTTCGTATATAGCAGCCATATTTGTGGGTTTTTTTTGCAAAGTTCGGACATCATAATTGTTAGGAAGATCTTAAGATCATCTACGGACATCCTTCTAACCATTCTAACTTAAGGATGACAATTAGGAGACCTCCCAACTTTGGACGCGTTGACACGACTTAGGACTAAGATGCATCCTAAGACATATCCTAGTCTTAAGATAGCTTCCTTGACATGGCCTTGTCAACCCAGCTCCTCCCCTTTATCCACCAAGTTCAGAATAAATTTTTAGTTAGAAGATAAATCTCAAATTTAGCCTTGACATTGAAAGTATTTCTTTCTATATCATAGGTTTATATGAACCTTTTGTTCTATACCGTCACTTTGCTCTTATCAAATATTTACAGATTTCAACAAATTTACAATAATAAACAATAACTGATTAATTTTGTTTACAGATTTGTCATTTTTCATTGTGGTTGTCTATATATACAGGTCTTGCCACAACAATAATACATAATAATTTACTAAAGATGTCGGTCACATTTTTTTTCAAAAATTAAATTATAAGATCCAGTACCACCTTTATAATTTGGATGCCAATCTAAAACTCAATGACACAGGCAAACACAATTAGCAAAATCTTTGTAAACATTTTTTTTTTGACATTCTCCTCTAAACTGCAACCAATGACACCATATCTTCTAACTAAGGGACCGCGGTCAATATTTATTGGGGTGTTGGGACCGGTGCAAAATGCAATAGTTCAAATTCTTTTTTAAGCTGGCATAAATATGGGATTCCAAGTTTTTTTATTTCATAATAATACAATCATTAAAAAAATGTTTTAATTCAAAACGAGCGTCCTGTAATCGCACAATTTGTTTAATAAACAAAAAATACTAAAATGTAACCATACAATTATTCACTAGATAGGGCACTCACTTTTTGTGACGTCAGCAACACTGTATTGAAAGGAGATAGGACATAGTCCTTTCAAAACATGATCAATTAAAAAGCATGTATTGTAATAAGTTTCAATTGTACATTCATACATTCGGAAATACATATCCACATATCCATACAAATAACAAAGTGATAATAAAGGAGATTCTTGATTTAATTAATAAATATTATATGAAAAATTATGAATTGGAAAGGAATCTTAATAAGTATCAATAAGACAAGAAATGGGTATATTTATTAATTCCCGAGAATTATCAATATAAGATAATTAATAATTAGTATTATAATATATGCAGAACTAAAATCTGAGTTTCATCATATCTGACATTTGTCTGCAGTACTGAAAAGTTATAAATGTTTATGTTGTGACGTTGCTTGGATTCCTCTCTTTCCATTGAAACTTTCAAAATTTAGGTATGCGTGTACCAACCAAATCTTGTGGGATGATGTGAAAACTTAATAACTTTAAACTTATTCAATTAATTGTGCAATATCTGAAGGTGTTTTTTCTTTAGTAGTTAATTGATCCATGACGCCCTTCATTTTGACATAACACAATCCAGTCGTGTCCATGTACTCCTGTCTATAGAAACAAGTAAATAAAACGGAATTGGGTACATTGATGTAGGCGTGGATTAGCACATTCAGTTCGTGAGTGAATGAACCAATTTTAAAATGCATGTATTATTTCAAATTATATGAAACTGTAACATACAAAATTCAATACGTGATTCAAGATTAGCCATCAATAGACGTTCCTAAAGTATTTTGATTAGTAAAATCTGATTGGTTAATTTTGCACCTGGACGTTTTCCCACAATTAATGTGTAGACGTGTTTTATGACGAATAAATTCTTAACTATATTGGAAATATGTAGTCAACGGTCCTTTCAATCATTGGCTTCGTTGTAACCAATTATTAGAATTAGTGAGCACGTGAACTCAAGTGTTACTTTGAACTTAATGCTATTTTTAATGTTGTGTCAATATGACCGGACGTGAAAAACGCAAATCTTTAAGACTTATGTTTTTTTTTATATATTGTAACCATCAAATGGAGTAATGCCCATCAACAGATATCAAATCATTTAGGTCAAAATTTTAGAAAAAAAAGAATTACTTAACACTTTCGGTTATTATAGATAAAATTCCGGTAACAGTTATATAGACGTCTTGTAAATCTTTGTTAATTCTATTTTCAAATAGTTTTGTTTGTTTGATATTTAACGACACTTCCGGAAATTTTCACCGATATTAAGAAGTCCTGTTTTGATTGTGGTAGAAGCCGGAGCACCGAGGAAAACCCTCACTTATGTCAGGACAGTGATATTTCATGACTCCTTGATGGACATTACTCCTATTTACAGTTACGTTATATATACTAAAACATACTAAAGACGTGGGTTCTTAATGTCTGGTCTTCTTGAGACATCTCCATTAAGATTTCTGGTTATCATTCCCAATCCTTATAAAGTAATTTATTAGCATTAAAGATAAAAACGTCTTTCATTTTACAACTTTATACACTGTTTGTCTAAGACTTATACCTATCTCAATAATGTATTTGTTTCTTAGTATGTTTACGTAACCTGTGTCTTTCATCAATTTTGCCCTAAGTTCCGTATAAACCATGATGGTACATGATTTTTACCTTTAGTGACTGTTTTTAAGGAATGTGTTATTACATGATCTGAACACTACAATTGGTAAATTTTAGAAACATTTTATCAATATCTGAAGAATTACTTGAAGAAGGATACCAATCAAACCGATCAATGGCTGAATTTAAATCGTGACCTGAGTTTTGCATGACAGTAAATCCAAATTCGTGTAAATTGCTAGTTAAAATTTAACAAAATATTTATGGCTATCCATGTAGCTTCCTAATTAAAGACAATCTACGTGTCAATCCGGGGACTGTTTTATAAAGCCGTCTGAGGACAATGACCTTAGGATGGGCTTAAGATTGTCCTAAGAAATGTCTAAGAAGAATCGTTGGAAATTTCGTTAAACAGGTCCCGTATTTGCCAGAAAAAGATTATTTCGAATTCATCAGAATACAAGACTGGATCAGTTAACGCTACATTTTATAGTGGAGCACTTGTGACATTTGACACGTAAAAATTAGCCAAAAATGTTCATAAGACAAGTTTTCGCATAAACATATAGTTAGAGAATTTTAGTTGTTATATTATTACGATAATAATTTTCAAGCGCTTTTTGTGCAAGATTTTTCTACTTTTTACCCAGTTTTTATAAGAATCGTCAAGAAATCCGTATTAAAGTAAAGATAACAATCGCAACCCAATAGTTACACATCAAATTTTATTTTATATTTGCACAGGTCATAAACTAATGAAAACATTCCATACAATAATTAAAAAGCATCATTACATCATTTTCATTGTACATGTATTCATTGAATTAATCGACGGGGGTATTTGAATTGAATAGAGTGTTCCATGGAGGCGCCATAAAGTCAAAAATAATAATCAACAAAGTTGTCAATATGGCGTAACACCAAACCTGGTAATACAGTTAAAACAGTGTTTATCACGAGCCAACAACGAAGTAGCCGTATGAAATTATTGTGCGTTGTACTATTGAGCTTGAAAATTAAATTACGTTGTGCAAATTATATAATCCGCATATCATAACGGATTAAGATTATTATTAGTTTATGTCAATCTCCATTAAATATATTAAGCTTTTATTTGATTTAATCAGCGCAACTAACATGTTTTAAACGAACTTTTAAAAAAGTGCATTACAAGCCGTACTGTGGAATTTAATAAATATTACTCTACGAAATACTGTCAACGAATGAAAATATCGTATTTTAAATAAAAATAATAATTCTCCCATAAACAATAATTTAATTTCCCAAATGTCATCGAATTTAAATTCCAATTTGGTTTCTAGAGAGAGGTTTTGAGTGAAACGAGCTAGACCAAGACATAAAAAATCACGTTTAATATTAGCCAAATTAGAGGTATAATTAAAAGATCTCACACAGAGTTTTTTATAACATTGTATAAAATTCATTTATAACAATAACAAAACCTATGTGTTTATAGTACATTGTTTATCCCTATTTCTGTTTTCAAAACTCAAGTGTGTATTGCATCATCGGGCAACAGCTAAAGCTGACAACTGAGATAAAGTAACTAACACACAGTATATCTTACGATCACCTGAGTAAAAGGCTTAAGTAAACTTTTCGATAAAGCTTGTTTGTTTATGTTGTCTATGTCTCCTTAACTTAATTACATTTCCATTATTTCCAGAACCACTGGGTCATTTTCAAACAAACTTCGAACAAAGTAACATTTGCTGAAGCTGATTTAATTTTGTTCAAATGAATGGCAAACGACCGTATACAGCAATTTTCAAACAATTTTAAATGATCCGTAAAGTGGAGAAAATTGTCATATGAGACAATATCCAAAAGAGTTCAGATATTAATATTCTACATATTAAACATTACAAAATTTTATAGTTAAAATATTTAAATGTTATCATGAGGAACAGAATATTTATTTCTATATTTATCATGCAGGGCCAGTAGATTTATCTTACTGTATGATCATACATTAATATTACATATGGTGTGTTAAGTCCTAATTTTGATTGGTTCGTGTAGACAATGTCCCCCCAAAATATTCTGTGTATATATTCTATTTCTAAAGCATATTTAAGGCTTGTTACTATTTTTAAAGCATATTTAAGGCATGTTACTATTTATAAAGCATATTTAAGGCTTGTTTCTAAAAATAGATCCGGATATGTTACTATTTATAAAGCATATTTAAGGCTTGTTTCTAAAAATAGATCCAGATATACTTCCGACTCATTATTCTAAATTTAAATAAATAGAGAAAAATTCATATGTAATATAACAATTAAATACTTTTTACTCTGTCAATACGTAGTTATATGGACCTGTAGAAAAATATTGACCTCGGACTTCGTCCTCGGTCAATATTTTCCTCCACGGTCCATATAACTACGTATTGACCTCGTAAAAAGTAAAAAGACCTTATTTGATAATTATCTATTTCCAACCTGACAAGGATCAGAATATCTAAACTCTACCAGCCCCTCTCTTCAGAATTAAATGGTCATCATTTATTAGTCCTGCAGTGGTCAGGAACACTATTCCATAAGGTACCAGCAGCACTGTTAAATGATTGTCTGACCTTTGAACTTTCCAAAAAAAAGTTTAGAAAAATTTATTCGTAATATAATTAAGATTGTATTTAACAAATTTAAACCATTGGTATTATTTTTCTGAGTGAAGGACTATTTCTTGCCTATTCTCTTTACCATTTAATTTTTTTTTCTAAATGTTTAAGAGACATGTAGAAGAGAAAAAAAACTAAAATTGTGAAATATTATCGTTTGTGTAATGTATTCAAATATTATCACTGTTTAAGACCATTTACTGTTTTAGTAATGCTTTCTTACATAGATCGTAACTTTGTAATAAAATAAACACCGAAAAGGTTCAAAGTGGCTTTACGTGTTAAAATAACGTTTAAACGTTGTACAGAGGTTTTTGTCATTATTTTTATCAGTTTCATCGATCAGGATAATACGACGGCTTATTCGTGCCAAACAACAAAAAGAAAAAAATTATTTCGTTTGTTCGGTTTATTAATTCGTTTGTACGGTTTATTTATTCGTTTGTACGGTTTATTAAATCGTTTGTACGATTTATTAATCCGTTTGTATGGTTTTTTAAATCGTTTGTACGGTTTATTCAATCGTTTGTACGATTTATTAAATCGTTTGTACGGGCTTATTAAATCGTTTGTAAACGGATTAATAAATCGTACAAACGATTTAATAAACCGTACAAACGATTTAATAAACCGTACAAACGATTTAATAAACCATACAAACGGATTAATACATCGTACAAACGATTTAATAAACAGTACAAACGATTTAATAAACCGTACAAACGATTTAATTAACCTTACAAACGGATTAATAAATTGTACAAACGATTTAATAAACCGTACAAACGATTTAATAAACCGTACAAACGGATTAATTAACCGTACAAACGATTTAATAAACCGTACAAGCGATTTAATAAACTGTACAAACGGATTAATAAATCGTGCAAACGATTTAATAAACCGTACAAACGATTTAATAAACCGTATAACGGATTAATAAATCGTACAAACGATTTAATAAACCGTACAAACGAAATAAATATTTGTTCTTTTTGTTGTTTGGCACGAATAAGCCGTCGTAGAATAAGCCTGCATATAATTATTACAAATGTTTTGGATGAAGAAGATATCCAAATTGGGGTTACATAAGACGAGCGAATTGTGAATTGTCATCAGCATAGTTATAAAGATAATTATTTACACATACATATAAAGCATTGATAATAGGGGACCAGAAGGTACCCAGAACATATCCTGGGCATTCCCTTGAAAATGTCAGAAAAACCTCTTAAAGTAAAAATTAAAAAAATTGATATTTCTACTGGAAAACTATATGTTAACAAACATTCTAATGCAATTCTTGATGTAACGTCAATTCTGATTGGACAACGCGAATAATTTCATGACATCAGTTTCCCTATTGATACCGTCAGAAATTAACGCAAGCACAGACGTTATTTCCGGTCAATAAAAAAATCCCATTTTAGTCATTTACTTTAGCTTTTTTATTGCTGTAGCATTAGAATGGAGATTACCGTATATGCATTTGAAGATTTTCTGTCATCAATTGGTGATTTGATGGTCAATTTCCGATTATACATACATGGTATATAACATTTACGTAAACGGGAGGGGGTAACTTAGGATAATTTTAGGTAGGTCTTCGGACGGAGATTTGCAAACCACCCTATTCATATATTTTCGGACGTTATAAAATGGGACCTAATTTGAATTATTAAATCATACCTATTCATATATTTTATTATCGTACATACCCACAAATAAAAAAACTACCAAAATGTTTTCAAAACAAAATTAATGCAACAGCTTAAGACATAAAACTTCAATTGTTTATTTCCTTTCATGGCGGTCGAATAACAAAGAATCGCACCTTACACTAGCAACTGTGGTTTATTTAATAACATATAGGCATTTCACTTGATTAAGTGATGTGAATAGAGCATTTAATTTTAATAAATAATTGTAATTTAAAATCACCGTAAACTCAAGATGAGAATTGATGCATGTATATATTTAGAAAATTTACAACGTCCCAATGATATTTTTTTTTAAATGAAAAAGTTACCTTTTCATATTATATGTGGATAGGTAAAAAATGACCCTTTCGGGCCGCACATCCGTATTACAATATATATACCAAGTAGTGTATGATACACAATTCACCATTTGATCAACACATTACCTTTATGGATGAGGGAGGCTTGGGATGCGTTAAAACCTGGTTTAACCCACAATTTCTTTTGAATCTGGACCATTGCTGTAGTTGCGTCATTTTTGGTAGTTGGTTTTCGAGTTTGCCGGTTACTTGGACTTTGATTTGTAGATTGTCTTTGTTGACAGTTTCCTTTGTGTTTTTTGGTATTTTGTTATTATCTTCATTTGTACCTGTATTTGCTTTTTATTCCCAAAATTACACAGTTTACTCGAATCTGACCTGTCATATGACGACTGACTTATACATGTAAGAGGGCCAATTTAAGGGCACAAAAGACACTTTTATTTTAAATCTATGTGAGCAATTTTTTAATTCGGTGTGTAATTCAAATGGAAATGGTTTTAATACATATACTTTTTTCCGATAACGGTTTACCACACGAAAAGCAAAGACATGCAGTGCATAGTTATATATGAATTTAGTAACCAGTTAGTCAAGTACATGTGAAATGTACACACAATATAAAGTTGTTAACAGAGCCAATTCCGAAAAAGGCGGTCAAGACACGAAAATACAGAGACATAACAAAAAAACACAGTAAATGCAGAAAAAGAAGGCCAAT
This sequence comes from Limnoperna fortunei, assembly GCA_944474755.1. NCBI lineage: Eukaryota > Metazoa > Mollusca > Bivalvia > Mytilida > Modiolidae > Limnoperna > Limnoperna fortunei. Next base: position 72,748,058 of record OX104115.1, on the reverse strand, counting down.
ACAGTAAACAAAACCAATAAAGAAAACATGCCTATACTGGAAAAATAGGGCGAATATAGAAAAAAAACAGTCCATATAATACAGAAAAACCAGCCCGACGCAGAAATTAACACAGGGCCAATACAGCAATGTAACTTCCGGTAATCATGCTATAAGTATGTATTTAAAAAAGCATATAACAGATGATTTTTACCGGAAGTAAAATCTGGGCCTTTATGTCATTAATATGAAAGTAAAGGCACTCTTTAGCCAGAACATTTAGGAAAGATTCATATTATTCCCATGGTAAGCAAATATGGTAATCGTTAACATATTGATTTCATAGTGATCCGGTATTGTTCCATGGGAAATCCTTATTGACGTATAGGCCGAATTCTACTGTATTGGCCAGAAACAAAATGGAACTAATATTTACTCAAATGGTTTGTTTTTGTTTGTTTAAATGGTGTTTAACGCCACTTTCAGCAATTTTTCAGCTATTTCATGGCGTCCAGTTTTTTTTTTTTGGGGGGGGGGATGAAGCCGGAGTACCCGGAGAGAACCCCCGACCTTCGGTAGGAAAACTGGCAATCCTTGTCAATTAAGATTGGAGTCGAGTACCCCCTGCGCGCAGTGAGACTCGAACCCGCAATCTCAGTGTTGACAGACCACATGATCATCGGTAGACGAACTACCTGAACCACTCAAATGGTAAAAAAGGGATTATTAAATTAAATTGGCGTTTTAATTTAGTAACACTATATTGTATGACACACGTAACGGTTGGAATCACGTGAAGTTATTTTGTGTATTGGGTGTCATAACCCTGTACGTTATATTACTTTTATATAACTTTATTTATGAACGCATCTAATCTGTTCATCGCGGAATATAATTAAATTGGAAAGTTACCCATTTTATACTTGTTATTAGTTACTGCAATACAAAAGAATTTTACAATATCTAAATTTACAAATATATGTTTTTTTAAATGGAATTTAATAAACTGCAGCCCCACAGTAAGAATTTTTTTGTAAAATGATGATACCCCTCGTAAACTATTTTCAATTTCGCTAAGCGAAGTATGGCGAAACTGTTCAGTTAAATACTGTTTAATAATAGCTTTTGAGTCTAACATGTTATTGGTCAAGACAGTCCAAGTTGGATTGAATAAAAATATAAACAGATTAATATTTACAGAACAGTTTATATTGCTAATTTCAATATCACAAAATTCGGAATGCCCAAGGGTCGTGATATGGACCAAAAAACTTATATGACCCGAGCCGAATGCAAGGGTCATATCAGTTTCTTGGTCCATATCACCACCCCAGTGCTGTCCAAATTTTGTGATATTGCCATCAGTACCATGAACTATTCTGTTTATTGCATTGAAGAATCATTAATTCATTGACAAATTTGTGCATGTACATGCAACTCTTTCACAAGTTGACATAATGACTTTGCTGACTGGTACAAACATGATGACCTGTGTATAAAGATAGCTTGTCTTAGGTGACCTTTTTTACAATTTTTCTTCAAAGGTCGCTTAAGATAGGTTTGACTGTATTTTTTTTAGTTTTTCTGTTTTATTAGTTTTATTTTTATTTTGTTTTGTTTTTTTTAGATAAATGTTTTTTTTTTCTTTATCTAGTATTTGTGTGTGTGTGTGTTGATTTTTTACTAGCCATTCTACTGAAAAGAGAATAAGGAAGGGAATAACACTAAAATTTTTTCCATAGCTAGCGGTCCCTATTTCTGATATGGACTGTTAGCTATCAGTCCATATAAGAAAAGCGGACTGCTGGCTTTTATATCTTGTATTTCCTTATTGTCAGGTGTTCGGTTGTTAGCCAATCAAATGTACCTTTTTATTACTGATACGCAATAATTATATATGATCAAATATTGAGTGTAAATAGAGGGCAATCTGTCCATGTAATTATGGCTGGAAGTCGTCAGTTATTAGCCCTCAGGACGAATATCGATATTAGCCATGGAGAATACGGCAATTACCGGTATTAGCCCTTGCGAACAGGGCGAATATCGATATTATCACTGGAGACATATATTCAAATATGTGATTAATAGGTTACTATATTGCCATTTCCATATTAGCCCTGGTATCTGCCTCGACTCATATCAGCCATCGGGCTAAAGCCATCTTGTCTGACATGCGAGTCTCTTGGCCGATATAAAAATTATAATGTTATAATATATAATTATTACTTCCTAATTTCAATATTGGCTAATTTTGTTATTAATGTAATACATGTAATCTATTCCATTTTTGAATATGTCTCCAGGGCCAATAACTAACACTGACTTACATCACATGAACATATTTCCCTATATTTACATTATATTTGTGATAATTACTTTTAAACCACGAACAAAATATGAACGTATTTAGACATTTGAGTTTAAGGGAAACGGTTCAAGAAAACTAGGCTACAAGATACTACACACGTCACGCAGGGTTTCTGTTTATCACTTCGATGTGAATTTAATTTGAATATGAATTGTCACAACTACTTCACAGAGCTGCACAGAAAGTCCCTGGATTTCGAGAAGAGGCTAGTAAGCTTTGTAGGTGACACAATACCTACACTGTAAAAACAAGTGTTAATCATTTAACACATTTATTAACACATTACCAATAACACTTAATTAACACGTTAAAGTGTATATAAAATAACATGTTAAAGTGTTTTTCTGTAAACATTTAGTGTTAGGCTTTTAACATTCTGTAATGTTAATATAATAACGCATATGTGAAAGACTAAACACATGTGTTATCGAAATAACATGTTAATGTGTGTATAGAAAAACATGTTACACGTTAAAATGGCCAATAACACTTAATTAACACATTAACTGTGTTAATAAATGGAATGTGTTAATAACTTAACACTGTGTTATAACCTAGTGTTACACAAATAACATGTTAATCAATCTAGGAAACAAATAATGACAACGGTGGAAGATTTGTGGGATAGGGCTAGGCCATCAAATAGCAGAACTAAACTAGAAAAACTAAGGTTTAAACTATCAGAATTCATGAAACATGACTTAAAAGGTCGTTGCTTTCAAATGTGGACAAAAAACCCACAGTATCTTTGATCTTCTGCTCTTGATAGTTATTTTGTGATATTTCTTGTTTAAACAAAGACAAAAATATCTGATACCTTTAATTTTACCTATATTGATAGTCATATATCATAATAACAAACAGATCATATACTTCTATAGCACAAAACACTACATGTACATTGGAAATGTTAGATGTTTCAGTCCAGTTTGCATTTAATGTCCAAGTAAGAAAACACAACACCAATAAATGAATGTACACAGTCGTGATTCTTGTAATTGTTTTTCATTTCTTCTTGACAGTTTATCTGAGAACTTAATCCAGTTGTTGGCTTTATTTTGGTATAAGGATCACTATCCAGAAAAATTAACACTTTAGGTGCCTCCTCCTCATCAGTCCTGAACATTTTTTCCTCGAGTTGATCTACACTGTGAATATCCTGTAATTTACAATATAAAAGCAATAAATAAATATGTCAGACAGCAATGTTAAAAAATGACTATTAAACAATTTTTATAAGACTGTTCAACTATAACATACATTTATCCACCCTTCAGATTAAGCATGATTTTAACATGATTAAACATTCTTTAGTAGTGGTATTTCAGACAGACAGAACTTTTATTTTTTTTTTATTCAATTCAATTCATTTAGACTTCAACATACCTGTATAACTCCCATGCAAGGTTGCATTTAACTCCTTTTCTTTTTGTGCTTCAGCATCTGCCAATGCATGGAATAATCCTATACTTTTATTGCTGTCTGATCCCTATAAGTAATACATGTATATGATTTCAATTAACAATTTTTTAAAGAAATTATTAGTCCTTATTCTATGACAAAAATAAAAGTGTTTATGACTGAACATGCTGAAGGAAGACATCAAAAGTATATTCTGACGGGAATAATCAAATTATTATTTTTAACTTTTTCATTTCATCATACCGAACCCATATTTTCAACTTAAAATACTATACTAGTAAATTTAAATCATTCTTGTACACACTTACTATGCGATTACACAAATCTTTTATAAATATACATTGTACAGTTATATTACATATTGAATTATGCAGAATTATTTGTAACAAAGACACTTCAACAACATCAAAGCCGATTTGTGTTCAAAGCACATGTAGTTACATTCCGTCTACATTTTGTCTAGACGAAGGAAGTTTGTATTTGCACATTGTGTACCCCCCCCCCCAAAAAAAAAATCTTCATGGAAGAAAAATTTGGTCAAAAATTTATTTGAAATGAGAGGAGGCAAAAGATATAACTAATCTACTGTAATTACTGTGATGACTGGAAATTTAAAAAAATAGTGAACAAGCACTGTTTGCACACTACATATACATATGCACGGGTCCTACCAAATTTTTCGTTATACTGCCACAAACTGTATGTTAACAGTATACACAAAACTAACTTGACTAGTCACAGGGCATGTATGCACAAATTAATACGGCGTTGATGTTCGACAGGGCTGCTACTTAATTTACATTAAAAACAAAACAGACTGTTGGTAATTTTAATGACTTAAAATGAAGACAAGTGTAACCCTCTGCCCGTCCATCTTGAAGACGTGCCACAAAATCATTTGCATGCAGATGCCAATTAAATTCTGTGTTAATTTATTGAAACAAATTTGTAAATACAATAGTATATTACTTACGGAAAAAAAGTTCTGTGTCAGAATTGGTAATTAAACAACAACTGTCTCTGTCTTTCCACTTCAAACAAAGGAATGGTGCTAACAATTAAAATCTGCGCGGTACATTTTAATGACAACATGACATCGACCACGTGATGATCTAGTAGGAACATCAATTAACACATCTTAATATTAACACAGGCGTAGTGGATTTAACACACATGTTAATATGGTATTATATTGAAGCCAATACTGGTGTTTTAAACGGATAAATGAAACAAGATTTAATTATATATACGTCGAAATATTCAAAAATTATATTTGTACGGATAGACCATTTCTGTCTGGACATACGCAGAAGAAACAGAAATGACTTGAACCCAAATGTGACTGGCTTTTAAAGTATATTTATAAAGATAGAAAATAAGTGTTCCTAAATCCCAACTACAATGTATTACAATCAATTATTGGGGAGAAAAAATTCTACGTTACAAGCATTGTCATTTTTTAAAAGTTTGTAGCCGCCGATCTACTCTTGCGATAATAGTAATTTTAATTAACACTTTAACATGTCTAATATGTTTAAAAATAACACATGGAGTTTCAATATTAACATCCCAACGTTAATGTATAAACGCCTGCATAAAACTTTTAACGCATTAACATGTTAAATCGTAACACTATTTTTTACAGTGTATTGCCCTTTCGCGTAGCCTAGCAATTGTGTCGATTGGTTTATAGACTTTCCCCAATTGCTATTTGTTTGGTTACTTGTTCTCATCCGGATTAAATCTGAAGTAGTGCTCGCTGGACGTTAACAAACGGCCCATTAAATTTACGTCAGAGTTAAAATAATTATCAAATATGGACTTTTTACGAGGTCAATACGTAGTTATATGGACCGAGGAGGAAAATATTGACCGAGGACGAAGTCCGAGGTCAATATTTTTCTACAGGCCCATATAACTACGTATTGACAGAGTAAAAAGTCCTTAATTGTTATATTACATATGAATTTTTCTCTATTTATTTAAATTTAGAATAATGAGTCGGAAGAGTATATCCGGATCTATTTTTAGAAACAAGCCTTAAATATGCTTTATAAATAGTAACATATCCGGATCTATTTTTAGAAACAAGCCTTAAATATGCTTTATAAATAGTAACATGCCTTAAATATGCTTTAAAAATAGTAACAAGCCTTAAATATGCTTAAGAAATAGAATATATACACAGAATATTTTGGGGGACCACATGACTAAATAATCCAATGAAAATGTAAAAATCATAAAACATATGTAATATTTGGTAGTATCTAAACATTGTACCGTATACGGTTTACTTGTAAAGCTAAACGACCATTAACAGAGACCTAAGAATATATTTAAGCCCCTGGAAGCAATTAAATTTAAATACTAGTATACAGAATTGCTTTACTTATTTTAATTAAAATAGAAACGGATTTTGTCATTTAATTTATATTTATTTTTTATGTTTGCTATTAAAAATTGACGGAATAACCTTAAAATAATTTTATTTAAAGAGATGTATTTGAAATATACATATATTTTTTCAAAGTAACCACATCATATTATGGATATTTAAAAAAAACGTATTAACATTAACATGAGTACGTCGTCACATAATAGCTTGCTAGCGTTGGATGCCGATATGTAAAATAGCGATAGGGATTGACTTGGGTCGTCTCAAGTGTAATTTTTATTTCTTTGATTGCCGTTCCGCGTGTTATCTGTGTCGTCTTGTTCGTGTCAAATGTGGTTTAAATATCACATATCGGAGTTATTTATGGATGTAAATCTTCCTAATAGTCAAATTTGTGAAACTTTGATGGATATCATATCCTTATAAACTTTTAAAAAAATTTAATTTAATTTTTATCGCTATCTATAATCATGTTTGGTAGAATTTAATCCAAAAAATAACTGCAACAATTTTCTCGCTTTAAAAATTGGGTAATTGCCACTGTAATTCATTTTTTATATTGTGTACATTATAAAGCATAAACATGAATTAGTTAGATACGCAATTACAAATTATTGTTACTTGGGTTTAACTTTGAAATATAATGGTAACTTTTGTCTTGCTGTAGACAGTCTTACGGAAAAGGCCAGAAAACAATCGGTGTAAATAATCCATGCAAACTTTTAGAAAAACTTTTTGACAGTTTAGTAACCCCAGTTCTTTTATATGGATGTGAAGTATGGGGTGTTGACTATAAAAGTAAAGATTCTGATCCGTTTGAAACATTACATATAAAATTCATAAAAGAAATTCTAGGAGTTCATTGCAAAGCATCAATTGATGCATGCCGTGCTGAACTAAATAGAGTGCCACTCAAAAATAAGATTACATTCTCAGCAGTAAATGTTATTCAACATATAATTTCTTCTGACACTAATCAATAATGTTTTTCAAAAATTACAAAAAAACAAGCCCTTGGTTAAAAAAAAATAAAACTTTTTTAGATGATCTTGGAATGTCATTCGTAGCAACTAATTTAAACTTTCTAAAGAGCAATTTGAACCAAATAAAAGAAAGAATAAATGACCAATGTATTCAAAATCAATATTCGGACATCTCAAAATCAAATAAACTAGACTTTTTCAGGAAGGTTTACAGCACAGGCAAAAGCGCACCTTTTGAAAAACAAAAATGAAAGAGCTGCATTATGCCAAATACGAATTAGCTCTCATACATTAATGATTGAAAGAGGAAGACACCTTAAAATTCCAAGATAGTTAAGAGTTTGTAATTTTTGTAATTCTGGTCAGATAGAAGATGAAAATCACTTTATCTATAATGTTCAAAATGCAAGCAACTAGAGAAACATTTCATACAAAGATATTGAATATTTCTCAAAACAAAAATCATTGTTTTAAAAATTTCCCATACTTAAATTTTCTTTTAAATAATACCTCATACCACATATTAAAGTTGACTTCCTCCTTCATATCAGATGGGTTAAATATGAGGAAATGCCATGTTAATTTACCTGTATGATAAATAAGTATTATCCATATTACATTTTATTATAATAGTAACCCTACTGTATGGTTTGTAATTTCAATTTTGTATTCAGTTATTGTCATAGGCCTTAACCATTTATTGTAGATGAGTTTGAGCAAATAAAATTATTTGTATTTGTATTTCGCAATGACCAAACACCAATACCTGAAACCATGCATCCAAGCATTCCTGTCCATATCATCGTTCTGAATAGAGCTGAAATACTGCTCGCTGAACGTAAAACAAACATCTAATCAACAATTAAAATAAGGAACCATATTTTTATTAAACAAACATTTTTTAATTATATATATTAAACATCAGAAATACAGGGTAAATATCAAATATTTATATGGGTGCATTCCAGTTTGCCGAATCCCAAATTGCGGATTCCCAGATTGCCGCGTCCAATTTGCCGAAGACCAGTTTGCCGATTATATATTATTAAACCAATTAAGAACAACCCAAATGGTGTAAAAAGAAGTGTATCGACAGCAATGTGTGTTTAGGGAAATTAATTATATAAATTAAATAATTTAAGTGACATGAAAGGAATTATCGGCTTACAAAATTATAAAGTATCGGCTTGGGACATTCTTTGCTTTAAACAAATATGATAAGCTGAGAAAAATCAAGTTACTGAACTTTAGGCAATCTTTCACAATTATAAATTATCAGCTCGGGCCGTTATTGTTTTGAATTAATATTAAAATAATTAGTGGTCGAGAAAAATTAAATTGATATAAAGAAAATTTCAAAGTGCATTTAAGTTATTGAACTTATATTTTCTTTAATGGTAAAATATCAATGAATCAGCAAACTGGGAATCGGCTAATTGGACGCGGCAATTTGGGATTCGGCAAATTGGCACTAAACCATTTATATATAGGTCTACAAATTAAGCCCAACACTGTTTGAATTAGATTTTTAACACTGTCAAATTTTTAGTGCAGGCGAATTGGTGACATATATATATATATGTTAAAAATCTAATTCAAACAGTGTTGGGCTTAATTTGTAGAAGTATATATAAAAATTTGATATTAACCCTGTATTTCTGATATGTCAGAAATCCGCTGGATAGATATATTAGATGGTTGTCACAATACTTAGACGTTTGTATATAATTTACTTACTGTGACTGTATGACAAGTAACTTTGTCATTCTATATAATATATACAAAAATCCTGAATAAGATTACTGTCAAATTAATATGTATTGTTTACGAAAATTCCATCGTCACACGCTAGTACACATGTACTATGTCTATGTCTACAATTCACCCCGGTTAATGAAGCTATATTTTTATATAGCGGATTTGGCCGAGGGGTCTAGACCGCTGGACATAGTGCAGGCGATTTGGTGCCACAGTGTAACAACGGTTGGAGTTCGAATCCCGCTGACGATAAACAAAAATTTGACAATGTTAAAAATCTAATTCAAACAGTGCGTATATATATATATAAAATTAAAAAATGTTTGTTTGTTTAAATATAACTTCTTCAAAAGATGTAATAATGTGACAAAGTGTGTAATAATTCTTGTTCTGGTTTTTTATAGGCAGAGAGATAAAAATAGCGATTGGAAACTTAACTGTGTGAAATATCTCGGTTTGTTTTTAAACATAATGTTTTATATTAAACAACGAATTGCAATGAAATCCTAAAAATCTGTCAAACCTGTTCCTCTTCATTTTAGAACAATATATCATTACTGTTTCTTGGAGAATAAAAAATAAGTATAACAAATTTACAGTTCAGAGGTTTTTTCACATAAAGTCGCAGGTCTAAGTCGTGAGTGTAGTCGTGAGTGTCACTTCAGCTGTTTTGATTGGTTAGATCTTGCATGAATTAGGACTAACATAGCTTAGACATACGACGCAGTTTTTTCGTTAACTGATTACTTAAACTACCGTATAGTCGAACGTTCTACAAATAAAATATTATAAATAGCTAACAGGCCTGGCGATTGGGGGTGCAACAAACGTTATCAGGTGGTAAACATTGACACGTGAAATATTGAAAGTAATAAAGATGACGACAGGAGCTGAAAGGAAGGTCAAAATGTAAATCGAAAATACCAGTGTATGTACCGCTGCACACGTATAACTAAGGTGTTTAAAACAAGATTGAATGTAGAAACTTATAACTCGTTTGCGTTTTACATGTTTTTTAAATGAAAGTAAGATCCAAATATGGTTGTCGTATTAGAATGTTTTATAAATCACCAGGGTGAAGTGTGAGTTTGAAGAACCAATAATGCTTAACTGCGCAATGTTTTTCTTATGAATACAAGAAAATATTTCTGTTCATGTGCCTTGTGCAAAAAACGGAGGCGATGTGGATTCTTATGACTTTCTGTCAAATTGGGTATTATAGCGTACTATTGTCTTGTACGTATTCCAACACTTTATATACAACTTAGATCTGCTTTAGCTAATTCTGAATAAAAAAAATATTAATGCTTGAGGATTGACGGACAAAAACAGGGTTCCAATTCAGTCATACATGCCGCTGTTTAAAGACACAAAGCGGTAGGTGGGGTCTTGATGGTTTTGTCCCCTCTACTTTGGAATATTTTTTCCAGAAGACGCATACTAGTGCACTCTTTACTAAAGATTGGAAGGATATTTTGAAGGTAAAAGCTTTAACGATGATTACATGTCTGTTGAATATTTTTGCCTACAGTAAACAAGAAAGACTTTGACATTGAACGATGTTGGCTCAATAAAATAACATGTTCATAAAAATATTAAACTCATATCGCTAAGTAATGGATAGAACTCTAAATCGGTAGTCTACTGCTTGCTATATTAGAGTTTGACTGTGAAACAACGTTTATCCATGAATTAATTAAAATATCGAAAATTTTCTTAAATTCATAACCAGTTCATTTCATACCTAGTTTTATCGTATGATCATTTTACACCTTTGTTACCGGTTTAAAGATTTGTACTGTTAATACCACTAAAAATTCCTTTCAACATAGAACGTTAGAATTGACGGGCGTACTTTGCGCTTATTACACATTCCCAATATTAAACTCAAGTGACTATCTCTAGTGATCTCATCAAGTCAACCATTATTATTATTACTACCTTTTATTAAGCTTTATAAAGCAGTCAGATCCGCCGTTACGTATATGTTAATTCTTTATTCCTAAAAGGGTAATCCGCGTATAAATTTTTCTACACCATTACAACTGACAATATCGTGAGAATGAAATATATTCATGTTTTATTTATAAACAACGTGTTTACAGTTCGCAATTAAAATTTTCACTTGATGTCTATGTCACGCTACTGGTTTATTTTGTTGTATTTCTATTTATGCTGTAATGTTTTTATAATAAGTGTTTGATTGGATAAAATATTTCAATTACATCATCTCAAATATTTTATAAATCGATATTTCCTCTAAGCGGAATACTTTCAGTATCTAAGGTAAACTAAATGGCGTCCTCCTAGCGTATCATAAAAAGAGAGGAACCAGCGTTTTGTATGTCGCAATGATTTTTAATTTAATCGATTGAGATTTTAAATAAAATATAATATGAATAAAAAATATGGTTTCATTTTGTTCATTTTAATACATACAGAAAAGAGATTCCTTTGCTAATGTGTTTTGTATATTCCTACGCTGTCCCGCCTAGGTATATTTTGAAGTCTAAATAGACTTCTCTTATTGTTTTCCGCTTTAAAAATCACGACTATTTATTAGAATTATACATGATTAATCACTTGCTATTTAGGAAATGATCAATTTGTAAACTCAGAGGACTACCTAACAAACCGGACATTAGTCGTTCGGACTTTATTAAGTCCGTGAGTGAGTCGCCGGAGTTTACCCATGGAATTATTTCCTACAAAATTTTTAAGCCTATATTGTGTATATAATTCAGCATATAGGAGAAACCAAACCAAATTTGTATAGAACTGAAATGTATGTAAAATCGCATTTAATAAACGATGTGACGTAATGTTTGCAATGCTAATCCAGGACTTGTTTCTGTACTTTACCATTAATAGTATTAACTTTTGTATGGGCTACAATGAGCCTACTCTTCGAAATTATCAAAATGGGTATGTATCGTGCAAGGCGCGTGGCATTCTCCAAACACATCGTCCGTCCCACGGTCAAGCTTTCCGTCAAGATGACCTGACAATTCTGGTCTCCACTTTCCGCCACCCGGGGACGCGCAGGGCTGCTCTATGTGTCGAGCACTGGGAACCATCCCAGTATGGTACCAGAAATTATTCACATTTCCCTTTAAACCCGTGTTTAATCCTTATACAAATGTAATACTTTTAAATTTTGAAAATTGTATTTTTAATTTCGTACATTTCGTCCAAATCATGCGTTTATTTTGCTGAACATTATTACATCATTATAACACAGACAGCGATCAAATGCATCTATTTCCCAATGAAACTCAGTTTTTTAACTTCTTAGAATTGATGTTGCATTGAATATCCGTATATTCGCAAGCAAACATTGACGAGGACGAACATTCACCCGAAAAGTTTCTTAATTTCTCGACAACATAAAATATTTGTCAATGTAAGAAACAGGATAATTAACCGCACATCGAGAAAAGTTAATCTGATGCGTTCTGCAGCACTCATGATCATATTTTCGATATTCACTCTTTTCAAAAAATTATTATATACCCTTGTGTTGGGAAAGTAGTTCGGTAAGTGTTATTTGTTGAACTATAAATCCTTTAACAAACGTCTAACGAAGGTCATTTTAACAAATCGAATAACTTAACTAACTGATATACATATCATATAAGATATATAAAGTTATCTTTTGTATTGCTTTTCAGTTATTGTAACCACAACGCTAAGCAATGCCTCGACAAGTTCATCATCTCTTTCGACGTCGATTGGATATGATATTACTAAAGAACAGACAACAACCAGCCTTGAAGACGTAACAGTGACTGCCTTAAATCCTGATACTGCATCAGCCGCTCAGGTTATTACAACCGTAAACATTGAAACCAGTTCTACAGACTATAATGCATTTTCGCCAACTTTAGAAATAAAAACATCCAATGAAACTACAGCTACAATCGGAAACAACATTACTATAAATGAAGGGAAAACCGCCGACAGAATAAATGAAACAACCACAGAAGGTTTTCTTACACAACCTGTATCTACTGCAACTGAAATAGCTACAACTACAACAAAATTTGGGCTAGATACAACTGAGGAAGCAACAATCACTGTAGACGATACAACTTCGGGTCTTACTACACAAACTGTCTCTACTACTTCTGAAACGGCTACTACAACAGAATCAGGTACTACTTCTGTCCACGATACAACTACTGCAGCAGGCACAACGAGTGAGGCAGCAACAAGCACTATAGAAGTTACAACTACAGGCGTATCTGAAACGACAACTACAGGGGGTCTTGCTACACAGTCTGTATTTACTTCAACTGAATCTGTTACAGCTACAGGAAAATCAGGGACTACTACTGTGCAAGATACCACAACTGCAGCAGGTACATTTACTGAGGCAGCAACAACCACTTTAGAAGTTACAACTACAGGCGTTGCTGAATCGACAACTACAGAGGGTCTTACTACACAACCCGTATCTACTACAACTGAATCTGTTACAACTACAACAGAGTCAGGGAATACTACTGTGCAATATACCACCACTGCAGCAGGTACAACGACTGAGGCAGCAACAAGCACTACAGAAGTTACAACTACAGGCGTAGCTGCAACGACAACTACAGAGGCTCTTACTACACAACCCGTATCTACTACAACTGAATCTGTTACAACTACAACAGAGTCAGGGACTACTACTGTGCAAGATACCAATACTGCAGCAGGTACAACGACTGAGGCAGCAACAAGCACTACAGATGTTACAACTACAGGCGTAGCTGAAACGACAACTACAGAGTTTCTTACTTCACAACCCGTATATACTACAACTGAATCTGTTACAACTACAACAGAGTCAGTGACTACTACTGTGCAAGATACCACCACTGCAGCAGGTACAACGACTGAGGCAGCAACAAGCACTACAGAAGTTACAACTACAGGCGTAGCTGCAACGACAACTACAGAGGGTCTTACTACACAGTCTGTATCTACTACAACTGAATCTGTTACAACTACAGCAGAATCAGGGACTACTACTGTGCAAGATACCACCACTGCAGCAGGCACAACGACTGGGGCAGCAACACGCACTACAGAAGTTACAACTACAGGTGTAGCTGAAACGACAACTACAGAGGGTCTTACTACACAGTCTGTATCTACTACAACTGAATCTGTTACATCTACAGCAGAATCAGGGACTACTACTGTGCAAGATACCACCACTGCAGCAGGCACAACGACTGAGGCAGCAACAATCACTACAGAAGTTACAACTACAGGCGTAGCTGAAACGACAACTACAGAGGGTCTTACTACACAGTCTGTATCTACTACAACTGAATCTGTTACAACTACAGCAGAATCAGGGACTACTACTGTGCAAGATACCACCACTGCCGCAGGCACAACGAATGAGGCAGCAACAAGCACTATAGAAGGTACAACTACAGGCGTAGCTGAAACGACAACTACAGAGGGTCTTTCTACACAGTCTGTATCTACTACAACTGAATTTGTTACAACTACAACAGAATCAGGGACTTCTACTGTGCAAGATACCACCACTGCAGCAGGCACAACGACTGAGGCAGCAACAAGCACTACAGCAGTTACAACTACAGGCGTAGCTGAAGCGACAACTAATGAGGGTCCTATTTCACAGTCTGTATCTACTACAACTGAATCTATTACAACTACAACAGAATTAGGGACTACTACTGTGCAAGATACAACCACTGCAGTAGACACAAGTACTGAGATAGCAACAAGCGCTACAGAAGTTACAACCACAGGCGTACCTGAAACGACAACTACTGAGGGTCTTACTACACAACCCGTATCTACTACAACTGAATCTGTTACAACTACAACAGAGTCAGGGTCTACTACTGTGCAAGATACCACAAATGCAGCAGGCACAACGACTGAGGCAGCAACAAGCACTATAGAAGGTACAACTACAAGTGTAGCTGACACGACAACTACAGAGGCTCTTACTACCCAGTCTGTCTCTACCACAACTGAATCTGCTACAACTACAACAGAATCAGGGACTACTACTGTGCAAGATACCACCACTGCAGCAGGTACAACGACCGATGCAGCAACAAGCACTACAGAAGTTACAACTACAAGCGTAGCTGAAACGACAACTACAGAGGGTCTTACTACACAACCTGTTTTTACTTCAACTGAAACGGCTACAATTACAACAGAATCAGGGACTACTACTGTGCAAGATTCCACCACTGCAGCAGGCACAACATCTGAGGCAGCAACAAGCACTACAGAGGTTACAACTACAGGTGTAGCTGAAACGACAACTACAGAGGGTCTTACTACACAGTCTGTATCAACTACAACTGAATCTATTACAACTACAGCAGAATCAGGGACTACTACTGTGCAAGATACCACAACTGCAGCAGGCACAACGACTGAGGCAGCAACAAGCACTATAGAAGGTGCAACTACAAGTGTAGCTGACACGACAACTACAGAGGGTCTTACTACACAGTCTGTATTTACTACAACTGAATCTGTTACAACTACAGCAGAATTAGGGACTACTACTGTGCAACATACCACAACTGCAGCAGAGACAACGACTGAGGCAGCAACAAGCAATACAGAAGGTACAACTACAAGCGTAGCTGAAACGACAAATACAGAAGGTCTTACTGCACAACCCGTATCTACTACAACTGAATCTGTTACAACTACAACAGAGTCAGGGATTACTACTGTGCAAGATACCACCACTGCAGCAGGTACAACGACAGAAGCAGTAACAAACACTATAGAAGGTACAACTACAAGCGTATCTGAAACGACAACTACAGAGGATCTTATTTCACAGTCTGTATCTACTACAACTGAATCTATTACAACTACAACAGAATTAGGGACTTCTACTGTGCAAGATACAACCACTGCAGTAGACACAAGTACTGAGACAGCAACAAGCACTACAGAAGTTACAACTACAGGCGTAGCTGAAACGACAACTACAGAGGCTCTTACTACCCAGTCTGTCTCTACCACAACTGAATCTGCTACAACTACAACAGAATCAGGGACTACTACTGTGCAAGATACCACCACTGCAGCAGGTACAACGACCGAGGCAGCAACAAGCACTACAGAAGTTACAACTACAGGCGTAGCTGAAACGACAACTACAGAGGGTCTTACTACACAACCTGTTTTTACTTCAACTGAAACGGCTACAATTACAACAGAATCAGGGACTACTACTGTGCAAGATTCCACCACTGCAGCAGGCACAACATCTGAGGCAGCAACAAGCACTACAGAGGTTACAACTACAGGCGTAGCTGAAACGACAACTACAGAGGGTCTTACTACACAGTCTGTATTTACTACAACTGAATCTGTTACAACTACAGCGGAATCAGGGACTACTACTGTGCAAGATACCACAACTGCAGCAGGTACAACGACTGAGGCAGCAACAAGCACTACAGAAGTTACAACTACAGGCGTAGCTGCAACGACAACTACAGAGGCTCTTACTACACAACCCGTATCTACTACAACTGAATCTGTTACAACTACAACAGAGTCAGGGACTACTACTGTGCAAGATACCAATACTGCAGCAGGCACAACGACTGAGGCAGCAACAAGCACTACAGATGTTACAACTACAGGCGTAGCTGAAACGACAACTACAGAGTTTCTTACTTCACAACCCGTATATACTACAACTGAATCTGTTACAACTACAGCAGAATCAGGGACTACTACTGTGCAAGATACCACCACTGCAGCAGGCACAACGACTGGGGCAGCAACACGCACTACAGAAGTTACAACTACAGGTGTAGCTGAAACGACAACTACAGAGGGTCTTACTACACAGTCTGTATCTACTACAACTGAATCTGTTACATCTACAGCAGAATCAGGGACTACTACTGGGCAAGATACCACCACTGCAGCAGGCACAACGACTGAGGCAGCAATAAGCACTACAGAAGTTACAACTACAGGTGTAGCTGAAACGACAACTACAGAGGGTATTACTACACAGTCTGTATCTACTACAACTGAATCTGTTACAACTACAGCAGAATCAGGGACTACTACTGTGCAAGATACCACCACTGCCGCAGGCACAACGAATGAGGCAGCAACAAGCACTATAGAAGGTACAACTACAGGCGTAGCTGAAACGACAACTACAGAGGGTCTTTCTACACAGTCTGTATCTACTACAACTGAATTTGTTACAACTACAACAGAATCAGGGACTTCTACTGTGCAAGATACCACCACTGCAGCAGGCACAACGACTGAGGCAGCAACAAGCACTACAGCAGTTACAACTACAGGCGTAGCTGAAACGACAACTAATGAGGGTCCTATTTCACAGTCTGTATCTACTACAACTGAATCTATTACAACTACAACAGAATTAGGGACTACTACTGTGCAAGATACAACCACTGCAGTAGACACAAGTACTGAGATAGCAACAAGCGCTACAGAAGTTACAACCACAGGCGTACCTGAAACGACAACTACTGAGGGTCTTACTACACAACCCGTATCTAACACAACTGAATCTGCTACAACTTCAACAGAATCAGGGACTACTACTGTGCAAGATACCACCACTGCAGCAGGTACAACGACCGAGGCAGCAACAAGCACTACAGAAGTTACAACTACAGGCGTAGCTGAAACGACAACTACAGAGGGTCTTACTACACAAACTGTTTTTACTTCAACTGAAACGGCTACAATTACAACAGAATCAGGGACTACTACTGTGCAAGATTCCACCACTGCAGCAGGCACAACATCTGAGGCAGCAACAAGCACTACAGAGGTTACAACTACAGGTGTAGCTGAAACGACAACTACAGAGGGTCTTACTACACAGTCTGTATCAACTACAACTGAATCTATTACAACTACAGCAGAATCAGGGACAACTACTGTGCAAGATACCACAACTGCAGCAGGCACAACGACTGAGGCAGCAACAAGCACTATAGAAGGTGCAACTACAAGTGTAGCTGACACGACAACTACAGAGGGTCTTACTACACAGTCTGTATTTACTACAACTGAATCTGTTACAACTACAGCAGAATTAGGGACTACTACTGTGCAAGATACCACAACTGCAGCAGAGACAACGACTGAGGCAGCAACAAGCAATACAGAAGGTACAACTACAAGCGTAGCTGAAACGACAAATACAGAAGGTCTTACTGCACAACCCGTATCTACTACAACTGAATCTGTTACAACTACAACAGAGTCAGGGACTACTACTGTGCAAGATACCACCTCTGCAGCAGGTACAACGACAGAAGCAGTAACAAACACTATAGAAGGTACAACTACAAGCGTATCTGAAACGACAACTACAGAGGAACTTATTTCACAGTCTGTATCTACTACAACTGAATCTATTACAACTACAACAGAATTAGGGACTTCTACTGTGCAAGATACAACCACTGCAGTAGACACAAGTACTGAGACAGCAACAAGCACTACAGAAGTTACAACTACAGGCGTAGCTGAAACGACAACTACAGAGGCTCTTACTACCCAGTCTGTCTCTACCACAACTGAATCTGCTACAACTACAACTGAATCAGGGACTACTACTGTGCAAGATACCACCACTGCAGCAGGTACAACGACCGAGGCAGCAACAAGCACTACAGAAGTTACAACTACAGGCGTAGCTGAAACGACAACTACAGAGGGTCTTACTACACAACCTGTTTTTACTTCAACTGAAACGGCTACAATTACAACAGAATCAGGGACTACTACTGTGCAAGATTCCACCACTGCAGCAGGCACAACATCTGAGGCAGCAACAAGCACTACAGAGGTTACAACTACAGGCGTAGCTGAAACGACAACTACAGAGGGTCTTACTACACAGTCTGTATTTACTACAACTGAATCTGTTACAACTACAGCAGAATCAGGTACTACTACTGTGCAAGATACCACAACTGCAGCAGGCACAACGACTGAGGCAGCAACAAGCACTATAGAAGGTGCAACTACAAGTGTAGCTGACACGACAACTACAGAGGGTCTTACTACACAGTCTGTATTTACTACAACTGAATCTGTTACAACTACAGCAGAATTAGGGACTACTACTGTGCAAGATACCACAACTGCAGCAGAGACAACGACTGAGGCAGCAACAAGCAATACAGAAGGTACAACTACAAGCGTAGCTAAAACGACAACTACAGAGGGTCCTACTTCACCCTCTGTATCTACTACAACTGAATATATTACAACTACAACAGAATTAGGGACGACTACTACTGTGCAAGATACCACCAATGCAGCAGGCACAAGTACTGAGACAGCAACAAGCATTACAGAAGTAACAAGTACAGGCGTAGCTGAAACGACAACTACAGAGGGTCTTACTACACAACCCGTATCTACTACAACTGAATCTGTTACAACTACAACAGAGTCAGGGTCTTCTACTGTGCAAGATACCACCACTGCAGCAGGCACAACGACTGAGGCAGCAACAAGCACTACAGAAGTTACAGCTACAGGCGTAGCTGAAACGACAACTACTGAGGGTCTTACTACACAGTCTGTATTTACTACAACTGAATCTGTTACAACTACAACAGAATTAGGGACCACTACTGTGCAAGATACCACAACTGCAGCAGAGACAACGACTGAGGCAGCAATAAGCACTACAGAAGGTACAACTACAAGCGTAGCTGAAACGACAACTACAGAGGGTCTTACTACACAGTCTGTATTTACTACAACTGAATCTGTTACAACTACAGCAGAATTAGGGACCACTACTGTGCAAGATACCACAACTGCAGCAGAGACAACGACTGAGGCAGCAATAAGCACTACAGAAGTTTCAACTACAGGCGTACCTGAAACGACAACTACTGAGGGTCTTACTACACAACCCGTATCTACTACAACTGAATCTGTTACAACTACAGCAGAATCAGGGACTACTACTGTGCAAGATTCCACCACTGCAGCAGGCACAACATCTGAGGCAGCAACAAGCACTACAGAGGCTACAACTACAGGCGTAGCTGAAACGACAACTACAGAGGGTCTTACTACACAGTCTGTATTTACTACAACTGAATCTGTTACAACTACAGCAGAATCAGGGACTACTACTGTGCAAGATACCACAACTGCAGCAGGCACAACGACTGAGGCAGCAACAAGCACTATAGAAGGTGCAACTACAAGTGTAGCTGACACGACAACTACAGAGGGTCTTACTACACAGTCTGTATTTACTACAACTGAATCTGTTACAACTACAGCAGAATTAGGGACTACTACTGTGCAAGATACCACAACTGCAGCAGAGACAACGACTGAGGCAGCAACAAGCAATACAGAAGGTACAACTACAAGCGTAGCTAAAACGACAACTACAGAGGGTCCTACTTCACCCTCTGTATCTACTACAACTGAATATATTACAACTACAACAGAATTAGGGACGACTACTACTGTGCAAGATACCACCAATGCAGCAGGCACAAGTACTGAGACAGCAACAAGCATTACAGAAGTAACAAGTACAGGCGTAGCTGAAACGACAACTACAGAGGGTCTTACTACACAACCCGTATCTACTACAACTGAATCTGTTACAACTACAACAGAGTCAGGGTCTACTACTGTGCAAGATACCACCACTGCAGCAGGCACAACGACTGAGGCAGCAACAAGCACTACAGAAGTTACAGCTACAGGCGTAGCTGAAACGACAACTACTGAGGGTCTTACTACACAGTCTGTATTTACTACAACTGAATCTGTTACAACTACAGCAGAATTAGGGACCACTACTGTGCAAGATACCACAACTGCAGCAGAGACAACGACTGAGGCAGCAATAAGCACTACAGAAGGTTCAACTACAAGCGTAGCTGAAACGACAACTACAGAGGGTCTTACTACACAGTCTGTATTTACTACAACTGAATCTGTTACAACTACAGCAGAATTAGGGACCACTACTGTGCAAGATACCACAACTGCAGCAGAGACAACGACTGAGGCAGCAATAAGCACTACAGAAGTTTCAACTACAGGCGTAACTGAAACGACAACTACTGAGGGTCTTACTACACAACCCGTATCTACTACAACTGAATCTGTTACAACTACAGCAGAATCAGGGACTACTACTGTGCAAGATACCACAACTGCAGCAGGCACAACGACTGAGGCAGCAACAAGCACTATAGAAGGTGCAATTACAAGTGTAGCTGACACGACAACTACAGAGGGTCTTACTACACAGTCTGTATTTACTACAACTGAATCTGTTACAACTACAGCAGAATTAGGGACTACTACTGTGCAAGATACCACAACTGCAGCAGAGGCAACGACTGAGGCAGCAACAAGCAATACAGAAGGTACAACTACAAGCGTAGCTAAAACGACAACTACAGAGGGTCCTACTTCACCCTCTGTATCTACTACCACTGAATATATTACAACTACAACAGAATTAGGGACGACTACTACTGTGCAAGATACCACCAATGCAGCAGGCACAAGTACTGAGACAGCAACAAGCATTACAGAAGTAACAAGTACAGGCGTAGCTGAAACGACAACTACAGAGGGTCTTACTACACAACCCGTATCTACTACAACTGAATCTGTTACAACTACAACAGAGTCAGGGTCTACTACTGTGCAAGATACCACCACTGCAGCAGGCACAACGACTGAGGCAGCAACAAGCACTACAGAAGTTACAGCTACAGGCGTAGCTGAAACGACAACTACTGAGGGTCTTACTACACAGTCTGTATTTACTACAACTGAATCTGTTACAACTACAGCAGAATTAGGGACCACTACTGTGCAAGATACCACAACTGCAGCAGAGACAACGACTGAGGCAGCAATAAGCACTACAGAAGGTACAACTACAAGCGTAGCTGAAACGACAACTACAGAGGGTCTTACTACACAGTCTGTATTTACTACAACTGAATCTGTTACAACTACAGCAGAATTAGGGACCACTACTGTGCAAGATACCACAACTGCAGCAGAGACAACGACTGAGGCAGCAATAAGCACTACAGAAGTTTCAACTACAGGCGTACCTGAAACGACAACTACTGAGGGTCTTACTACACAACCCGTATCTACTACAACTGAATCTGTTACAAGTACAGCAGAATCAGGGACTACTACTGTGCAAGATACCACAACTGCAGCAGGCACAACGACTGAGGCAGCAACAAGCACTATAGAAGGTGCAACTACAAGTGTAACTGACACGACAACTACAGAGGGTCTTACTACACAGTCTGTATTTACTACAACTGAATCTGTTACAACTACAGCAGAATTAGGGACTACTACTGTGCAAGATACCACCACTGCAGCAAGTACAACGCCTGAGGCAGGAACAAGCACTACAGAAGGTACAACTACAAGCGTATCTGAAACTACAACTACAGAGGGTCTTACTTCACAGTCTGTATCTACTACAACTGAATCTATTACAACTATAACAGAATTAGGAACTACTACTGTGCAAGATACAACCACTGCAGTAGGCACAAGTACTGAAACAGCAACAAGCACTCCAGAAGTTACAACTACAGGCGTAGCGAAAACGACAACTACAGAGGCTCTTACTACACAGTCTGTATCTACTACAACTGAATCTGCTACAACTACAACAGAATCAGGGACTACTACTGTGCAAGATACAACCACTGCAGCAGGTACAACGACAGCCGTAGCTGAAACGCCAACTACAGAGGGTCTTACTACACATTCTGTCTCTACTACAATTGAAACGGCTACAACTACAACAGAATCAGTGACTACTTCTTCTGTGCAAGATACCACCACTGCAGCAGGTAATCTGTAATATGGATGTTTAAGTATAGGTTAAATTATTAAGTTAATTAATGTTTTGAACCCCCAAAAGGCATCAGGATCTGATACTTTTAGACACAATATGTTGAAAATTAGCCCACATAAAATTGCTAAACGTCTACAAATTATATGTAACATTCACTTTCACAATGTAAATTTCCCTCCTGCTGGAAGACTGCAAACGTGATTCCGATCTACAAGAAATGAGAAGCATCACCACCATCAATTTATCGGCCCATTTCCCTCATTAGTTGTATTGGAAAAGTAATGGAAAGAGTAGCTTTTAAACATGTTTATAACCAATTGGCAATGCATAATCTAATTTATGAATATCAGTCAGGATTTCGCCCCAAATATTCTATGGTTCACCAATTACTAGTGTACACTTAATGCACCTGAAAAGAAAGGAATCATCTGCTTCGTATTTTGTAACTTTTCCAAAGCGTTTGATAACGTTTGGCATAAAGGCATATTGCACAAAATGAAAGCTAATATGGTCAACGGGAACTTACTGAAATGGTTTGAAAGCTATCTTAACAAAAAGTTATAATTAAAAATGCTTCATCTCCTGTTTGCCGTCTTTCAGCCGGAGTCCCCCAAGAGTCTGTACTTGGACCGTTAGTATTTATTTTGTTCATTAATGACGTATCAGAAAATCGTATATCCCTTACAAGACTATTTGCTTACGATACATCGTTCGGTTATTCCCACTACGACCCAGAACAGATCGAGTATGTTATTTATCATGATTTTAAAGTGTTAAATTTATGGTCCAAAAAATTATTAATGGGTTTTAATCCGCCTAAAACTAACGTCTTAATGATTTCTGATGTAAAACCCCAATCTAGAATTCAGTTTAAATGACCGGGATATACCCTTAGTAAATACCCATAAACATCTAGGAGTTACTTTCAGTTGTGATGGAAAATGGACTCCGCATATAGACCACATTTTATCAAGTGCTGCATGTCACCTCAATATTATGAGGAAGTACAAATTTGAAATTAGAAAGTAGAAAAACTCTAGAAACGTTATATTTGTGTATATTAGACTAATTGTAGAAATTAATTACAGAGAATTCAATTAGAGGCTTCTAGAATTGTTACAGCGTTACCGTTACTTACTAAAACCGAAAGAATTTATTGTGAAGTAATGTGGGAGACTTTAAAAGATAGAAGGAATAGAAGAAAACTTCAAATGTTTTATACTATTACCCCAAAGATTCACCTCCATATTTATGTGAACTTTATTTCCCATTTATTTCAAGTAATAGCTGACTATTTTCTAAGAAACGAAGAAGACATTAATGTTCCATTCTTAAGATTATCTCTAACTTTTGATTCTTTTTTTCCCTCGACAATACCAGAAGGGAACAAACTAGACTCCTCCATCAGAAATGCAGATTCAGTTTCAAAATTTAAATCGATTCTTAAATGTAAGTGTTAAAAGCAATGGACCTCCTCATTATTATTTTGGCTTAGAAAACTAAATATAAAATACTAACTAAGATGAGATGAAATACATCCTTCTTAAATTATAATTTGTACACAGTTAACATTATATCAAATCCTTCCTGAAATTGTGTCAACAGCCAAGAAACCCAGTATCATTTTTTCTTTGTATATACAGAGTATACAGATCTGAGAAGAGACTTATTTATTGGCTTAAACTGGTAACAAAACAATACAGCAGTGAAATACAATCTCTGATTAAATGGTAGCAATGAACTTTCACAAGACCAAATGAAATGATATTTACTAATGTTTATGAACTTATTAAAAATTCTTAACGATTCCTTGTTGTTCCATATCACCGAGCGACAACAACATACGAAGCGTTCTCAATTCTTAACGACTCTTTTATTCCTTATGCTCTTTAATGTCACTGTTCTGATTAATCTGTCTTTGTTTTTGTATAATTGATTCCTGATACCTTCTTTATTTTTGTATAATTTAATGTTATGTTAGTTATGTCACCATGTCCATATAGTATTGGTATCATATTTTAAACGAAGACTTCATAAGTATGTGACTTTATAAGTAAGTCTTAGTTTTCTGAAATCCTGTTTGTTCACTGCACAAATACAATA
This sequence comes from Limnoperna fortunei, assembly GCA_944474755.1. Taxonomy (NCBI): domain Eukaryota; kingdom Metazoa; phylum Mollusca; class Bivalvia; order Mytilida; family Modiolidae; genus Limnoperna; species Limnoperna fortunei. Next base: position 72,723,129 of record OX104115.1, on the reverse strand, counting down.
TGTTTAAACTGCAGCAGGAACAACAACAGAGCCATCGACAAGCACTAAAGAAATTACAACTACAGGCGTAGCTGAAACGACAACTACAGAGGCTCTTACTACACAGTCTGTATCAACTACAACTGAATCTGTTACAACTACAACAGAGTCAGGGACTACTACTGTGCAAGATACCACCACTGCAGTAGGTACAACGACTGAGGCAGCAACAAGCACTACAGAAGTTACAACTACAGGCGTAGCTGAAACGACAACTACAGAGGGTCTTACTACACAACCCGTATCTACTACAACTGAATCTATTACAACTACAATGGAGTCAGGGACAACTACTGTGCAAGATACCACCACTGCAGCAGGTACAAAGACTGAGGCAGCAACAAGCACTACAGAAGTTACAACTACAGGCGTAGCTGAAACGACAACTACAGAGGGTCTTACTACACAACACGTATCTACTACAACTGAATCTGTTACAACTACAACAGAGTCAGGGACTACTACTGTGCAAGATACCACCACTGCAGTAGGTACAACGACTGAGGCAGCAACAAGCACTACAGAAGTTACAACTACAGGGGTAGCTGAAACGACAACTACAGAGGGTCTTACTACACAACCCGTATCTACTACAACTGAATCTGTTACAACTACAACAGAATCAGGGGCTACTACTGTGCAAGATACCACGACTGCAGCAGATACAACGACTGAGGCAGCAACAAGCACTACAGAAGTTACAACTACAGGCGTAGCTGAAACGACAACTACGGAGGGTTTTACTACACAACCCGTATCTACTACAACTGAATATGTTACAACTACAACAGATTCAGGGACTACTACTGTGCAAGATACCACCACTGCAGTAGGTACAACGACTGAGGCAGCAACACGCACTACAGAAGTTACAACTACAGGCGTAGCTGAAACGACAACTACAGAGGGTTTTACTACACAACCCGTATCTACTACAACTGAATCTGGTACAACTACAATGGAGTCAGGGACTACTACTGTGCAAGATACCACGACTGCAGCAGATACAACGACTGAGGCAGCAACAAGCACTACAGAAGTTACAACTACAGGCGTAGCTGAAACGACAACTACGGAGGGTTTTACTACACAACCCGTATCTACTACAACTGAATCTGTTACAACTACAACAGATTCAGGGACTACTACTGTGCAAGATACCACCACTGCAGTAGGTACAACGACTGAGGCAGCAACAAGCACTACAGAAGTTACAACTACAGGCGTAGCTGAAACGACAAATACAGAGGGTCTTACTACACAACCCGTATCTACTACAAATGAATCTGTTACAACTACAACAGAGTCAGGGACAACTACTGTGCAAGAAACCACGACTGCAGCAGGTACAACGACTGAGGCAGCAACAAGCACTACAGAAGTTACAACTACAGGCGTAGCTGAAACGACAACTACGGAGGGTTTTACTACACAACCCGTATCTACTACAACTGAATCTGTTACAACTACAACAGATTCAGGGACTACTACTGTGCAAGATATCACCACTGCAGCAGGTACAACGACTGAGGCAGCAACAAGCACTACAGAATTTACAACTACAGGCGTAGCTGAAACGACAACTACAGAGGGTCTTACTACACAACCCGTATCTACTACAACTGAATCTGTTACAACTACAATGGAGTCAGGGACAACTACTGTGCAAGATACCACCACTGCAGCAGGTACAACGACTGAGGCAGCAACAAGCACTACAGAAGTTACAACTACAGTCGTATCTCAAACGAAAACTACAGATGGTCTTACTACACAACCCGTATCTACTACAACTGAATCTGTTACAACTACAACAGAGTCAGGGACTACTACTGTGCAAGATACCACCACTGCAGTAGGTACAACGACTGAGGCAGCAACAAGCACTACAGAAGTTACAACTACAGGCGTAGCTGAAACGACAGCTACAGAGGGTCCTACTACACAACCCGTATCTACTACAACTGAATCTGGTACAACTACAATGGAGTCAGGGACTACTACTGTGCAAGATACCACGACTGCAGCAGATACAACGACTGAGGCAGCAACAAGCACTACAGAAGTTACAACTACAGGCGTAGCTGAAACGACAACTACGGAGGGTTTTACTACACAACCCGTATCTACTACAACTGAATCTGTTACAACTACAACAGATTCAGGGACTACTACTGTGCAAGATACAACCACTGCAGTAGGTACAACGACTGAGGCAGCAACAAGCACTACAGAAGTTACAACTACAGGCGTAGCTGAAACGACAACTACAGAGGGTCTTACTACACAACCCGTATCTACTACAACTGAATCTATTACAACTACAATGGAGTCAGGGACAACTACTGTGCAAGATACCACCACTGCAGCAGGTACAAAGACTGAGGCAGCAACAAGCACTACAGAAGTTACAACTACAGGCGTAGCTGAAACGACAACTACAGAGGGTCTTACTACACAACACGTATCTACTACAACTGAATCTGTTACAACTACAACAGAGTCAGGGACTACTACTGTGCAAGATACCACCACTGCAGTAGGTACAACGACTGAGGCAGCAACAAGCACTACAGAAGTTACAACTACAGGGGTAGCTGAAACGACAACTACAGAGGGTCTTACTACACAACCCGTATCTACTACAACTGAATCTGTTACAACTACAACAGAATCAGGGGCTACTACTGTGCAAGATACCACGACTGCAGCAGATACAACGACTGAGGCAGCAACAAGCACTACAGAAGTTACAACTACAGGCGTAGCTGAAACGACAACTACGGAGGGTTTTACTACACAACCCGTATCTACTACAACTGAATATGTTACAACTACAACAGATTCAGGGACTACTACTGTGCAAGATACCACCACTGCAGTAGGTACAACGACTGAGGCAGCAACACGCACTACAGAAGTTACAACTACAGGCGTAGCTGAAACGACAACTACAGAGGGTTTTACTACACAACCCGTATCTACTACAACTGAATCTGGTACAACTACAATGGAGTCAGGGACTACTACTGTGCAAGATACCACGACTGCAGCAGATACAACGACTGAGGCAGCAACAAGCACTACAGAAGTTACAACTACAGGCGTAGCTGAAACGACAACTACGGAGGGTTTTACTACACAACCCGTATCTACTACAACTGAATCTGTTACAACTACAACAGATTCAGGGACTACTACTGTGCAAGATACCACCACTGCAGTAGGTACAACGACTGAGGCAGCAACAAGCACTACAGAAGTTACAACTACAGGCGTAGCTGAAACGACAAATACAGAGGGTCTTACTACACAACCCGTATCTACTACAAATGAATCTGTTACAACTACAACAGAGTCAGGGACAACTACTGTGCAAGAAACCACGACTGCAGCAGGTACAACGACTGAGGCAGCAACAAGCACTACAGAAGTTACAACTACAGGCGTAGCTGAAACGACAACTACGGAGGGTTTTACTACACAACCCGTATCTACTACAACTGAATCTGTTACAACTACAACAGATTCAGGGACTACTACTGTGCAAGATATCACCACTGCAGCAGGTACAACGACTGAGGCAGCAACAAGCACTACAGAATTTACAACTACAGGCGTAGCTGAAACGACAACTACAGAGGGTCTTACTACACAACCCGTATCTACTACAACTGAATCTGTTACAACTACAATGGAGTCAGGGACAACTACTGTGCAAGATACCACCACTGCAGCAGGTACAACGACTGAGGCAGCAACAAGCACTACAGAAGTTACAACTACAGTCGTATCTCAAACGAAAACTACAGATGGTCTTACTACACAACCCGTATCTACTACAACTGAATCTGTTACAACTACAACAGAGTCAGGGACTACTACTGTGCAAGATACCACCACTGCAGTAGGTACAACGACTGAGGCAGCAACAAGCACTACAGAAGTTACAACTACAGGCGTAGCTGAAACGACAGCTACAGAGGGTCCTACTACACAACCCGTATCTACTACAACTGAATCTGGTACAACTACAATGGAGTCAGGGACTACTACTGTGCAAGATACCACGACTGCAGCAGATACAACGACTGAGGCAGCAACAAGCACTACAGAAGTTACAACTACAGGCGTAGCTGAAACGACAACTACGGAGGGTTTTACTACACAACCCGTATCTACTACAACTGAATCTGTTACAACTACAACAGATTCAGGGACTACTACTGTGCAAGATACAACCACTGCAGTAGGTACAACGACTGAGGCAGCAACAAGCACTACAGAAGTTACAACTACAGGCGTAGCTGAAACGACAAATACAGAGGGTCTTACTACACAACCCGTATCTACTACAAATGAATCTGTTACAACTACAACACAGTCAGGGACAACTACTGTGCAAGATACCACGACTGCAGCAGGTACAACGACTGAGGCAGCAACAAGCACTACAGAAGTTACAACTACAGGCGTAGCTGAAACGACAACTACGGAGGGTTTTACTACACAACCCGTATCTACTACAACTGAATCTGTTACAACTACAACAGATTCAGGGACTACTACTGTGCAAGTTATCACCACTGCAGCAGGTACAACGACTGAGGCAGCAACAAGCACTACAGAAGTTACAACTACAGGCGTAGCTGAAACGACAACTACAGAGGGTCTTACTACACAACCCGTATCTACTACAACTGAATCTGTTACAACTACAATGGAGTCAGGGACAACTACTGTGCAAGATACCACCACTGCAGCAGGTACAACGACTGAGGCAGCAACAAGCACTACAGAAGTTACAACTACAGTTGTAGCTCAAACGACAACTACAGATAGTCTTACTACACAACCCGTATCTACTACAACTGAAGCTGTTACAACTACAACAGAGTCAGGGACTACTACTGTGCAAGATACCACCACTGCAGTAGGTACAATGACGGAGGCAGCAACAAGCACTACAGAAGTTACAACTACAGGCGTAGCTGAAACGACAACTACAGAGGGTCTTACTACACAACCCGTATCTACTACAACAGAATCTGTTACAACTACAATGGAGTCAGGGACAACTACTGTGCAAGATACCACCACTGCAGTAGGCACAACGACTGAGGCAGTAACAAGCACTACAGAAATTAATACTACACGCGTAGCTGAAAAGACAACTACAGAGGGTCTTACTACACAACCCGTATCTACTACAACTGAATCTGTTACAACTACAACAGAGTCAGGGACTACTACTGTGCAAGATACCACGACTGCAGCAGGTACAACGACTGAGGCAGCAACAAGCACTACAGAACTTACAACTACAGGCGTAGCTGAAACGACAACTACGGAGGGTTTTACTACACAACCCGTATCTACTACAACTGAATCTGTTACAACTACAACAGAGTCAGGGACTACTACTGTGCAAGATACCACCACTGCAGTAGGTACAACGACGGAGGCAGCAACAAGCACTACAGAAATTACAACTACAGGCGTAGCTGCAGCGACAACTACAGAGGGTCTTACTACACAACCCGTATCTACTACAACTGAATCTGTTACAACTTCAACAGAGTCAGGGACTACTACTGTGCAAGATACCATCACTGCAGCAGGTACAACGACTGAGGCAGTAACAAGGACTACAGAAGTTACAAATACAGGCGTAGCTGAAACGACAACTACAGAGGTTTTTACTACACAACCCGTATCTACTACAACTGAATCTGTTAGAACTACAACATATTCAGGGACTACTACTGTGCAAGATACCACGACTGCAGCAGGTACAACGACTGAGGCAGCAACAAGCACTATAGAAGTTACAACTACAGGCGTACCTGAAACGAAAACTAAGGATGGTTTTACTACTCAACCCGTATTTACTACGACTGAATCTGTTACAACTACAACAGATTCAGGGACTACTACTGTGCAAGATACCACGACTGCAGCAGATACAACGACTGAGGCAGCAACAAGCACTACAGAAGTTACAACTACAGGCGTAGCTGAAACGACAACTACGGAGGGTTTTACTACACAACCCGTATCTACTACAACTGAATCTGTTACAACTACAACACAGTCAGGGACAACTACTGTGCAAGATACCACGACTGCAGCAGGTACAACGACTGAGGCAGCAACAAGCACTACAGAAGTTACAACTACAGGCGTAGCTGAAACGACAACTACGGAGGGTTATACTACACAACCCGTATCTACTACAACTGAATCTGTTACAACTACAACAGATTCAGGGACTACTACTGTGCAAGTTATCACCACTGCAGCAGGTACAACGACTGAGGCAGCAACAAGCACTACAGAAGTTACAACTACAGGCGTAGCTGAAACGACAACTACAGAGGGTCTTACTACACAACCCGTATCTACTACAACTGAATCTGTTACAACTACAATGGAGTCAGGGACAACTACTGTGCAAGATACCACCACTGCAGCAGGTACAACGACTGAGGCAGCAACAAGCACTACAGAAGTTACAACTACAGTTGTAGCTCAAACGACAACTACAGATAGTCTTACTACACAACACGTATCTACTACAACTGAAGCTGTTACAACTACAACAGAGTCAGGGACTACTACTGTGCAAGATACCACCACTGCAGTAGGTACAATGACGGAGGCAGCAACAAGCACTACAGAAGTTACAACTACAGGCGTAGCTGAAACGACAACTACAGAGGGTCTTACTACACAACCCGTATCTACTACAACAGAATCTGTTACAACTACAATGGAGTCAGGGACAACTACTGTGCAAGATACCACCACTGCAGTAGGCACAACGACTGAGGCAGTAACAAGCACTACAGAAATTAATACTACACGCGTAGCTGAAAAGACAACTACAGAGGGTCTTACTACACAACCCGTATCTACTACAACTGAATCTGTTACAACTACAACAGAGTCAGGGACTACTACTGTGCAAGATACCACGACTGCAGCAGGTACAACGACTGAGGCAGCAACAAGCACTACAGAACTTACAACTACAGGCGTAGCTGAAACGACAACTACGGAGGGTTTTACTACACAACCCGTATCTACTACAACTGAATCTGTTACAACTACAACAGAGTCAGGGACTACTACTGTGCAAGATACCACCACTGCAGTAGGTACAACGACGGAGGCAGCAACAAGCACTACAGAAATTACAACTACAGGCGTAGCTGCAGCGACAACTACAGAGGGTCTTACTACACAACCCGTATCTACTACAACTGAATCTGTTACAACTTCAACAGAGTCAGGGACTACTACTGTGCAAGATACCATCACTGCAGCAGGTACAACGACTGAGGCAGTAACAAGGACTACAGAAGTTACAAATACAGGCGTAGCTGAAACGACAACTACAGAGGTTTTTACTACACAACCCGTATCTACTACAACTGAATCTGTTAGAACTACAACATATTCAGGGACTACTACTGTGCAAGATACCACGACTGCAGCAGGTACAACGACTGAGGCAGCAACAAGGACTATAGAAGTTACAACTACAGGCGTACCTGAAACGAAAACTAAGGATGGTTTTACTACTCAACCCGTATCTACTACGACTGAATCTGTTACAACTACAACAGATTCAGGGACTACTACTGTGCAAGATATCACCACTGCAGCAGGTACAACGACTGAGGCAGCAACAAGCACTACAGAAGTTACAACTACAGGCGTAGCTGAAACGACAACTACAGAGGGTCTGACTACACAACCCGTATCTACTACAACAGAATCTGTTACAACTACATTTGAGTCAGGGACAACTACTGTGCAATATACCACCACTGCAGTAGGTACAACGACTGAGGCAGTAACAAGCACTACAGAAATTAATACTACACGCGTAGCTGAAAAGACAACTACAGAGGGTCTTACTACACAACCCGTATCTACTACAACTGAATATGTTACAACTACAACAGAGTCAGGGACTACTACTGTGCAAGATACCACGACTGCAGCAGGTACAACGACCGAGGCAGCAACAAGCACTACAGAACTTACAACTACAGGCGTAGCTGAAACGACAACTACGGAGGGTTTTACTACACAACCCGTATCTACTACAACTGAATCTGTTACAACTAATACAGAGTCAGGGACTACTACTGTGCAAGATACCACCAATCCAGTAGGTACAACGACTGAGGCAGCAACAAGCACTACAGAAGTTACAACTACAGGCGTAGCTGAAACGACAACTACAGAGGGTCTTACTACACAACCCGTATCTACTACAACTGAATCTGGTACAACTAATACAGAGTCAGGGACTACTACTGTGCAAGATACCACCACTGCAGCAGGTACAACGACTGAGGCAGCAACAAGCACTACAGAAGTTACAACTACAGGCGTAGCTGAAACGACAACTACAGAGGGTCTTACTACACAACCCGTATCTACTACAACTGAATCTGTTACAACTAATACAGAGTCAGGGACTACTACTGTGCAAGATACCACCACTGCAGCAGGTACAACGACTGAGGGAGCAACAAGCACTACAGAAGTTACAACTACAGGCGTAGCTGAAACGACAACTACAGAGGGTCTTACTACACAACCCGTATCTACTACAACTGAATCTGTTACAACTGCAATGGAGTCAGGGACAACTACTGTGCAAGATACCACCACTGCAGCAGGTACAACGACTGAGGCAGCAACAAGCATTACAGAAGTTACAACTACAGTCGTAGCTGAAACGACAACTACAGATGGTCTTACTACACAACCCGTATCTACTACAACTGAATCTGTTACAACTACAACAGAGTCAGGGACTACTACTGTGCAAGATACCACCACTGCAGTAGGTACAACGACGGAGGCAGCTACAAGCACTACAGAAATTACAACTACAGGCGTAGCTGAAACGACAACTACAGAGGGTCTTACTACACAACCCGTATCTACTACAACTGAATCTGTTACAACTACAACAGAGTCAGGGACTACTACTGTGCAAGATACCACGACTGCAGCAGGTACAACGACTGAGGCAGCAACAAGCACTATAGAAGTTACAACTACAGGCGTAGCTGAAACGACAACTACGGAGGGTTTTAATACACAACCCGTATCTACTACAACTGAATCTGTTACAACTACAACAGAGTCAGGGACTACTACTGTGCAAGATACCACCACTGCAGTAGGTACAACGACGGAGGCAGCAACAAGCACTACAGAAGTTACAACTGCAGGCGTAACTGCAGCGACAACTACAGAGGGTCTTACTACACAACCCGTATCTACTACAACTGAATCTGTTACAACTACAACAGAGTCAGGGACTACTACTGTGCAAGATACCACGACTGCAGCAGGTACAACGACTGAAGCAGCAACAAGCACTACAGAAGTTACAACTACAGGCGTAGCTAAAACGACAACTACAGAGGGTCTTACAACACAACCCGTATCTACTACAACTGAGTCTGTTACAACTACAACAGAGTCAGGGACTACTACTGTGCAAGATATCACCACTGCAGCAGGTACAACGACTGAGGCAGCAACAAGCACTACAGACGTTACAACTACAGGCGTAGCTGAAACGACATCTAAAGAGGGTCTTACTACACAACCCGTATCTACTACAACTGAATCTGTTACAACTACAATGGAGTCAGGGACAACTACTGTGCAAGATACCACCACTGCTGCAGGTACAACGACTGAGGCAGCAACAAGCACTACAGAAGTTACAACTACAGTCGTAGCTGAAACGACAACTACAGATGGTCTTACTACACAACCCGTATCTACTACAACTGAATCAGTTACAACTACAATAGAGTCAGGGACTACTACTGTGCAAGATACCACCACTGCAGTAGGTACAACGACGGAGGCAGCAACAAGCACTACAGAAGTTACAACTACAGGCGTAACTGCAGCGACAACTACAGAGGGTCTTACTACACAACCCGTATCTACTACAACTGAATCTATTACAACTACAACAGAGTCAGGGACTACTACTGTGCAAGATACCACCACTGCAGTAGGTACAACGACGGAGGCAGCAACAAGCATTACAGAAGTTACAACTACAGTCGTAGCTGAAACGACAACTACAGATGGTCTTACTACACAACCCGTATCTACTACAACTGAATCTGTTACAACTACAACAGAGTCAGGGACTACTACTGTGCAAGATACCACCACTGCAGTAGGTACAACGACGGAGGCAGCAACAAGCACTACAGAAATTACAACTACAGGCGTAGGTGAAACGACAACTACAGAGGGTCTTACTACACAACCCGTATCTACTACAACTGAATCTGTTACAACTACAACAGAGTCAGGGACTACTACTGTGCAAGATACCACGACTGCAGCAGGTACAACGACTGAGGCAGCAACAAGCACTATAGAAGTTACAACTACAGGCGTAGCTGAAACGACAACTACGGAGGGTTTTACTACACAACCCGTATCTACTACAACTGAATCTGTTACAACTAATACAGAGTCAGGGACTACTACTGTGCAAGATACCACCAATCCAGTAGGTACAACGACTGAGGCAGCAACAAGCACTACAGAAGTTACAACTACAGGCGTAGCTGAAACGACAACTACAGAGGGTCTTACTACACAACCCGTATCTACTACAACTGAATCTGGTACAACTAATACAGAGTCAGGGACTACTACTGTGCAAGATACCACCACTGCAGCAGGTACAACGACTGAGGCAGCAACAAGCACTACAGAAGTTACAACTACAGGCGTAGCTGAAACGACAACTACAGAGGGTCTTACTACACAACCCGTATCTACTACAACTGAATCTGTTACAACTAATACAGAGTCAGGGACTACTACTGTGCAAGATACCACCACTGCAGCAGGTACAACGACTGAGGGAGCAACAAGCACTACAGAAGTTACAACTACAGGCGTAGCTGAAACGACAACTACAGAGGGTCTTACTACACAACCCGTATCTACTACAACTGAATCTGTTACAACTACAACAGAGTCAGGGACTACTACTGTGCAAGATATCACCACTGCAGCAGGTACAACGACTGAGGCAGCAACAAGCACTACAGAAGTTACAACTACAGGCGTAGCTGAAACGACATCTACAGAGGGTCTTACTACACAACCCGTATCTACTACAACTGAATCTGTTACAACTACAACAGAGTCAGGGACTACTACTGTGCAAGATACCACGACTGCAGCAGGTACAACGACTGAGGCAGCAACAAGCACTACAGAAGTTACAACTACAGGCGTAGCTGAAACGACAACTACGGAGGGTTTTAATACACAACCCGTATCTACTACAACTGAATCTGTTACAACTACAACAGAGTCAGGGACTACTACTGTGCAAGGTATCACCACTGCAGCAGGTACAACGACTGAGGCAGCAACAAGCACTACAGAAGTTACAACTACAGGCGTAGCTGAAACGACATCTACAGAGGGTCTTACTACACAACCCGTATCTACTACAACTGAATCTGTTACAACTACAATGGAGTCAGGGACAACTACTGTGCAAGATACCACCACTGCAGCAGGTACAACGACTGAGGCAGCAACAAGCACTACAGAAGTTACAACTACAGGCGTAGCTGAAACGACAACTACAGAGGGTCTTACTACACAACCCGTATCTACTACAACTGAATCTGTTACAACTACAACAGAGTCAGGGACTACTACTGTGCAAGATATCACCAGTGCAGCAGGTACAACGACTGAGGCAGCAACGAGCACTACAGAAGTTACAACTACAGGCGTAGCTGAAACGACATCTACAGAGGGTCTTACTACACAACCCGTATCTACTACAACTGAATCTGTTACAACTACAATGGAGTCAGGGACAACTACTGTGCAAGATACCACCACTGCAGCAGGTACAACGACTGAGGCAGCAACAAGCTCTACAGAAGTTACAACTACAGGCGTAGCTGAAACGACAACTACAGATGGTCTTACTACAGAACCCGTATCTACTACAACTGAATCAGTTACAACTACAACAGAGTCAGGGACTACTACTGTGCAAGATACCACCACTGCAGTAGGTACAACGACGGAGGCAGCAACAAGCACTACAGAAGTTACAACTACAGGCGTAACTGCAGCGACAACTACAGAGGGTCTTACTACACAACCCGTATCTACTACAACTGAATCTGTTACAACTACAACAGAGTCAGGGACTACTACTGTGCAAGATACCACCACTGCAGTAGGTACAACGACGGAGGCAGCAACAAGCACTACAGAAGTTACAACTACAGTCGTAGCTGAAACGACAACTACAGATGGTCTTACTACACAACCCGTATCTACTACAACTGAATCAGTTACAACTACAATAGAGTCAGGGACTACTACTGTGCAAGATACCACCACTGCAGTAGGTACAACGACGGAGGCAGCAACAAGCACTACAGAAGTTACAACTACAGGCGTAACTGCAGCGACAACTACAGAGGGTCTTACTACACAACCCGTATCTACTACAACTGAATCTATTACAACTACAACAGAGGCAGGGACTACTACTGTGCAAGATACCACCACTGCAGTAGGTACAACGACGGAGGAAGCAACAAGCATTACAGAAGTTACAACTACAGTCGCAGCTGAAACGACAACTACAGATGGTCTTACTACACAACCCGTATCTACTACAACTGAATCTGTTACAACTACAACAGAGTCAGGGACTACTACTGTGCAAGATACCACCACTGCAGTAGGTACAACGACGGAGGCAGCAACAAGCACTACAGAAATTACAACTACAGGCGTAGCTGAAACGACAACTACAGAGGGTCTTACTACACAACCCGTATCTACTACAACTGAATCTGTTACAACTACAACAGAGTCAGGGACTACTACTGTGCAAGATACCACGAATGCAGCAGGTACAACGACTGAAGCAGCAACAAGCACTACAGAAGTTACAACTACAGGCGTAGCTGAAACGACAACTACAGAGGGTCTTACAACACAACCCGTATCTACTACAACTGAATCTGTTACAACTACAACAGAGTCAGGGACTACTACTGTGCAAGATATCACCACTGCAGCAGGTACAACGACTGAGGCAGCAACAAGCACTACAGAACTTACAACTACAGGCGTAGCTGAAACGACATCTAAAGAGGGTCTTACTACACAACCCGTATCTACTACAACTGAATCTGTTACAACTACAATGGAGTCAGGGACTACTACTGTGCAAGATACCACCACTGCAGCAGGTACAACGACTGAGGCAGCAACAAGCACTACAGAAATTACAACTACAGACGTAGCTGAAACGACAACTACAGATGGTCTTACTACACAACCCGTATCTACTACAACTGAATCAGTTACAACTACAACAGAGTCAGGGACTACTACTGTGCAAGATACCACGACTGCAGCAGGTACAACGACTGAGGCAGCAACAAGCACTACAGAAGTTACAACTACAGGCGTAGCTGAAACGACAACTACGGAGGGTTTTAATACACAACCCGTATCTACTACAACTGAATCTGTTACAACTACAACAGAGTCAGGGACTACTACTGTGCAAGGTATCACCACTGCAGCAGGTACAACGACTGAGGCAGCAACAAGCACTACAGAAGTTACAACTACAGGCGTAGCTGAAACGACATCTACAGAGGGTCTTACTACACAACCCGTATCTACTACAACTGAATCTGTTACAACTACAACAGAGTCAGGGACTACTACTGTGCAAGATATCACCAGTGCAGCAGGTACAACGACTGAGGCAGCAACAAGCACTACAGAAGTTACAACTACAGGCGTAGCTGAAACGACATCTACAGAGGGTCTTACTACACAACCCGTATCTACTACAACTGAATCTGTTACAACTACAATGGAGTCAGGGACAACTACTGTGCAAGATACCACCACTGCAGCAGGTACAACGACTGAGGCAGCAACAAGCTCTACAGAAGTTACAACTACAGGCGTAGCTGAAACGACAACTACAGATGGTCTTACTACAGAACCCGTATCTACTACAACTGAATCAGTTACAACTACAACAGAGTCAGGGACTACTACTGTGCAAGATACCACCACTGCAGTAGGTACAACGACGGAGGCAGCAACAAGCACTACAGAAGTTACAACTACAGGCGTAACTGCAGCGACAACTACAGAGGGTCTTACTACACAACCCGTATCTACTACAACTGAATCTGTTACAACTACAACAGAGTCAGGGACTACTACTGTGCAAGATACCACCACTGCAGTAGGTACAACGACGGAGGCAGCAACAAGCACTACAGAAGTTACAACTACAGTCGTAGCTGAAACGACAACTACAGATGGTCTTACTACACAACCCGTATCTACTACAACTGAATCAGTTACAACTACAATAGAGTCAGGGACTACTACTGTGCAAGATACCACCACTGCAGCAGGTACAACGACGGAGGCAGCAACAAGCACTACAGAAGTTACAACTACAGGCGTAACTGCAGCGACAACTACAGAGGGTCTTACTACACAACCCGTATCTACTACAACTGAATCTATTACAACTACAACAGAGGCAGGGACTACTACTGTGCAAGATACCACCACTGCAGTAGGTACAACGACGGAGGAAGCAACAAGCATTACAGAAGTTACAACTACAGTCGTAGCTGAAACGACAACTACAGATGGTCTTACTACACAACCCGTATCTACTACAACTGAATCTGTTACAACTACAACAGAGTCAGGGACTACTACTGTGCAAGATACCACCACTGCAGTAGGTACAACGACGGAGGCAGCAACAAGCACTACAGAAATTACAACTACAGGCGTAGCTGAAACGACAACTACAGAGGGTCTTACTACACAACCCGTATCTACTACAACTGAATCTGTTACAACTACAACAGAGTCAGGGACTACTACTGTGCAAGATACCACGAATGCAGCAGGTACAACGACTGAAGCAGCAACAAGCACTACAGAAGTTACAACTACAGGCGTAGCTGAAACGACAACTACAGAGGGTCTTACAACACAACCCGTATCTACTACAACTGAATCTGTTACAACTACAACAGAGTCAGGGACTACTACTGTGCAAGATATCACCACTGCAGCAGGTACAACGACTGAGGCAGCAACAAGCACTACAGAACTTACAACTACAGGCGTAGCTGAAACGACATCTAAAGAGGGTCTTACTACACAACCCGTATCTACTACAACTGAATCTGTTACAACTACAATGGAGTCAGGGACTACTACTGTGCAAGATACCACCACTGCAGCAGGTACAACGACTGAGGCAGCAACAAGCACTACAGAAATTACAACTACAGACGTAGCTGAAACGACAACTACAGATGGTCTTACTACACAACCCGTATCTACTACAACTGAATCAGTTACAACTACAACAGAGTCAGGGACTACTACTGTGCAAGATACCACGACTGCAGCAGGTACAACGACTGAGGCAGCAACAAGCACTACAGAAGTTACAACTACAGGCGTAGCTGAAACGACAACTACGGAGGGTTTTAATACACAACCCGTATCTACTACAACTGAATCTGTTACAACTACAACAGAGTCAGGGACTACTACTGTGCAAGGTATCACCACTGCAGCAGGTACAACGACTGAGGCAGCAACAAGCACTACAGAAGTTACAACTACAGGCGTAGCTGAAACGACATCTACAGAGGGTCTTACTACACAACCCGTATCTACTACAACTGAATCTGTTACAACTACAATGGAGTCAGGGACAACTACTGTGCAAGATACCACCACTGCAGCAGGTACAACGACTGAGGCAGCAACAAGCTCTACAGAAGTTACAACTACAGTCGTAGCTGAAACGACAACTACAGATGGTCTTACTACACAACCCGTATCTACTACAACTGAATCAGTTACAACTACAACAGAGTCAGGGACTACTACTGTGCAAGGTATCACCACTGCAGCAGGTACAACGACTGAGGCAGCAACAAGCACTACAGAAGTTACAACTACAGGCGTAGCTGAAACGACATCTACAGAGGGTCTTACTACACAACCCGTATCTACTACAACTGAATCTGTTACAACTACAATGGAGTCAGGGACAACTACTGTGCAAGATACCACCACTGCAGCAGGTACAACGACTGAGGCAGCAACAAGCACTACAGAAGTTACAACTACAGTCGTAGCTGAAACGACAACTACAGATGGTCTTACTACACAACCCGTATCTACTAGAACTGAATCAGTTACAACTACAACAGAGTCAGGGACTACTACTGTGCAAGATACCACCACTGCAGTAGGTACAACGACGGAGGCAGCAACAAGCACTACAGAAGTTACAACTACAGGCGTAACTGCAGCGACAACTACAGAGGGTCTTACTACACAACCCGTATCTACTACAACTGAATCTGTTACAACTACAACAGAGTCAGGGACTACTACTGTGCAAGATACCACCACTGCAGTAGGTACAACGACGGAGGCAGCAACAAGCACTACAGAAATTACAACTACAGGCGTAGCTGAAACGACAACTACGGAGGGTCTTACTACACAACCCGTATCTACTACAACTGAATCTGTTACAACTACAACAGAGTCAGGGACTACTACTGTGCAAGATATCACCACTGCAGCAGGTACAACGACTGAGGCAGCAACAAGCACTAC
The DNA here is from genome assembly GCA_944474755.1 of Limnoperna fortunei. Lineage (NCBI taxonomy): Eukaryota > Metazoa > Mollusca > Bivalvia > Mytilida > Modiolidae > Limnoperna > Limnoperna fortunei. Next base: position 72,706,323 of record OX104115.1, on the reverse strand, counting down.
AGAAATTACAACTACAGTCGTAGCTGAAACGACAACTACAGATGGTCTTACTACACAACCCGTATCTACTACAACTGAATCTGTTACAACTACAACAGAGTCAGGGACTACTACTGTGCAAGATACCACCACTGCAGTAGGTACAACGACGGAGGCAGCAACAAGCACTACAGAAATTACAACTACAGGCGTAGCTGAAACGACAACTACAGAGGGTCTTACTACACAACCCGTATCTACTACAACTGAATCTGTTACAACTACAACAGAGTCAGGGACTACTACTGTGCAAGATACCACGACTGCAGCAGGTACAACGACTGAAGCAGCAACAAGCACTACAGAAGTTACAACTACAGGCGTAGCTGAAACGACAACTACAGAGGGTCTTACAACACAACCCGTATCTACTACAACTGAATCTGTTACAACTACAACAGAGTCAGGGACTACTACTGTGCAAGATATCACCACTGCAGCAGGTACAACGACTGAGGCAGCAACAAGCACTACAGAAGTTACAACTACAGGCGTAGCTGAAACGACATCTAAAGAGGGTCTTACTACACAACCCGTATCTACTACAACTGAATCTGTTACAACTACAATGGAGTCAGGGACTACTACTGTGCAAGATACCACCACTGCAGCAGGTACAACGACTGAGGCAGCAACAAGCACTACAGAAATTACAACTACAGGCGTAGCTGAAACGACAACTACAGATGGTCTTACTACACAACCCGTATCTACTACAACTGAAACAGTTACAACTACAACAGAGTCAGGGACTACTACTGTGCAAGATACCACGACTGCAGCAGGTACAACGACTGAGGCAGCAACAAGCACTACAGAAGTTACAACTACAGGCGTAGCTGAAACGACAACTACGGAGGGTTTTAATACACAACCCGTATCTACTACAACTGAATCTGTTACAACTACAACAGAGTCAGGGACTACTACTGTGCAAGGTATCACCACTGCAGCAGGTACAACGACTGAGGCAGCAACAAGCACTACAGAAGTTACAACTACAGGCGTAGCTGAAACGACATCTACAGAGGGTCTTACTACACAACCCGTATCTACTACAACTGAATCTGTTACAACTACAATGGAGTCAGGGACAACTACTGTGCAAGATACCACCACTGCAGCAGGTACAACGACTGAGGCAGCAACAAGCTCTACAGAAGTTACAACTACAGTCGTAGCTGAAACGACAACTACAGATGGTCTTACTACACAACCCGTATCTACTAGAACTGAATCAGTTACAACTACAACAGAGTCAGGGACTACTACTGTGCAAGATACCACCACTGCAGTAGGTACAACGACGGAGGCAGCAACAAGCACTACAGAAGTTACAACTACAGGCGTAACTGCAGCGACAACTACAGAGGGTCTTACTACACAACCCGTATCTACTACAACTGAATCTGTTACAACTACAACAGAGTCAGGGACTACTACTGTGCAAGATACCACCACTGCAGTAGGTACAACGACGGAGGCAGCAACAAGCACTACAGAAATTACAACTACAGGCGTAGCTGAAACGACAACTACGGAGGGTCTTACTACACAACCCGTATCTACTACAACTGAATCTGTTACAACTACAACAGAGTCAGGGACTACTACTGTGCAAGATATCACCACTGCAGCAAGTACAACGACTGAGGCAGCAACAAGCACTACAGAAGTTACAACTACAGGCGTAGCTGAAACGACATCTACAGAGGGTCTTACTACACAACCCGTATCTACTACAACTGAATCTGTTACAACTACAATGGAGTCAGGGACAACTACTGTGCAAGATACCACCACTGCAGCAGGTACAACGACTGAGGCAGCAACAAGCACTACAGAAGTTACAACTACAGTCGTAGCTGAAACGACAACTACAGATGGTCTTACTACACAACCCGTATCTACTACAACTGAATCTGTTACAACTACAATGGAGTCAGGGACTACTACTGTGCAAGATACCACCACTGCAGTAGGTACAAAGACGGAGGCAGCAACAAGCACTACAGAAGTTACAACTACATGCGTAACTGCAGCGACAACTACAGAGGGTCTTACTACACAACCCGTATCTACTACAACTGAATCTGTTACAACTACAACAGAGTCAGGGACTACTACTGTGCAAGATACCACCACTGCAGTAGGTACAACGACGGAGGCAGCAACAAGCACTACAGAAATTACAACTACAGGCGTAGCTGAAACGACAACTACGGAGGGTCTTACTACACAACCCGTATCTACTACAACTGAATCTGTTACAACTACAACAGAGTCAGGGACTACTACTGTGCAAGATATCACCACTGCAGCAGGTACAACGACTGAGGCAGCAACAAGCACTACAGAAGTTACAACTACAGGCGTAGCTGAAACGACATCTACAGAGGGTCTTACTACACAACCCGTATCTACTACAACTGAATCTGTTACAACTACAATGGAGTCAGGGACAACTACTGTGCAAGATACCACCACTGCAGCAGGTACAACAACTGAGGCAGCAACAAGCTCTACAGAAGTTACAACTACAGTCGTAGCTGAAACGACAACTACAGATGGTCTTACTACACAACCCGTATCTACTACAACTGAATCTGTTACAACTACAACAGAGTCAGGGACTACTACTGTGCAAGATACCACCACTGCAGAAGGTACAACGACGGAGGCAGCAACAAGCACTACAGAAATTACAACTACAGGCGTAGCTGAAACGACAACTACAGATGGTCTTACTACACAACCCGTATCTACTACAACTGAATCTGTTACAACTACAACAGAGTCAGGGACTACTACTGTGCAAGATACCACCACTGCAGTAGGTACAACGACGGAGGCAGCAACAAGCACTACAGAAATTACAACTACAGTCGTAACTGAAGCGACAACTACAGAGGGTCTTACTACACAACCCGTATCTACTACAACTGAATCTGTTACAACTACAACAGAGTCAGGGACTTCTACTGTGCAAGATACCACGACTGCAGCAGGTACAACGACTGAGGCAGCAACAAGCACTACAGAAGTTACAACTACAGGCGTAGCTGAAACGACAACTACAGATGGTCTTACTACACAACCCGTATCTACTACAACTGAATCAGTTTCAACTACAACAGAGTCAGGGACTACTACTGTGCAAGATACCACCACTGCAGTAGGTACAACGACTGAGTCAGCAACAAGCACTACAGAAGTTACAACTACAGGCGTAACTGCAGCGACAACTACAGAGGGTCTTACTACACAACCCGTATCTACTACAACTGAATCTGTTACAACTACAACAGAGTCAGGGACTACTTCTGTGCAAGATACCACCACTGCAGCAGGTACAACGACTGAGGCAGCAACACGCACTACAGAAGTTACAACTACAGGCGTAGCTGAAACGACAACTACGAAGGGTTTTACTACACAACCCGTATCTACTACAACTGAATCTGTTACAACTACAACAGAGTCAGGGACTACTACTGTGCAAGATATCACCACTGCAGCAGGTACAACGACTGAGGCAGCAACAAGCACTACAGAAGTTACAACTACAGGCGTAGCTGAAACGACAACTACGAAGGGTTTTACTACACAACCCGTATCTACTACAACTGAATCTGTTACAACTACAACAGAGTCAGGGACTACTACTGTGCAAGATATCACCACTGCAGCAGGTACAACGACTGAGGCAGCAACAAGCACTACAGAAGTTACAACTACAGTCGTAGCTGAAACGACAACTACAGATGGTCTTACTACACAACCCGTATCTACTACAACTGAATCAGTTTCAACTACAACAGAGTCAGGGACTACTACTGTGCAAGATACCACCACTGCAGTAGGTACAACGACTGAGGCAGCAACAAGCACTACAGAAGTTACAACTACAGGCGTAACTGCAGCGACAACTACAGAGGGTCTTACTACACAACCCGTATCTACTACAACTGAATCTGTTACAACTACAACAGAGTCAGGGACTACTTCTGTGCAAGATACCACCACTGCAGCAGGTACAACGACTGAGGCAGCAACAAGCACTACAGAAGTTACAACTACAGGCGTAGCTGAAATGACAACTACAGATGGTCTTACTACACAACCCGTATCTACAACAACTGAATCAGTTACAACTACAATAGAGTCAGGGACTACTACTGTGCAAGATACCACCACTGCAGTAGGTACAACGACGTCGGCAGCAACAAGCACTACAGAAGTTACAACTACAGGCGTAACTGCAGCGACAACTACAGAGGGTCTTACTACACAACCCGTATCTACTACAACTGAATCTGTTACAACTACAACAGAGTCAGGGACTACTACTGTGCAAGATACCACCACTGCAGTAGGTACAACGACGGAGGCAGCAACAAGCACTACAGAAATTACAACTACAGGCGTAGCTGAAACGACAACTACAGATGGTCTTACTACACAACCCGTATCTACTACAACTGAATCAGTTACAACTACAACAGAGTCAGGGACTACTACTGTGCAAGATACCACCACTGCAGTAGGTACAACGACAGAGGCAGCAACAAGCACTACAGAAGTTACAACTACAGGCATAACTGAAACGACAACTACGGAGGGTTTTACTACACAACCCGTATCTACTACAACTGAATCTGTTACAACTACAACAGAGTCAGGGACTACTACTGTGCAAGATGTCACCACTGCAGCAGGTACAACGACTGAGGCAGCAACAAGCACTACAGAAGTTACAACTACAGGCGTAGCTGAAACGACATCTACAGAGGGTCTTACTACACAACCCGTATCTACTACAACTGAATCTGTTACAACTACAACAGAGTCAGGGACTACTACTGTGCAAGATACCACGACTGCAGCAGGTACAACGATTGAGGCAGCAACAAGCACTACAGAAGTTACAACTACAGGCGTAGCTGAAACGACAACTACGGAGGGTTTTAATACACAACCCGTATCTACTACAACTGAATCTGTTACAACTACAACAGAGTCAGGGACTACTACTGTGCAAGATATCACCACTGCAGCAGGTACAACGACTGAGGCAGCAACAAGCACTACAGAAGTTACAACTACAGGCGTAGCTGAAACGACATCTACAGAGGGTCTTACTACACAACCCGTATCTACTACAACTGAATCTGTTACAACTACAATGGAGTCAGGGACAACTACTGTGCAAGATACCACCACTGCAGTAGGTACAACGACGGAGGCAGCAACAAGCACTACAGAAATTACAACTACAGGCGTAACTGAAACGACAACTACAGAGGGTCTTACTACACAACCCGTATCTACTACAACTGAATCTGTTACAACTACAACAGAGTCAGGGACTACTACTGTGCAAGATATCACCACTGCAGCAGGTACAACGACTGAGGCAGCAACAAGCACTACAGAAGTTACAACTACAGGCGTAGCTGAAACGACATCTACAGAGGGTCTTACTACACAACCCGTATCTACTACAACTGAATCTGTTACAACTACAACAGAGTCAGGGACTACTACTGTGCAAGATACCACCACTGCAGCAGGTACAACGACTGAGGCAGCAACAAGCACTACAGAAGTTACAACTACAGGCGTAGCTGAAACGACAACTACGGAGGGTTTTAATACACAACCCGTATCTACTACAACTGAATCTGTTACAACTACAACAGAGTCAGGGACTACTACTGTGCAAGGTATCACCACTGCAGCAGGTACAACGACTGAGGCAGCAACAAGCACTACAGAAGTTACAACTACAGGCCTAGCTGAAACGACATCTACAGAGGGTCTTACTACACAACCCGTATCTACTACAACTGAATCTGTTACAACTACAATGGAGTCAGGGACAACTACTGTGCAAGATACCACCACTGCAGCAGGTACAACGACTGAGGCAGCAACAAGCACTACAGAAGTTACAACTACAGGCGTAGCTGAAACGACAACTACAGAGGGTCTTACTACACAACCCGTATCTACTACAACTGAATCTGCTACAACTACAACAGAGTCACGGACTACTACTGTGCAAGATATCACCAGTGCAGCAGGTACAACGACTGAGGCAGCAACAAGCACTACAGAAGTTACAACTACAGGCGTAGCTGAAACGACATCTACAGAGGGTCTTACTACACAACCCGTATCTACTACAACTGAATCTGTTACAACTACAATGGAGTCAGGGACAACTACTGTGCAAGATACCACCACTGCAGCAGGTACAACGACTGAGGCAGCAACAAGCTCTACAGAAGTTACAACTACAGGCGTAGCTGAAACGACAACTACAGATGGTCTTACTACAGAACCCGTATCTACTACAACTGAATCAGTTACAACTACAACAGAGTCAGGGACTACTACTGTGCAAGATACCACCACTGCAGTAGGTACAACGACTGAGGCAGCAACAAGCACTACAGAAGTTACAACTACAGGCGTAACTGCAGCGACAACTACAGAGGGTCTTACTACACAACCCGTATCTACTACAACTGAATCTGTTACAACTACAACAGAGTCAGGGACTACTACTGTGCAAGATACCACCACTGCAGTAGGTACAACGACGGAGGCAGCAACAAGCACTACAGAAGTTACAACTACAGTCGTAGCTGAAACGACAACTACAGATTGTCTTACTACACAACCCGTATCTACTACAACTGAATCAGTTACAACTACAATAGAGTCAGGGACTACTACTGTGCAAGATACCACCACTGCAGTAGGTACAACGACGGAGGCAGCAACAAGCACTACAGAAGTTACAACTACAGGCGTAACTGCAGCGACAACTACAGAGGGTCTTACTACACAACCCGTATCTACTACAACTGAATCTATTACTACTACAACAGAGTCAGGGACTACTACTGTGCAAGATACCACCACTGCAGTAGGTACAACGACGGAGGAAGCAACAAGCATTACAGAAGTTACAACTACAGTCGTAGCTGAAACGACAACTACAGATGGTCTTACTACACAACCCGTATCTACTACAACTGAATCTGTTACAACTACAACAGAGTCAGGGACTACTACTGTGCAAGATACCACCACTGCAGTAGGTACAACGACGGAGGCAGCAACAAGCACTACAGAAATTACAACTACAGGCGTAGCTGAAACGACAACTACAGAGGGTCTTACTACACAACACGTATCTACTACAACTGAATCTGTTACAACTACAACAGAGTCAGGGACTACTACTGTGCAAGATACCACGACTGCAGCAGGTACAACGACTGAAGCAGCAACAAGCACTACAGAAGTTACAACTACAGGCGTAGCTGAAACGACAACTACAGAGGGTCTTACAACACAACACGTATCTACTACAACTGAATCTGTTACAACTACAACAGAGTCAGGGACTACTACTGTGCAAGATATCACCACTGCAGCAGGTACAACGACTGAGGCAGCAACAAGCACTACAGAAGTTACAACTGCAGGCGTAGCTGAAACGACATCTAAAGAGGGTCTTACTACACAACCCGTATCTACTACAACTGAATCTGTTACAACTACAATGGAGTCAGGGACTACTACTGTGCAAGATACCACCACTGCAGCAGGTACAACGACTGAGGCAGCAACAAGCACTACAGAAATTACAACTACAGGCGTAGCTGAAACGACAACTACAGATGGTCTTACTACACAACCCGTATCTACTACAACTGAATCAGTTACAACTACAACAGAGTCAGGGACTACTACTGTGCAAGATACCACGACTGCAGCAGGTACAACGACTGAGGCAGCAACAAGCACTACAGAAGTTACAACTACAGGCGTAGCTGAAACGACAACTACGGAGGGTTTTAATACACAACCCGTATCTACTACAACTGAATCTGTTACAACTACAACAGAGTCAGGGACTACTACTGTGCAAGGTATCACCACTGCAGCAGGTACAACGACTGAGGCAGCAACAAGCACTACAGAAGTTACAACTACAGGCGTAGCTGAAACGACATCTACAGAGGGTCTTACTACACAACCCGTATCTATTACAACTGAATCTGTTACAACTACAATGGAGTCAGGGACAACTACTGTGCAAGATACCACCACTGCAGCAGGTACAACGACTGAGGCAGCAACAAGCTCTACAGAAGTTACAACTACAGTCGTAGCTGAAACGACAACTACAGATGGTCTTACTACACAACCCGTATCTACTACAACTGAATCAGTTACAACTACAACAGAGTCAGGGACTACTACTGTGCAAGGTATCACCACTGCAGCAGGTACAACGACTGAGGCAGCAACAAGCACTACAGAAGTTACAACTACAGGCGTAGCTGAAACGACATCTACAGAGGGTCTTACTACACAACCCGTATCTACTACAACTGAATCTGTTACAACTGCAATGGAGTCAGGGACAACTACTGTGCAAGATACCACCACTGCAGCAGGTACAACGACTGAGGCAGCAACAAGCACTACAGAAGTTACAACTACAGTCGTAGCTGAAACGACAACTACAGATGGTCTTACTACACAACCCGTATCTACTACAACTGAATCAGTTACAACTACAACAGAGTCAGGGACTACTACTGTGCAAGATACCACCACTGCAGTAGGTACAACGACGGAGGCAGCAACAAGCACTACAGAAGTTACAACTACAGGCGTAACTGCAGCGACAACTACAGAGGGTCTTACTACACAACCCGTATCTACTACAACTGAATCTGTTACAACTACAACAGAGTCAGGGACTACTACTGTGCAAGATACCACCACTGCAGTAGGTACAACGACGGAGGCAGCAACAAGCACTACAGAAATTACAACTACAGGCGTAGCTGAAACGACAACTACGGAGGGTCTTACTACACAACCCGTATCTACTACAACTGAATCTGTTACAACTACAACAGAGTCAGGGACTACTACTGTGCAAGATATCACCACTGCAGCAGGTACAACGACTGAGGCAGCAACAAGCACTACAGAAGTTACAACTACAGGCGTAGCTGAAACGACAACTACAGAGGGTCTTACTACACAACCCGTATCTACTACAACTGAATCTGTTACAACTACAATGGAGTCAGGGACAACTACTGTGCAAGATACCACCACTGCAGCAGGTACAACGACTGAGGCAGCAACAAGCACTACAGAAGTTACAACTACAGTCGTAGCTGAAACGACAACTACAGATGGTCTTACTACACAACCCGTATCTACTAGAACTGAATCAGTTACAACTACAACAGAGTCAGGGACTACTACTGTGCAAGATACCACCACTGCAGTAGGTACAACGACGGAGGCAGCAACAAGCACTACAGAAGTTACAACTACAGGCGTAACTGCAGCGACAACTACAGAGGGTCTTACTACACAACCCGTATCTACTACAACTGAATCTGTTACAACTACAACAGAGTCAGGGACTACTACTGTGCAAGATACCACCACTGCAGTAGGTACAACGACGGAGGCAGCAACAAGCACTACAGAAATTACAACTACAGGCGTAGCTGAAACGACAACTACGGAGGGTCTTACTACACAACCCGTATCTACTACAACTGAATCTGTTACAACTACAACAGAGTCAGGGACTACTACTGTGCAAGATATCACCACTGCAGCAGGTACAACGACTGAGGCAGCAACAAGCACTACAGAAGTTACAACTACAGGCGTAGCTGAAACGACATCTACAGAGGGTCTTACTACACAACCCGTATCTACTACAACTGAATCTGTTACAACTACAATGGAGTCAGGGACAATTACTGTGAAAGATACCACCACTGCAGCAGGTACAACGACTGAGGCAGCAACAAGCTCTACAGAAGTTACAACTACAGTCGTAGCTGAAACGACAACTACAGATGGTCTTACTACACAACCCGTATCTACTACAACTGAATCTGTTACAACTACAACAGAGTCAGGGACTACTACTGTGCAAGATACCACCACTGCAGAAGGTACAACGACGGAGGCAGCAACAAGCACTACAGAAATTACAACTACAGGCGTAGCTGAAACGACAACTACAGATGGTCTTACTACACAACCCGTATCTACTACAACTGAATCTGTTACAACTACAACAGAGTCAGGGACTACTACTGTGCAAGATACCACCACTGCAGTAGGTACAACGACGGAGGCAGCAACAAGCACTACAGAAATTACAACTACAGTCGTAACTGAAGCGACAACTACAGAGGGTCTTACTACACAACCCGTATCTACTACAACTGAATCTGTTACAACTACAACAGAGTCAGGGACTTCTACTGTGCAAGATACCACGACTGCAGCAGGTACAACGACTGAGGCAGCAACAAGCACTACAGAAGTTACAACTACAGGCGTAGCTGAAACGACAACTACAGATGGTCTTACTACACAACCCGTATCTACTACAACTGAATCAGTTTCAACTACAACAGAGTCAGGGACTACTACTGTGCAAGATACCACCACTGCAGTAGGTACAACGACTGAGGCAGCAACAAGCACTACAGAAGTTACAACTACAGGCGTAACTGCAGCGACAACTACAGAGGGTCTTACTACACAACCCGTATCTACTACAACTGAATCTGTTACAACTACAACAGAGTCAGGGACTTCTTCTGTGCAAGATACCACCACTGCAGCAGGTACAACGACTGAGGCAGCAACACGCACTACAGAAGTTACAACTACAGGCGTAGCTGAAACGACATCTACAGAGGGTCTTACTACACAACCCGTATCTACTACAACTGAATCTGTTACAACTACAATGGAGTCAGGGACAACTACTGTGCAAGATACCACCACTGCAGCAGGTACAACGACTGAGGCAGCAACAAGCACTACAGAAGTTACAACTACAGTCGTAGCTGAAACGACAACTACAGATGGTCTTACTACACAACCCGTATCTACTAGAACTGAATCAGTTACAACTACAACAGAGTCAGGGACTACTACTGTGCAAGATACCACCACTGCAGTAGGTACAACGACGGAGGCAGCAACAAGCACTACAGAAGTTACAACTACAGGCGTAACTGCAGCGACAACTACAGAGGGTCTTACTACACAACCCGTATCTACTACAACTGAATCTGTTACAACTACAACAGAGTCAGGGACTACTACTGTGCAAGATACCACCACTGCAGTAGGTACAACGACGGAGGCAGCAACAAGCACTACAGAAATTACAACTACAGGCGTAGCTGAAACGACAACTACGGAGGGTCTTACTACACAACCCGTATCTACTACAACTGAATCTGTTACAACTACAACAGAGTCAGGGACTACTACTGTGCAAGATATCACCACTGCAGCAGGTACAACGACTGAGGCAGCAACAAGCACTACAGAAGTTACAACTACAGGCGTAGCTGAAACGACATCTACAGAGGGTCTTACTACACAACCCGTATCTACTACAACTGAATCTGTTACAACTACAATGGAGTCAGGGACAATTACTGTGAAAGATACCACCACTGCAGCAGGTACAACGACTGAGGCAGCAACAAGCTCTACAGAAGTTACAACTACAGTCGTAGCTGAAACGACAACTACAGATGGTCTTACTACACAACCCGTATCTACTACAACTGAATCTGTTACAACTACAACAGAGTCAGGGACTACTACTGTGCAAGATACCACCACTGCAGAAGGTACAACGACGGAGGCAGCAACAAGCACTACAGAAATTACAACTACAGGCGTAGCTGAAACGACAACTACAGATGGTCTTACTACACAACCCGTATCTACTACAACTGAATCTGTTACAACTACAACAGAGTCAGGGACTACTACTGTGCAAGATACCACCACTGCAGTAGGTACAACGACGGAGGCAGCAACAAGCACTACAGAAATTACAACTACAGTCGTAACTGAAGCGACAACTACAGAGGGTCTTACTACACAACCCGTATCTACTACAACTGAATCTGTTACAACTACAACAGAGTCAGGGACTTCTACTGTGCAAGATACCACGACTGCAGCAGGTACAACGACTGAGGCAGCAACAAGCACTACAGAAGTTACAACTACAGGCGTAGCTGAAACGACAACTACAGATGGTCTTACTACACAACCCGTATCTACTACAACTGAATCAGTTTCAACTACAACAGAGTCAGGGACTACTACTGTGCAAGATACCACCACTGCAGTAGGTACAACGACTGAGGCAGCAACAAGCACTACAGAAGTTACAACTACAGGCGTAACTGCAGCGACAACTACAGAGGGTCTTACTACACAACCCGTATCTACTACAACTGAATCTGTTACAACTACAACAGAGTCAGGGACTTCTTCTGTGCAAGATACCACCACTGCAGCAGGTACAACGACTGAGGCAGCAACACGCACTACAGAAGTTACAACTACAGGCGTAGCTGAAACGACAACTACGAAGGGTTTTACTACACAACCCGTATCTACTACAACTGAATCTGTTACAACTACAACAGAGTCAGGGACTACTACTGTGCAAGATATCACCACTGCAGCAGGTACAACGACTGAGGCAGCAACAAGCACTACAGAAGTTACAACTACAGGCGTAGCTGAAACGACAACTACGAAGGGTTTTACTACACAACCCGTATCTACTACAACTGAATCTGTTACAACTACAACAGAGTCAGGGACTACTACTGTGCAAGATATCACCACTGCAGCAGGTACAACGACTGAGGCAGCAACAAGCACTACAGAAGTTACAACTACAGTCGTAGCTGAAACGACAACTACAGATGGTCTTACTACACAACCCGTATCTACTACAACTGAATCAGTTTCAACTACAACAGAGTCAGGGACTACTACTGTGCAAGATACCACCACTGCAGTAGGTACAACGACTGAGGCAGCAACAAGCACTACAGAAGTTACAACTACAGGCGTAACTGCAGCGACAACTACAGAGGGTCTTACTACACAACCCGTATCTACTACAACTGAATCTGTTACAACTACAACAGAGTCAGGGACTACTTCTGTGCAAGATACCACCACTGCAGCAGGTACAACGACTGAGGCAGCAACAAGCACTACAGAAGTTACAACTACAGGCGTAGCTGAAACGACAACTACGGAGGGTTTTACTACACAACCCGTATCTACTACAACTGAATCTGTTACAACTACAACAGAGTCAGGGACTACTACTGTGCAAGATATCACCACTGCTGCAGGTACAACGACTGAGGCAGCAACAAACACTACAGAAGTTACAACTACAGGCGTAGCTGAAACGACATCTACAGAGGGTCTTACTACACAACCCGTATCTACTACAACTGAATCTGTTACAACTACAATGGAGTCAGGGACAACTACTGTGCAAGATACCACCACTGCAGCAGGTACAACGACTGAGGCAGCAACAAGCACTACAGAAGTTACAACTACAGTCGTAGCTCAAACGACAACTACAGATGGTCTTACTACACAACCCGTATCTACTACAACTGAATCTGTTACAACTACAACAGAGTCAGGGACTACTACTGTGCAAGATACCACCACTGCAGTAGGTACAATGACGGAGGCAGCAACAAGCACTACAGAAGTTACAACTACAGGCGTAGCTGCAGCGACAACTACAGAGAGTCTTACTACACAACCCGTATCTACTACAACTGAATCTGTTACAACTTCAACAGAGTCAGGGACTATTACTGTGCAAGATACCACCACTGCAGCAGGTACAACGACTGAGGCAGTAACAAGCACTACAGAAGTTACAAATACAGGCGTAGCTGAAACGACAACTACAGAGGGTTTTACTACACAACCCGTATCTACTACAACTGAATCTGTTACAACTACAACATATTCAGGGACTACTACTGTGCAAGATACCACGACTGCAGCAGGTACAACGACTGAGGCAGCAACAAGCACTACAGAAGTTACAACTACAGGCGTAGCTGAAACGACAACTACAGAGGGTCTTACTACACAACCCGTATCTACTACACCAGAATCTGTTACAACTACAATGGAGTCAGGGACAACTACTGTGCAAGATACCACCACTGCAGTAGGTACAACGACTGAGGCAGTAACAAGCACTACAGAAATTAATACTACACGCGTAGCTGAAACGACAACTACAGAGGGTCTTACTACACAACCCGTATCTACTACAACTGAATCTGTTACAACTACAACAGAGTCAGGGACTACTACTGTGCAAGATATCACCACTGCAGCAGGTACAACGACTGAGGCAGCAACAAGCACTACAGAAGTTACAACTACAGGCGTAGCTGAAACGACAACTACAGAGGGTCTTACTACACAACCCGTATCTACTACAACTGAATCTGATACAACTACAACAGAGTCAGGGACTACTACTGTGCAAGATACCACCACTGCAGTAGGTACAACGACTGAGGCAGCAACAAGCACTACAGAAGTTACAACTACAGGTGTAGCTGAAACGCCAACTACAGAGGGTCTTACTACACAACCCGTATCTAATACAACTGAATCTGTTACAACTACAACAGAGTCAGGGACTACTACTGTGCAAGATACCACGACTGCAGCAGATACAACGACTGAGGCAGCAACAAGCACTACAGAAGTTACAACTACAGGCGTAGCTGAAACGACAACTACGGAGGGTTTTACTACACAACCCGTATCTACTACAACTGAATCTGTTACAACTACAACAGATTCAGGGACTACTACTGTGCAAGATATCTCCACTGCAGCAGGTACAACGACTGAGGCAGTAACAAGCACTACAGAAGTTACAACTACAGTTGTAGCTGAAACGACAACTACAGAGGGTCTTACTACACAACCCGTATCTATTACAACTGAATCTGTTACAACTACAATGGAGTCAGGGACAACTACTGTGCAAGATACCACCACTGCAGCAGGTACAACGACTGAGGCAGCAACAAGCTCTACAGAAGTTACAACTACAGTCGTAGCTGAAACGACAACTACAGATGGTCTTACTACACAACCCGTATCTACTACAACTGAATCAGTTACAACTACAACAGAGTCAGGGACTACTACTGTGCAAGGTATCACCACTGCAGCAGGTACAACGACTGAGGCAGCAACAAGCACTACAGAAGTTACAACTACAGGCGTAGCTGAAACGACAACTACAGAGGGTCTTACTACACAACCCGTATCTACTACAACTGAATCTGTTACAACTACAATGGAGTCAGGGACAACTACTGTGCAAGATACCACCACTGCAGCAGGTACAACGACTGAGGCAGCAACAAGCACTACAGAAGTTACAACTACAGTCGTAGCTGAAACGACAACTACAGATGGTCTTACTACACAACCCGTATCTACTACAACTGAATCAGGTACAACTACAACAGAGTCAGGGACTACTACTGTGCAAGATACCACCACTGCAGTAGGTACAACGACGGAGGCAGCAACAAGCACTACAGAAGTTACAACTACAGGCGTAACTGCAGCGACAACTACAGAGGGTCTTACTACACAACCCGTATCTACTACAACTGAATCTGTTACAACTACAACAGAGTCAGGGACTACTACTGTGCAAGATACCACCACTGCAGTAGGTACAACGACGGAGGCAGCAACAAGCACTACAGAAATTACAACTACAGGCGTAGCTGAAACGACAACTACGGAGGGTCTTACTACACAACCCGTATCTACTACAACTGAATCTGTTACAACTACAACAGAGTCAGGGACTACTACTGTGCAAGATATCACCACTGCAGCAGGTACAACGACTGAGGCAGCAACAAGCACTACAGAAGTTACAACTACAGGCGTAGCTGAAACGACATCTACAGAGGGTCTTACTACACAACCCGTATCTACTACAACTGAATCTGTTACAACTACAATGGAGTCAGGGACAATTACTGTGCAAGATACCACCACTGCAGTAGGTACAACGACTGAGGCAGCAACAAGCACTACAGAAGTTACAACTACAGGCGTAACTGCAGCGACAACTACAGAGGGTCTTACTACACAACCCGTATCTACTACAACTGAATCTGTTACAACTAAAACAGAGTCAGGGACTTCTTCTGTGCAAGATACCACCACTGCAGCAGGTACAACGACTGAGGCAGCAACACGCACTACAGAAGTTACAACTACAGGCGTAGCTGAAACGACAACTACGAAGGGTTTTACTACACAACCCGTATCTACTACAACTGAATCTGTTACAACTACAACAGAGTCAGGGACTACTACTGTGCAAGATATCACCACTGCAGCAGGTACAACGACTGAGGCAGCAACAAGCACTACAGAAGTTACAACTACAGGCGTAGCTGAAACGACAACTACGAAGGGTTTTACTACACAACCCGTATCTACTACAACTGAATCTGTTACAACTACAACAGAGTCAGGGACTACTACTGTGCAAGATATCACCACTGCAGCAGGTACAACGACTGAGGCAGCAACAAGCACTACAGAAGTTACAACTACAGTCGTAGCTGAAACGACAACTACAGATGGTCTTACTACACAACCCGTATCTACTACAACTGAATCAGTTTCAACTACAACAGAGTCAGGGACTACTACTGTGCAAGATACCACCACTGCAGTAGGTACAACGACTGAGGCAGCAACAAGCACTACAGAAGTTACAACTACAGGCGTAACTGCAGCGACAACTACAGAGGGTCTTACTACACAACCCGTATCTACTACAACTGAATCTGTTACAACTACAACAGAGTCAGGGACTACTTCTGTGCAAGATACCACCACTGCAGCAGGTACAACGACTGAGGCAGCAACAAGCACTACAGAAGTTACAACTACAGGCGTAGCTGAAACGACAACTACGGAGGGTTTTACTACACAACCCGTATCTACTACAACTGAATCTGTTACAACTACAACAGAGTCAGGGACTACTACTGTGCAAGATATCACCACTGCTGCAGGTACAACGACTGAGGCAGCAACAAACACTACAGAAGTTACAACTACAGGCGTAGCTGAAACGACATCTACAGAGGGTCTTACTACACAACCCGTATCTACTACAACTGAATCTGTTACAACTACAATGGAGTCAGGGACAACTACTGTGCAAGATACCACCACTGCAGCAGGTACAACGACTGAGGCAGCAACAAGCACTACAGAAGTTACAACTACAGTCGTAGCTCAAACGACAACTACAGATGGTCTTACTACACAACCCGTATCTACTACAACTGAATCTGTTACAACTACAACAGAGTCAGGGACTACTACTGTGCAAGATACCACCACTGCAGTAGGTACAATGACGGAGGCAGCAACAAGCACTACAGAAGTTACAACTACAGGCGTAGCTGCAGCGACAACTACAGAGAGTCTTACTACACAACCCGTATCTACTACAACTGAATCTGTTACAACTTCAACAGAGTCAGGGACTATTACTGTGCAAGATACCACCACTGCAGCAGGTACAACGACTGAGGCAGTAACAAGCACTACAGAAGTTACAAATACAGGCGTAGCTGAAACGACAACTACAGAGGGTTTTACTACACAACCCGTATCTACTACAACTGAATCTGTTACAACTACAACATATTCAGGGACTACTACTGTGCAAGATACCACGACTGCAGCAGGTACAACGACTGAGGCAGCAACAAGCACTACAGAAGTTACAACTACAGGCGTAGCTGAAACGACAACTACAGAGGGTCTTACTACACAACCCGTATCTACTACACCAGAATCTGTTACAACTACAATGGAGTCAGGGACAACTACTGTGCAAGATACCACCACTGCAGTAGGTACAACGACTGAGGCAGTAACAAGCACTACAGAAATTAATACTACACGCGTAGCTGAAACGACAACTACAGAGGGTCTTACTACACAACCCGTATCTACTACAACTGAATCTGTTACAACTACAACAGAGTCAGGGACTACTACTGTGCAAGATATCACCACTGCAGCAGGTACAACGACTGAGGCAGCAACAAGCACTACAGAAGTTACAACTACAGGCGTAGCTGAAACGACAACTACAGAGGGTCTTACTACACAACCCGTATCTACTACAACTGAATCTGTTACAACTACAACAGAGTCAGGGACTACTACTGTGCAAGATACCACCACTGCAGTAGGTACAACGACTGAGGCAGCAACAAGCACTACAGAAGTTACAACTACAGGTGTAGCTGAAACGCCAACTACAGAGGGTCTTACTACACAACCCGTATCTAATACAACTGAATCTGTTACAACTACAACAGAGTCAGGGACTACTACTGTGCAAGATACCACGACTGCAGCAGATACAACGACTGAGGCAGCAACAAGCACTACAGAAGTTACAACTACAGGCGTAGCTGAAACGACAACTACGGAGGGTTTTACTACACAACCCGTATCTACTACAACTGAATCTGTTACAACTACAACAGATTCAGGGACTACTACTGTGCAAGATATCTCCACTGCAGCAGGTACAACGACTGAGGCAGTAACAAGCACTACAGAAGTTACAACTACAGTTGTAGCTGAAACGACAACTACAGAGGGTCTTACTACACAACCCGTATCTACTACAACTGAATCTGTTACAACTACAATGGAGTCAGGGACTACTACTGTGCAAGATACCACCACTGCAGTAGGTACAACGACTGAGGCAGCAACAAGCACTACAGAAGTTACAACTACAGGCGTAGCTGAAACGACAAATACAGAGGGTCTTACTACACAACCCGTATCTACTACAAATGCATCTGTTACAACTACAACAGAGTCAGGGACTACTACTGTGCAAGATACCACGACTGCATCAGGTACAACGACTGAGGCTGCAACAAGCACTACAGAAGTTACAACTACAGGCGTAGCTGAAACGACAACTACGGATGGTTTTACTACACAACCCGTATCTACTACAACTGAATCTGTTAGAACTACAACAGATTCAGGGACTACTACTGTGCAAGATATCACCACTGCAGCAGGTACAACGACTGAGGCAGCAACAAGCACTACAGAAGTTACAACTACAGGCGTAGCTGAAACGACAACTACAGAGGGTCTTACTACACAACCCGTATCTACTACAACTGAATCTGTTACAACTACAACAGAGTCAGGGACTACTACTGTGCAAGATACCACCACTGCAGTAGGTACAACGACTGAGGCAGCAACAAGCACTACAGAAGTTACAACTACAGGCGTAGCTGAAACGACAACTACAGAGGGTCTTACTACACAACCCGTATCTACTACAACTGAATCTGTTACAACTACAACAGAGTCAGGGACTACTACTGTGCAAGATACCACGACTGCAGCAGATACAACGACTGAGGCAGCAACAAGCACTACAGAAGTTACAACTACAGGCGTAGCTGAAACGACAACTACGGAGGGTTTTAATACACAACCCGTATCTACTACAACTGAATCTGTTACAACTACAACAGAGTCAGGGACTACTACTGTGCAAGGTATCACCACTGCAGCAGGTACAACGACTGAGGCAGCAACAAGCACTACAGAAGTTACAACTACAGGCGTAGCTGAAACGACATCTACAGAGGGTCTTACTACACAACCCGTATCTATTACAACTGAATCTGTTACGACTACAATGGAGTCAGGGACAACTACTGTGCAAGATACCACCACTGCAGCAGGTACAACGACTGAGGCAGCAACAAGCTCTACAGAAGTTACAACTACAGTCGTAGCTGAAACGACAACTACAGATGGTCTTACTACACAACCCGTATCTACTACAACTGAATCAGTTACAACTACAACAGAGTCAGGGACTACTACTGTGCAAGGTATCACCACTGCAGCAGGTACAACGACTGAGGCAGCAACAAGCACTACAGAAGTTACAACTACAGGCGTAGCTGAAACGACATCTACAGAGGGTCTTACTACACAACCCGTATCTACTACAACTGAATCTGTTACAACTACAATGGAGTCAGGGACAACTACTGTGCAAGATACCACCACTGCAGCAGGTACAACGACTGAGGCAGCAACAAGCACTACAGAAGTTACAACTACAGTCGTAGCTGAAACGACAACTACAGATGGTCTTACTACACAACCCGTATCTACTACAACTGAATCAGGTACAACTACAACAGAGTCAGGGACTACTACTGTGCAAGATACCACCACTGCAGTAGGTACAACGACGGAGGCAGCAACAAGCACTACAGAAGTTACAACTACAGGCGTAACTGCAGCGACAACTACAGAGGGTCTTACTACACAACCCGTATCTACTACAACTGAATCTGTTACAACTACAACAGAGTCAGGGACTACTACTGTGCAAGATACCACCACTGCAGTAGGTACAACGACGGAGGCAGCAACAAGCACTACAGAAATTACAACTACAGGCGTAGCTGAAACGACATCTACAGAGGGTCTTACTACACAACCCGTATCTACTACAACTGAATCTGTTACAACTACAATGGAGTCAGGGACAACTACTGTGCAAGATACCACCACTGCAGCAGGTACAACGACTGAGGCAGCAACAAGCACTACAGAAGTTACAACTACAGTCGTAGCTGAAACGACAACTACAGATGGTCTTACTACACAACCCGTATCTACTAGAACTGAATCAGTTACAACTACAACAGAGTCAGGGACTACTACTGTGCAAGATACCACCACTGCAGTAGGTACAACGACGGAGGCAGCAACAAGCACTACAGAAGTTACAACTACAGGCGTAACTGCAGCGACAACTACAGAGGGTCTTACTACACAACCCGTATCTACTACAACTGAATCTGTTACAACTACAACAGAGTCAGGGACTACTACTGTGCAAGATACCACCACTGCAGTAGGTACAACGACGGAGGCAGCAACAAGCACTACAGAAATTACAACTACAGGCGTAGCTGAAACGACAACTACGGAGGGTCTTACTACACAACCCGTATCTACTACAACTGAATCTGTTACAACTACAACAGAGTCAGGGACTACTACTGTGCAAGATATCACCACTGCAGCAGGTACAACGACTGAGGCAGCAACAAGCACTACAGAAGTTACAACTACAGGCGTAGCTGAAACGACATCTACAGAGGGTCTTACTACACAACCCGTATCTACTACAACTGAATCTGTTACAACTACAATGGAGTCAGGGACAATTACTGTGAAAGATACCACCACTGCAGCAGGTACAACGACTGAGGCAGCAACAAGCTCTACAGAAGTTACAACTACAGTCGTAGCTGAAACGACAACTACAGATGGTCTTACTACACAACCCGTATCTACTACAACTGAATCTGTTACAACTACAACAGAGTCAGGGACTACTACTGTGCAAGATACCACCACTGCAGAAGGTACAACGACGGAGGCAGCAACAAGCACTACAGAAATTACAACTACAGGCGTAGCTGAAACGACAACTACAGATGGTCTTACTACACAACCCGTATCTACTACAACTGAATCTGTTACAACTACAACAGAGTCAGGGACTACTACTGTGCAAGATACCACCACTGCAGTAGGTACAACGACGGAGGCAGCAACAAGCACTACAGAAATTACAACTACAGTCGTAACTGAAGCGACAACTACAGAGGGTCTTACTACACAACCCGTATCTACTACAACTGAATCTGTTACAACTACAACAGAGTCAGGGACTTCTACTGTGCAAGATACCACGACTGCAGCAGGTACAACGACTGAGGCAGCAACAAGCACTACAGAAGTTACAACTACAGGCGTAGCTGAAACGACAACTACAGATGGTCTTACTACACAACCCGTATCTACTACAACTGAATCAGTTTCAACTACAACAGAGTCAGGGACTACTACTGTGCAAGATACCACCACTGCAGTAGGTACAACGACTGAGGCAGCAACAAGCACTACAGAAGTTACAACTACAGGCGTAACTGCAGCGACAACTACAGAGGGTCTTACTACACAACCCGTATCTACTACAACTGAATCTGTTACAACTACAACAGAGTCAGGGACTACTTCTGTGCAAGATAGCACCACTGCAGCAGGTACAACGACTGAGGCAGCAACACGCACTACAGAAGTTACAACTACAGGCGTAGCTGAAACGACAACTACGAAGGGTTTTACTACACAACCCGTATCTACTACAACTGAATCTGTTACAACTACAACAGAGTCAGGGACTACTACTGTGCAAGATATCACCACTGCAGCAGGTACAACGACTGAGGCAGCAACAAGCACTACAGAAGTTACAACTACAGGCGTAGCTGAAACGACAACTACGAAGGGTTTTACTACACAACCCGTATCTACTACAACTGAATCTGTTACAACTACAACAGAGTCAGGGACTACTACTGTGCAAGATATCACCACTGCAGCAGGTACAACGACTGAGGCAGCAACAAGCACTACAGAAGTTACAACTACAGTCGTAGCTGAAACGACAACTACAGATGGTCTTACTACACAACCCGTATCTACTACAACTGAATCAGTTTCAACTACAACAGAGTCAGGGACTACTACTGTGCAAGATACCACCACTGCAGTAGGTACAACGACTGAGGCAGCAACAAGCACTACAGAAGTTACAACTACAGGCGTAACTGCAGCGACAACTACAGAGGGTCTTACTACACAACCCGTATCTACTACAACTGAATCTGTTACAACTACAACAGAGTCAGGGACTACTTCTGTGCAAGATACCACCACTGCAGCAGGTACAACGACTGAGGCAGCAACAAGCACTACAGAAGTTACAACTACAGGCGTAGCTGAAACGACAACTACGGAGGGTTTTACTACACAACCCGTATCTACTACAACTGAATCTGTTACAACTACAACAGAGTCAGGGACTACTACTGTGCAAGATATCACCACTGCTGCAGGTACAACGACTGAGGCAGCAACAAACACTACAGAAGTTACAACTACAGGCGTAGCTGAAACGACATCTACAGAGGGTCTTACTACACAACCCGTATCTACTACAACTGAATCTGTTACAACTACAATGGAGTCAGGGACAACTACTGTGCAAGATACCACCACTGCAGCAGGTACAACGACTGAGGCAGCAACAAGCACTACAGAAGTTACAACTACAGTCGTAGCTCAAACGACAACTACAGATGGTCTTACTACACAACCCGTATCTACTACAACTGAATCTGTTACAACTACAACAGAGTCAGGGACTACTACTGTGCAAGATACCACCACTGCAGTAGGTACAATGACGGAGGCAGCAACAAGCACTACAGAAGTTACAACTACAGGCGTAGCTGCAGCGACAACTACAGAGAGTCTTACTACACAACCCGTATCTACTACAACTGAATCTGTTACAACTTCAACAGAGTCAGGGACTATTACTGTGCAAGATACCACCACTGCAGCAGGTACAACGACTGAGGCAGTAACAAGCACTACAGAAGTTACAAATACAGGCGTAGCTGAAACGACAACTACAGAGGGTTTTACTACACAACCCGTATCTACTACAACTGAATCTGTTACAACTACAACATATTCAGGGACTACTACTGTGCAAGATACCACGACTGCAGCAGGTACAACGACTGAGGCAGCAACAAGCACTACAGAAGTTACAACTACAGGCGTAGCTGAAACGACAACTACAGAGGGTCTTACTACACAACCCGTATCTACTACACCAGAATCTGTTACAACTACAATGGAGTCAGGGACAACTACTGTGCAAGATACCACCACTGCAGTAGGTACAACGACTGAGGCAGTAACAAGCACTACAGAAATTAATACTACACGCGTAGCTGAAACGACAACTACAGAGGGTCTTACTACACAACCCGTATCTACTACAACTGAATCTGTTACAACTACAACAGAGTCAGGGACTACTACTGTGCAAGATATCACCACTGCAGCAGGTACAACGACTGAGGCAGCAACAAGCACTACAGAAGTTACAACTACAGGCGTAGCTGAAACGACAACTACAGAGGGTCTTACTACACAACCCGTATCTACTACAACTGAATCTGTTACAACTACAACAGAGTCAGGGACTACTACTGTGCAAGATACCACCACTGCAGTAGGTACAACGACTGAGGCAGCAACAAGCACTACAGAAGTTACAACTACAGGTGTAGCTGAAACGACAACTACAGAGGGTCTTACTACACAACCCGTATCTACTACAACTGAATCTGTTACAACTACAACAGAGTCAGGGACTACTACTGTGCAAGATACCACGACTGCAGCAGATACAACGACTGAGGCAGCAACAAGCACTACAGAAGTTACAACTACAGGCGTAGCTGAAACGACAACTACGGAGGGTTTTACTACACAACCCGTATCTACTACAACTGAATCTGTTACAACTACAACAGATTCAGGGACTACTACTGTGCAAGATATCTCCACTGCAGCAGGTACAACGACTGAGGCAGTAACAAGCACTACAGAAGTTACAACTACAGTTGTAGCTGAAACGACAACTACAGAGGGTCTTACTACACAACCCGTATCTACTACAACTGAATCTGTTACAACTACAATGGAGTCAGGGACTACTACTGTGCAAGATACCACCACTGCAGTAGGTACAACGACTGAGGCAGCAACAAGCACTACAGAAGTTACAACTACAGGCGTAGCTGAAACGACAAATACAGAGGGTCTTACTACACAACCCGTATCTACTACAAATGCATCTGTTACAACTACAACAGAGTCAGGGACTACTACTGTGCAAGATACCACGACTGCATCAGGTACAACGACTGAGGCTGCAACAAGCACTACAGAAGTTACAACTACAGGCGTAGCTGAAACGACAACTACGGATGGTTTTACTACACAACCCGTATCTACTACAACTGAATCTGTTAGAACTACAACAGATTCAGGGACTACTACTGTGCAAGATATCACCACTGCAGCAGGTACAACGACTGAGGCAGCAACAAGCACTACAGAAGTTACAACTACAGGCGTAGCTGAAACGACAACTACAGAGGGTCTTACTACACAACCCGTATCTACTACAACTGAATCTGTTACAACTACAACAGAGTCAGGGACTACTACTGTGCAAGATACCACCACTGCAGTAGGTACAACGACTGAGGCAGCAACAAGCACTACAGAAGTTACAACTACAGGCGTAGCTGAAACGACAACTACAGAGGGTCTTACTACACAACCCGTATCTACTACAACTGAATCTGTTACAACTACAACAGAGTCAGGGACTACTACTGTGCAAGATACCACGACTGCAGCAGATACAACGACTGAGGCAGCAACAAGCACTACAGAAGTTACAACTACAGGCGTAGCTGAAACGACAACTACGGAGGGTTTTACTACACAACCCGTATCTACTACAACTGAATCTGTTACAACTACAACAGATTCAGGGACTACTACTGTGCAAGATATCACCACTGCAGCAGGTACAACGACTGAGGCAGTAACAAGCACTACAGAAGTTACAACCACAGTTGTAGCTGAAACGACAACTACAGAGGGTCTTACTACACAACCCGTATCTACTACAACTGAATCTGTTACAACTACAATGGAGTCAGGGACTACTACTGTGCAAGATACCACCACTGCAGTAGGTACAACGACTGAGGCAGCAACAAGCACTACAGAAGTTACAACTACAGGCGTAGCTGAAACGACAAATACAGAGGGTCTTACTACACAACCGGTATCTGCTACAAATGAATATGTTACAACTACAACAGAGTTAGGGACTACTACTGTGCAAGATATCACCACTGCAGCAGGTACAACGACTGAGGCAGCAACAAGCACTACAGAAGTTACAACTACAGGCGTAGCTGAAACGACAACTACAGAGGGTCTTACTACACAACCCGTATCTACTACAACTGAATCTGTTACAACTACAACAGAGTCAGGGACTACTACTGTGCAAGATACCACCACTGCAGTAGGTACAACGACTGAGGCAGCAACAAGCACTACAGAAGTTACAACTACAGGCGTAGCTGAAACGACAACTACAGAGGGTCTTACTACACAACCCGTATCTACTACAACTGAATCTGTTACAACTACAACAGAGTCAGGGACTACTACTGTGCAAGATACCACGACTGCAGCAGATACAACGACTGAGGCAGCAACAAGCACTACAGAAGTTACAACTACAGGCGTAGCTGAAACGACAACTACGGAGGGTTTTACTACACAACCCGTATCTACTACAACTGAATCTGTTACAACTACAACAGAGTCAGGGACTACTACTGTGCAAGATATCACCACTGCAGCAGGTACAACGACTGAGGCAGTAACAAGCACTACAGAAGTTACAACTACAGTTGTAGCTGAAACGACAGCTACAGAGGGTCTTACTACACAACCCGTATCTACTACAACTGAATCTGTTACAACTACAATGGAGTCAGGGACTACTACTGTGCAAGATACCACCACTGCAGTAGGTACAACGACTGAGGCAGCAACAAGCACTACAGAAATTACAACTACAGGCGTAGCTGAAACGACAACTACGGAGGGTCTTACTACACAACCCGTATCTACTACAACTGAATCTGTTACAACTACAACAGAGTCAGGGACTACTACTGTGCAAGATATCACCACTGCAGCAGGTACAACGACTGAGGCAGCAACAAGCACTACAGAAGTTACAACTACAGGCGTAGCTGAAACGACATCTACAGAGGGTCTTACTACACAACCCGTATCTACTACAACTGAATCTGTTACAACTACAATGGAGTCAGGGACAACTACTGTGCAAGATACCACCACTGCAGCAGGTACAACGACTGAGGCAGCAACAAGCACTACAGAAGTTACAACTACAGTCGTAGCTGAAACGACAACTACAGATGGTCTTACTACACAACCCGTATCTACTAGAACTGAATCAGTTACAACTACAACAGAGTCAGGGACTACTACTGTGCAAGATACCACCACTGCAGTAGGTACAACGACGGAGGCAGCAACAAGCACTACAGAAGTTACAACTACAGGCGTAACTGCAGCGACAACTACAGAGGGTCTTACTACACAACCCGTATCTACTACAACTGAATCTGTTACAACTACAACAGAGTCAGGGACTACTACTGTGCAAGATACCACCACTGCAGTAGGTACAACGACGGAGGCAGCAACAAGCACTACAGAAATTACAACTACAGGCGTAGCTGAAACGACAACTACGGAGGGTCTTACTACACAACCCGTATCTACTACAACTGAATCTGTTACAACTACAACAGAGTCAGGGACTACTACTGTGCAAGATATCACCACTGCAGCAGGTACAACGACTGAGGCAGCAACAAGCACTACAGAAGTTACAACTACAGGCGTAGCTGAAACGACATCTACAGAGGGTCTTACTACACAACCCGTATCTACTACAACTGAATCTGTTACAACTACAATGGAGTCAGGGACAACTACTGTGCAAGATACCACCACTGCAGCAGGTACAACGACTGAGGCAGCAACAAGCTCTACAGAAGTTACAACTACAGTCGTAGCTGAAACGACAACTACAGATGGTCTTACTACACAACCCGTATCTACTACAACTGAATCTGTTACAACTACAACAGAGTCAGGGACTACTACTGTGCAAGATACCACGACTGCAGCAGGTACAACGACTGAGGCAGCTACAAGCACTACAGAAGTTACAACTACAGTCGTAGCTGAAACGACAACTACAGATGGTCTTACTACACAACCCGTATCTACTACAACTGAATCAGTTACAACTACAACAGAGTCAGGGACTACTACTGTGCAAGATACCACCACTGCAGTAGGTACAACGACGGAGGCAGCAACAAGCACTACAGAAGTTACAACTACAGGCGTAACTGCAGCGACAACTACAGAGGGTCTTACTACACAACCCGTATCTACTACAACTGAATCTGTTACAACTACAACAGAGTCAGGGACTACTACTGTGCAAGATACCACCACTGCAGTAGGTACAACGACGGAGGCCGCAACAAGCACTACAGAAATTACAACTACAGGCGTAGCTGAAACGACAACTACAGAGGGTCTTACTACACAACCCGTATCTACTACAATTGAATCTGTTACAACTACAACAGAGTCAGGGACTACTACTGTGCAAGATACCACCACTGCAGTAGGTACAACGACGGAGGCAGCAACAAGCACTACAGAAATTACAACTACAGGCGTAGCTGAAACGACAACTACAGATGGTCTTACTACACAACCCGTATCTACTACAACTGAATCAGTTACAACTACAACAGAGTCAGGGACTACTACTGTGCAAGATACCACCACTGCAGAAGGTACAACGACGGAGGCAGCAACAAGCACTACAGAAATTACAACTACAGGCGTAGCTGAAACGACAACTACAGATGGTCTTACTACACAACCCGTATCTACTACAACTGAATCTGTTACAACTACAACAGAGTCAGGGACTACTACTGTGCAAGATACCACCACTGCAGTAGGTACAACGACGGAGGCAGCAACAAGCACTACAGAAATTACAACTACAGTCGTAACTGAAGCGACAACTACAGAGGGTCTTACTACACAACCCGTATCTACTACAACTGAATCTGTTACAACTACAACAGAGTCAGGGACTTCTACTGTGCAAGATACCACGACTGCAGCAGGTACAACGACTGAGGCAGCAACAAGCACTACAGAAGTTACAACTACAGGCGTAGCTGAAACGACAACTACGGAGGGTTTTACTACACAACCCGTATCTACTACAACTGAATCTGTTACAACTACAACAGAGTCAGGGACTACTACTGTGCAAGATATCACCACTGCAGCAGGTACAACGACTGAGGCAGCAACAAGCACTACAGAAGTTACAACTACAGTCGTAGCTGAAACGACAACTACAGATGGTCTTACTACACAACCCGTATCTACTACAACTGAATCAGTTTCAACTACAACAGAGTCAGGGACTACTACTGTGCAAGATACCACCACTGCAGTAGGTACAACGACTGAGGCAGCAACAAGCACTACAGAAGTTACAACTACAGGCGTAACTGCAGCGACAACTACAGAGGGTCTTACTACACAACCCGTATCTACTACAACTGAATCTGTTACAACTACAACAGAGTCAGGGACTACTTCTGTCCAAGATACCACCACTGCAGCAGGTACAACGACTGAGGCAGCAACACGCACTACAGAAGTTACAACTACAGGCGTAGCTGAAACGACAACTACGAAGGGTTTTACTACACAACCCGTATCTACTACAACTGAATCTGTTACAACTACAACAGAGTCAGGGACTACTACTGTGCAAGATATCACCACTGCAGCAGGTACAACGACTGAGGCAGCAACAAGCACTACAGAAGTTACAACTACAGGCGTAGCTGAAACGACAACTACGAAGGGTTTTACTACACAACCCGTATCTACTACAACTGAATCTGTTACAACTACAACAGAGTCAGGGACTACTACTGTGCAAGATATCACCACTGCAGCAGGTACAACGACTGAGGCAGCAACAAGCACTACAGAAGTTACAACTACAGTCGTAGCTGAAACGACAACTACAGATGGTCTTACTACACAACCCGTATCTACTACAACTGAATCAGTTTCAACTACAACAGAGTCAGGGACTATTACTGTGCAAGATACCACCACTGCAGTAGGTACAACGACTGAGGCAGCAACAAGCACTACAGAAGTTACAACTACAGGCGTAACTGCAGCGACAACTACAGAGGGTCTTACTACACAACCCGTATCTACTACAACTGAATCTGTTACAACTACAACAGAGTCAGGGACTACTTCTGTGCAAGATACCACCACTGCAGCAGGTACAACGACTGAGGCAGCAACAAGCACTACAGAAGTTACAACTACAGGCGTAGCTGAAACGACAACTACGGAGGGTTTTACTACACAACCCGTATCTACTACAACTGAATCTGTTACAACTACAACAGAGTCAGGGACTACTACTGTGCAAGATATCACCACTGCTGCAGGTACAACGACTGAGGCAGCAACAAACACTACAGAAGTTACAACTACAGGCGTAGCTGAAACGACATCTACAGAGGGTCTTACTACACAACCCGTATCTACTACAACTGAATCTGTTACAACTACAATGGAGTCAGGGACAACTACTGTGCAAGATACCACCACTGCAGCAGGTACAACGACTGAGGCAGCAACAAGCACTACAGAAGTTACAACTACAGTCGTAGCTCAAACGACAACTACAGATGGTCTTACTACACAACCCGTATCTACTACAACTGAATCTGTTACAACTACAACAGAGTCAGGGACTACTACTGTGCAAGATACCACCACTGCAGTAGGTACAATGACGGAGGCAGCAACAAGCACTACAGAAGTTACAACTACAGGCGTAGCTGCAGCGACAACTACAGAGAGTCTTACTACACAACCCGTATCTACTACAACTGAATCTGTTACAACTTCAACAGAGTCAGGGACTATTACTGTGCAAGATACCACCACTGCAGCAGGTACAACGACTGAGGCAGTAACAAGCACTACAGAAGTTACAAATACAGGCGTAGCTGAAACGACAACTACAGAGGGTTTTACTACACAACCCGTATCTACTACAACTGAATCTGTTACAACTACAACATATTCAGGGACTACTACTGTGCAAGATACCACGACTGCAGCAGGTACAACGACTGAGGCAGCAACAAGCACTACAGAAGTTACAACTACAGGCGTAGCTGAAACGACAACTACAGAGGGTCTTACTACACAACCCGTATCTACTACACCAGAATCTGTTACAACTACAATGGAGTCAGGGACAACTACTGTGCAAGATACCACCACTGCAGTAGGTACAACGACTGAGGCAGTAACAAGCACTACAGAAATTAATACTACACGCGTAGCTGAAACGACAACTACAGAGGGTCTTACTACACAACCCGTATCTACTACAACTGAATCTGTTACAACTACAACAGAGTCAGGGACTACTACTGTGCAAGATACCACGACTGCAGCAGGTACAACGACTGAGGCAGCAACAAGCACTACAGAAGTTACAACTACAGGCGTAGCTGAAACGACAACTACGGAGGGTTTTACTACACAATCCGTATCTACTACAACTGAATCTGTTACAACTACAACAGAGTCAGGGACTACTACTGTGCAAGATATCACCACTGCAGCAGGTACAACGACTGAGGCAGCAACAAGCACTACAGAAGTTACAACTACAGGCGTAGCTGAAACGACAACTACAGAGGGTCTTACTACACAACCCGTATCTACTACAACTGAATCTGTTACAACTACAACAGAGTCAGGGACTACTACTGTGCAAGATACCACCACTGCAGTAGGTACAACGACTGAGGCAGCAACAAGCACTACAGAAGTTACAAATACAGGTGTAGCTGAAACGTCAACTACAGAGGGTCTTACTACACAACCCGTATCTACTACAACTGAATCTGTTACAACTACAACAGAGTCAGGGACTACTACTGTGCAAGATACCACGACTGCAGCAGATACAACGACTGAGGCAGCAACAAGCACTACAGAAGTTACAACTACAGGCGTAGCTGAAACGACAACTACGGAGGGTTTTACTACACAACCCGTATCTACTACAACTGAATCTGTTACAACTACAACAGAGTCAGGGACTACTACTGTGCAAGATATCACCACTGCAGCAGGTACAACGACTGAGGCAGTAACAAGCACTACAGAAGTTACAACTACAGTTGTAGCTGAAACGACAGCTACAGAGGGTCTTACTACACAACCCGTATCTACTACAACTGAATCTGTTACAACTACAATGGAGTCAGGGACTACTACTGTGCAAGATACCACCACTGCAGTAGGTACAACGACTGAGGCAGCAACAAGCACTACAGAAGTTACAACTACAGGCGTAGCTGAAACGACAAATGCAGAGCGTCTTACTACACAACCCGTATCTACTACAAATGAATCTGTTACAACTACAACAGAGTCAGGGACTACTACTGTGCAAGATACCACGACTGCAGCAGGTACAACGACTGAGGCTGCAACAAGCACTACAGAAGTTACAACTACAGGCGTAGCTGAAACGACAACTACGGATGGTTTTACTACACAACCCGTATCTACTACAACTGAATCTGTTACAACTACAACAGATTCAGGGACTACTACTGTGCAAGATATCACCACTGCAGCAGGTACAACGACTGAGGCAGCAACAAGCACTACAGAAGTTACAACTACAGGCGTAGCTGAAACGACAACTACAGAGGGTCTTACTACACAACCCGTATCTACTACAACTGAATCTGTTACAACTACAATGGAGTCAGGGACAACTACTGTGCAAGATACCACCACTGCAGCAGGTACAACGACTGAGGCAGCAACAAGCACTACAGAAGTTACAACTACAGCCGTAGCTCAAACGACAACTACAGAGGGTCTTACTACACAACCCGTATCTACTACAACTGAATCTGTTACATCTACAATGGAGTCAGGGACTACTACTGTGCAAGATACCACCACTGCAGTAGGTACAACGACTGAGGCAGCAACAAGCACTACAGAAGTTACAACTACAGGCGTAGCTGAAACGACAACTACAGAGGGTCTTACTACACAACCCGTATCTACTACAACTGAATCTGTTACAACTACAACAGAGTCAGGGACTACTACTGTGCAAGATACCACCACTGCAGTAGGTACAACGACTGAGGCAGCAACAAGCACTACAGAAGTTACAACTACAGGCGTAGCTGAAACGACAACTACGAAGGGTTTTACTACACAACCCGTATCTACTACAACTGAATCTGTTACAACTACAACAGAGTCAGGGACTACTACTGTGCAAGATATCACCACTGCAGCAGGTACAACGACTGAGGCAGCAACAAGCACTACAGAAGTTACAACTACAGGCGTAGCTGAAACGACAACTACGAAGGGTTTTACTACACAACCCGTATCTACTACAACTGAATCTGTTACAACTACAACAGAGTCAGGGACTACTACTGTGCAAGATATCACCACTGCAGCAGGTACAACGACTGAGGCAGCAACAAGCACTACAGAAGTTACAACTACAGTCGTAGCTGAAACGACAACTACAGATGGTCTTACTACACAACCCGTATCTACTACAACTGAATCAGTTTCAACTACAACAGAGTCAGGGACTACTACTGTGCAAGATACCACCACTGCAGTAGGTACAACGACTGAGGCAGCAACAAGCACTACAGAAGTTACAACTACAGGCGTAACTGCAGCGACAACTACAGAGGGTCTTACTACACAACCCGTATCTACTACAACTGAATCTGTTACAACTACAACAGAGTCAGGGACTACTTCTGTGCAAGATACCACCACTGCAGCAGGTACAACGACTGAGGCAGCAACAAGCACTACAGAAGTTACAACTACAGGCGTAGCTGAAACGACAACTACGGAGGGTTTTACTACACAACCCGTATCTACTACAACTGAATCTGTTACAACTACAACAGAGTCAGGGACTACTACTGTGCAAGATATCACCACTGCTGCAGGTACAACGACTGAGGCAGCAACAAACACTACAGAAGTTACAACTACAGGCGTAGCTGAAACGACATCTACAGAGGGTCTTACTACACAACCCGTATCTACTACAACTGAATCTGTTACAACTACAATGGAGTCAGGGACAACTACTGTGCAAGATACCACCACTGCAGCAGGTACAACGACTGAGGCAGCAACAAGCACTACAGAAGTTACAACTACAGTCGTAGCTCAAACGACAACTACAGATGGTCTTACTACACAACCCGTATCTACTACAACTGAATCTGTTACAACTACAACAGAGTCAGGGACTACTACTGTGCAAGATACCACCACTGCAGTAGGTACAATGACGGAGGCAGCAACAAGCACTACAGAAGTTACAACTACAGGCGTAGCTGCAGCGACAACTACAGAGAGTCTTACTACACAACCCGTATCTACTACAACTGAATCTGTTACAACTTCAACAGAGTCAGGGACTATTACTGTGCAAGATACCACCACTGCAGCAGGTACAACGACTGAGGCAGTAACAAGCACTACAGAAGTTACAAATACAGGCGTAGCTGAAACGACAACTACAGAGGGTTTTACTACACAACCCGTATCTACTACAACTGAATCTGTTACAACTACAACATATTCAGGGACTACTACTGTGCAAGATACCACGACTGCAGCAGGTACAACGACTGAGGCAGCAACAAGCACTACAGAAGTTACAACTACAGGCGTAGCTGAAACGACAACTACAGAGGGTCTTACTACACAACCCGTATCTACTACACCAGAATCTGTTACAACTACAATGGAGTCAGGGACAACTACTGTGCAAGATACCACCACTGCAGTAGGTACAACGACTGAGGCAGTAACAAGCACTACAGAAATTAATACTACACGCGTAGCTGAAACGACAACTACAGAGGGTCTTACTACACAACCCGTATCTACTACAACTGAATCTGTTACAACTACAACAGAGTCAGGGACTACTACTGTGCAAGATACCACGACTGCAGCAGGTACAACGACTGAGGCAGCAACAAGCACTACAGAAGTTACAACTACAGGCGTAGCTGAAACGACAACTACAGATGGTCTTACTACACAACCCGTATCTACTACAACTGAATCAGTTTCAACTACAACAGAGTCAGGGACTATTACTGTGCAAGATACCACC
The DNA here is from genome assembly GCA_944474755.1 of Limnoperna fortunei. Classification (NCBI taxonomy): domain Eukaryota; kingdom Metazoa; phylum Mollusca; class Bivalvia; order Mytilida; family Modiolidae; genus Limnoperna; species Limnoperna fortunei. The sequence goes on along the minus strand of OX104115.1, from coordinate 72,671,309 downwards.
ACTGCAGTAGGTACAACGACTGAGGCAGCAACAAGCACTACAGAAGTTACAACTACAGGCGTAACTGCAGCGACAACTACAGAGGGTCTTACTACACAACCCGTATCTACTACAACTGAATCTGTTACAACTACAACAGAGTCAGGGACTACTTCTGTGCAAGATACCACCACTGCAGCAGGTACAACGACTGAGGCAGCAACAAGCACTACAGAAGTTACAACTACAGGCGTAGCTGAAACGACAACTACGGAGGGTTTTACTACACAACCCGTATCTACTACAACTGAATCTGTTACAACTACAACAGAGTCAGGGACTACTACTGTGCAAGATATCACCACTGCTGCAGGTACAACGACTGAGGCAGCAACAAACACTACAGAAGTTACAACTACAGGCGTAGCTGAAACGACATCTACAGAGGGTCTTACTACACAACCCGTATCTACTACAACTGAATCTGTTACAACTACAATGGAGTCAGGGACAACTACTGTGCAAGATACCACCACTGCAGCAGGTACAACGACTGAGGCAGCAACAAGCACTACAGAAGTTACAACTACAGTCGTAGCTCAAACGACAACTACAGATGGTCTTACTACACAACCCGTATCTACTACAACTGAATCTGTTACAACTACAACAGAGTCAGGGACTACTACTGTGCAAGATACCACCACTGCAGTAGGTACAATGACGGAGGCAGCAACAAGCACTACAGAAGTTACAACTACAGGCGTAGCTGCAGCGACAACTACAGAGAGTCTTACTACACAACCCGTATCTACTACAACTGAATCTGTTACAACTTCAACAGAGTCAGGGACTATTACTGTGCAAGATACCACCACTGCAGCAGGTACAACGACTGAGGCAGTAACAAGCACTACAGAAGTTACAAATACAGGCGTAGCTGAAACGACAACTACAGAGGGTTTTACTACACAACCCGTATCTACTACAACTGAATCTGTTACAACTACAACATATTCAGGGACTACTACTGTGCAAGATACCACGACTGCAGCAGGTACAACGACTGAGGCAGCAACAAGCACTACAGAAGTTACAACTACAGGCGTAGCTGAAACGACAACTACAGAGGGTCTTACTACACAACCCGTATCTACTACACCAGAATCTGTTACAACTACAATGGAGTCAGGGACAACTACTGTGCAAGATACCACCACTGCAGTAGGTACAACGACTGAGGCAGTAACAAGCACTACAGAAATTAATACTACACGCGTAGCTGAAACGACAACTACAGAGGGTCTTACTACACAACCCGTATCTACTACAACTGAATCTGTTACAACTACAACAGAGTCAGGGACTACTACTGTGCAAGATACCACGACTGCAGCAGGTACAACGACTGAGGCAGCAACAAGCACTACAGAAGTTACAACTACAGGCGTAGCTGAAACGACAACTACGGAGGGTTTTACTACACAATCCGTATCTACTACAACTGAATCTGTTACAACTACAACAGAGTCAGGGACTACTACTGTGCAAGATATCACCACTGCAGCAGGTACAACGACTGAGGCAGCAACAAGCACTACAGAAGTTACAACTACAGGCGTAGCTGAAACGACAACTACAGAGGGTCTTACTACACAACCCGTATCTACTACAACTGAATCTGTTACAACTACAACAGAGTCAGGGACTACTACTGTGCAAGATACCACCACTGCAGTAGGTACAACGACTGAGGCAGCAACAAGCACTACAGAAGTTACAAATACAGGTGTAGCTGAAACGTCAACTACAGAGGGTCTTACTACACAACCCGTATCTACTACAACTGAATCTGTTACAACTACAACAGAGTCAGGGACTACTACTGTGCAAGATACCACGACTGCAGCAGATACAACGACTGAGGCAGCAACAAGCACTACAGAAGTTACAACTACAGGCGTAGCTGAAACGACAACTACGGAGGGTTTTACTACACAACCCGTATCTACTACAACTGAATCTGTTACAACTACAACAGAGTCAGGGACTACTACTGTGCAAGATATCACCACTGCAGCAGGTACAACGACTGAGGCAGTAACAAGCACTACAGAAGTTACAACTACAGTTGTAGCTGAAACGACAGCTACAGAGGGTCTTACTACACAACCCGTATCTACTACAACTGAATCTGTTACAACTACAATGGAGTCAGGGACTACTACTGTGCAAGATACCACCACTGCAGTAGGTACAACGACTGAGGCAGCAACAAGCACTACAGAAGTTACAACTACAGGCGTAGCTGAAACGACAAATGCAGAGCGTCTTACTACACAACCCGTATCTACTACAAATGAATCTGTTACAACTACAACAGAGTCAGGGACTACTACTGTGCAAGATACCACGACTGCAGCAGGTACAACGACTGAGGCTGCAACAAGCACTACAGAAGTTACAACTACAGGCGTAGCTGAAACGACAACTACGGATGGTTTTACTACACAACCCGTATCTACTACAACTGAATCTGTTACAACTACAACAGATTCAGGGACTACTACTGTGCAAGATATCACCACTGCAGCAGGTACAACGACTGAGGCAGCAACAAGCACTACAGAAGTTACAACTACAGGCGTAGCTGAAACGACAACTACAGAGGGTCTTACTACACAACCCGTATCTACTACAACTGAATCTGTTACAACTACAATGGAGTCAGGGACAACTACTGTGCAAGATACCACCACTGCAGCAGGTACAACGACTGAGGCAGCAACAAGCACTACAGAAGTTACAACTACAGCCGTAGCTCAAACGACAACTACAGAGGGTCTTACTACACAACCCGTATCTACTACAACTGAATCTGTTACATCTACAATGGAGTCAGGGACTACTACTGTGCAAGATACCACCACTGCAGTAGGTACAACGACTGAGGCAGCAACAAGCACTACAGAAGTTACAACTACAGGCGTAGCTGAAACGACAACTACAGAGGGTCTTACTACACAACCCGTATCTACTACAACTGAATCTGTTACAACTACAACAGAGTCAGGGACTACTACTGTGCAAGATACCACCACTGCAGTAGGTACAACGACTGAGGCAGCAACAAGCACTACAGAAGTTACAACTACAGGCGTAGCTGAAACGACAATTACAGAGGGTCTTACTACACAACCCGTATCTACTACAACTGAATCTGTTACAACTACAACAGAGTCAGGGACTACTACTGTGCAAGATATCACCACTGCTGCAGGTACAACGACTGAGGCAGCAACAAGCACTACAGAAGTTACAACTACAGGCGTAGCTGAAACGACAACTACAGAGAGTCTTACTACACAACCCGTATCTACTACAACTGAATCTGTTAGAACTACCATAGAGTCAGAGACAACTAATGTGCAAGATACCACCACTGCAGCAGGTACAACGACTGAGGCAGCAACAAGCACTACAGAAGTTACAACTACAGTCGTAGCTGAAACGACAACTACAGAGGGTCTTACTACACAACCTGTATCTACTACAGCTGAATCTGCTACAACTACAACAGAGTCAGGGACTACTACTGTGCAAGATACCACCACTGCAGTAGGTACAACGACTGAGGCAGCAACAAGCACTAGAGAAGTTACAACTACAGGCGAAGCTGAAACGACAACTACAGAGGGTCTTACTACACAACCCGTATCTACTACAACTGAATCTGTTACAACTACAATAGAGTCAGGGACAACTACTGTGCAAGATACCAGCACTGCAGCAGGTACAACGACTGAGGCAGCAACAAGCACTACCGAAGTTACAAATACAGGCGTAGCTGAAACGACAACTACAGAGGGTCTTACTACACAACCCGTATCTACTACAACTGAATATGTTACAACTACAACAGAGTCAGGGACTACTACTGTGCAAGATATTACCACTGCAGCAGGTACAACGACTGAGGCAGCAACAAGCACTACAGAAGTTACAACTACAGGCGTAGCTGAAACGACAACTACGGAGGGTTTTACTACACAACCCGTATCTACTACAACTGAATCTGTTACAACTACAACAGATTCAGGGACTACTACTGTGCAAGATATCACCACTGCAGCAGGTACAACGACTGGGGCAGCAACAAGCACTACAGAAGTTACAACTACAGTCGTAGCTGAAACGACAACTACAGATGGTCTTACTACACAACCCGTATCTACTACAACTGAATTTGTTACAACTACAACAGAGTCAGGGACTACTACTGTGCAAGATACCACCACTGCAGCAGGTACAACGATTGAGGCAGCAACAAGCATTACAGAAGTTACAACTACAGGCGTAGCTGAAACGACAACTACAGAAGGTCTTACTACACAACCCGTATCTACTACAACTGAATCTGTTACAACTACAACAGAGTCAGGGACTGCTACAGTGCAAGATACCACCACTGCAGCAGGTACAACGACTGATTCTGCAAGAAGCACTACAGACGTTACAACTACAGGCGTGGCTGAAACAACAACTACAGAGAGTCTTACTACACAACCCGTATCTACTACAACTGAATCTGTTACAACTACAACAGAGTCAGGGACTACTACAGTGCAAGATACCACCACTGCAGCAGGTACAACGACTGAGGCAGCAACAAGCACTACAGAAGTTACAACTACAGTCGTAGCTGAAACGACAACTACAGAGGGTCTTACTACACAACACGTATCTACTACAACTGAATCTGTTACAACTACAACAGAGTCAGGGACAACTACTGTGCAAGATTCCACCACTGCAGTAGGTACAACGACTGAGGCAGCGACAAGCACTACAGAAGTTACAACTATAGGCATATCTGAAACGACAACTTCAGAGGGTCTTACTACAGAGTCGGTATCTACTACAACTGAATATGTTACAACTACAACAGATTCAGGGACTACTACAGTGCAAGATACCACCACTGCAGTAGGTACAACGACAGAGGCAGAAACAAGCACTACAGAAGTTACAACTACAGGCGTAGCTGAAACGAGAACTACAGAGGCTCTTACTTCGCAACCTGTATCTTATACATCTGTTACAACTACAACAGAATCAGGGACTACTTCTGTTCAAGATACCACCACTGCAGCAGGTACAACGACTGAGGCAGCAACAAGCACTATAGAAGGTACAACTACAGGCGTAGCTGAAACGACAAATACAGAGGGTCTTACTACACAACCCGTATCTACTACGACTGAATCTGTTACAACTACAATAGAATCAGGGACCACTACCGTGCAAGATACAACCACTGCAGCAGGTAGATCGACAGAGGCAGCTACAAGTACTACAGAAGTTACAACTACAGGCGTAGCTGAAACGACAACTACAGATGGTCTTACTACACAACCCGTATCTACTACGACTGAATCTGTTACAACTACAACAGAGTCAGGGACTACTACTGTGCAAGGTACCACCACTGCAGTAGGTACAACGACAGAGACAGCAACAAGCACTACAGAAGTTACAACTACAGGCGTAGCTGAAACGACAACTACAGAGGCTCTTACTTCGCAACGTGTATCTTATACATCTGTTACAACTACAACAGAATCATGGACTACTTCTGTTCAAGATATCACCACTACAGCAGGTACAATGACTGATGCAGAAACAACTACTACAGAAGTTACAACTACAGGCGTAGCCGAAACGACAACTACAGAGGGTCTTACTACACAACCCGTATCTACTACAACTGAATCTGTTACAACTACAACAGAGTCAGGGACTACTACTGTGCAAGATACGACCACTGCAGCAGGTAGATCGACAGAGGCAGCTACAAGCACTACAGAAGTTACAACTACAAGCGTAGCTGAAACGACAACTACAGTAGATCTAACTACACAACCCGTGTCTACCCATACTACTTATGTCCAATCTACAATCCCAGGAAATTCAAATGCATCATTATCAGGACAAACAACAACTGCATCAACTCTATCAACACCAGAACAGACATCTCTTCTTCCACAGAAACTTCTGGGTATTTATTTATGACTAAAAGAAATAGCTTTTGAATTGGTTTAATTTCGATCACATTGTACAAAAGCGGGTTTGATCCTCAGAGTGGTGTATCTCAATCAGCCCTCGCACTAAAATCAAGGTTGACAGTAGAGTTGTTCCCCTTTGAGCAATTTTGCGTGTTTTTAAATGTTGATAATTGTTTTTCTCCATGACATTTTGGACATTTTTTTTCTTTTGGTTGATTTGTTTAATTCATAACTAGTAATAGAAACTTCTATTTAGGGCGCATTGGATTTACGCACAACAAAAAAATCTATAGACGGACTCGCATGCGGCTTAGGCCGTATCGAGATTCATAGTCCGTATACAGATTTTAACTAATTCGTAAATCCTCATAGAGGCCTAAATAGAAGTTTTAATTACATCAATACTGCATTATTATATAACATAAGATACTCTATTTCTCTATCCCGGGCCCGTGAGGGGCAAAAATATACCGTACAAAATTACTTGAATGCAGTAATACAATATAACAATAAATAGTTGACAATAAATATATCTAAACCTATGGTCGAGGCAGAAGGTCAGCAAATTTAAAAATATTGTAATATACAATCAGTAGTTATAGAGTTGACGATGCCACAAGGATCTAACAGCTTGAAGACATACATAATGTTGGCTATCCTGTGTTACTATTGACTGTTAAAACACCTCTTTATAGTATTTTTAGTAATAACAGCTAGACACTTTGATTGCATCGACACACAAACAAACTTTTTTACTACTACATGGTTGTGACAGTTTACAAAGAAAATATACGGTAATATTAACTGTGCAGTACGATAACATTCAGGTACCAGTTTACAAACAAGATATACGGTAATATTAACTGTGCAATACGATAACATTAAGGTACCAGTTTACAAACAAGATATACGGTAATATTAACTGTGCAATACGATAACATTCAGGTACCAGTTTACAAACAAGAAATACGGTAATATTAACTGTGCAATACGATAACATTCAGGTACCAGTTTACAAACAAGATATACGGTAATATTAACTGTGCAATACGATAACATTAAGGTACCAGTTTACAAACAAGATATACAGTAATATTAACTGTGCAATACGATAACATTAAGGTACCAGTTTACAAACAAGATATACGGTAATATTAACTGTGCAATACGATAACATTAAGGTACCAGTTTACAAACAAGATATACGGTAATATTAACTGTGCAATACGATAACATTAAGGTACCAGTTTACAAACAAGATATACGGTAATATTAACTGTGCAATACGATAACATTAAGGTACCAGTTTACAAACAAGATATACGGTAATATTAACTGTGCAATACGATAACATTAAGGTACCAGTTTACAAACAAGATATACGGTAATATTAACTGTGCAATACGATAACATTAAGGTACCAGTTTACAAACAAGATATACGGTAATATTAACTGTGCAATACGATAAACAGTAAGGTACCAGTTTGTAATACTTAGGGAGTTACAAGGAATCACCTGTTAAAATTAGCTCTACTGATTGATTGGTAGTGTCTAATTCAATATTGTTGTGTCTCTTTTGGTGAAAGATTTAACACATAGTTACATTTCCAGCAACTGCGTAATACAATTTAAATGCACATGTAAATTATGAAGTGATATCATACGTGATACTTTTCAGCCGATGCTACCTCCACAGACAGCAACAGTACGATCGGGATCGCTGTTGGTATTACTGCTGCGGCCTTAGTTACCATGGCTATTGTGGCAGTGGCAATAATAAGAACAAGATGTCGAATTCATCCTGCCGATATTGAGAGTAATTGGGTATCTGATTACCGTCATAGATCACGCCCACCGGCCTCAACACATTTGACGACCCCAAAGGATAGGCCGTGGAGAACAAGGATCGTAGACTGGTGAAAACTATGGTTGTTGACTAAAGAGTATTAAGCTTTAACTGTGATAAATCAGACACTGATAATTGTGATAAATAACTATTTCAGGGATTTCTATTTTTAGCGGTTTTGGTGTTTTATATTTGATGTAAATATTGTATACTTTGAACTGTGATAAAACAGCCTTTTCTGTGATAAAGGAAACTTTATGTAATTTATAAACATAATTCTTATTTTACATTGTTAAAATGTGGTAAATCTGTTGTGATATTTTTGAGGGATTTTATTTTAAGGAAAGCAAACTTTGAGTTTGATAGATATATAGGTGATGTATTTTATATGAAAGAGTTCAGCTTTAATAAAAATACAAATCAAATAACTTTTGATTTATTGATTTAGTTGTCGATTCTTTACATTACAGCTATTTAATAGGAATTGACTGAACTATAATGGATTAACTTACTATTATTAAATGGCGTGGTGAGCTGCTGAAACGAGATTTTCAGAAATACAAAACATGAATAAAAGTCTAGATGAGGGGGTCTTTGACGTTTGTAATTGTAAATCTTCTGAAACAATTTTTAAAAATATTTTTAACATAATTCAATGAAAATTGTAATTTGTTAGTGTATTTTTTTCTTTGATCTTCCGACGATGCTCGACGGGAAGGCATGATAAATGCCGATCTTACCCCTCCCACTTTTTTTCCCCAGAACCACGTGACTATGGAATTTAAAAAAAGTCAATACTGTGGGCCTTGTTTTGTAACGTCCAAGAAATGTCAGCTTTGCCATCTAGTCCGATTATTAATTTAGTCCCTATTTTTAATAATTAAACGATCCTGCGATCAATTCAATATCTGACAGTGAAATTTTAATAAATTTTTTCGCGGTCATATACAACTATTTGCGACATTGGACTTTCCATTGGATAGAAAACATAGGAACAATTTAAAACAAAACGCCGCTATATTTGTTAAAATATATATATTGCACATTGTTCCTGGTTCTACATGCTCTTATATTTCGAATGATATACATTTTATCAGTTTAAATTACGTGCAAAATACTTCCCATTTTGTTTGAAAAAAACCCATTATTTTCTGCCTTCTGGTTATACATTTAATTGTTTCAATGCAAAATAGTCGACGTGAATTGCATAAATACAGCTAGAATTAACTTTGGTTTGCACATTATACATAAAGTAGACACATTTAGATTTTTAATTTTCACATTTTTAACACTTTAATTGCTGATCTGCATACTTCCCATTTCATTTGAAATTCGCTGATTTTACAATTTTGAACAGGGCGGATACATTTGGTTCAGACATGGGACAGGGTTGTGTGGCATTTTTGTGGTCTTATTTATATATAGATCTCTGAAATTTGTAACATTTTTAAATAAGAAGTAAATATTTTAACAATAACAAAAATTAAGAATATTTGACTTACAAAATACTGTCATTAGAAAGAGTAGTTCTGAATTAACTGTAGATTAATTTGCACTGCAATTTTTAGTTAATTGTGGTCAGCAAAAGTCGGTCAATTTTTGTTTATTTTTAGAACATGTTGTCTAGATCACGTCGATATATTTCATACTGACAATACATTTGGATCTATGTATAATGTATTTCCGAGAATACTGAATATCAGAAATACAACATTTAGTTAGTTGTAGGTTAAAAAAAAGAGGTGAAAGTCGGTTACATATTGCAATGCTATTTTAAGATTAGACAGGGAACTGTGTACCACGTTCATACAACTATGACAACGATTTACATGAAATAATCATACTATATTTCTAATGAAGTCGATAAATAATAAACTCAATAAAATCAGAGAGCCTGTTTAAATAATGTCGCTTCAAGCCTTCAACGTAAACGGTAACCATGTGCTTTTATCCTTTCGAAATCCGAGATCTTACATGCATTATATAAACGTGTTCTTAATAACACATATGTCACAAATGTTTATTAGGTAATAATAATTAATTGATAATTTTACGTGATTTATTTAATTATGCTCTATAGTAAAATAGCTTTTAAGAAAAAAATTATGCCCCTTGGAAAAAACAAGAAACGAGACACTCGATTAATGCTAAAAATAAAAAATATTTATTTTATATATATTATGTAGAAAATTGTCTTATATTAATAAAATGATAAAAAAACACATACGCGTGTTAATAATAATCGGAGTTTGATATATTCTAAAATTCTGCTTTTATGAAAGTTTAGAAAGTTTTAAAAAGTTTGATACACACTCAGTCATTTCATTGAAAAACTGAGTGATCGAACTTAATTATGACAGTAATATATTATATGGGGTCGTGTAGAGTTTGACAGAGATCTTGGTGGTAAGAAAATTCTTGACTACGATTTAGGAGTTCCATCTGAATTTAAACCTTCCTGCAATATCGGATGAAACTATAGCTTTTAAATGAGTTTCAAAGGTTCATAAGCTTGTTTGTGCAAGAGAAGGCAACTGACTTTCTTTTTTTGGTTCTGGAATTGGCCGATTGACGTCACGTGGTGACCCCATATTTTATATACATGGTTATACAACCGTGCGAGACCGTTTAAGGTAGTCAAAGACGTTAAAAACCCCCCAAAGTAAGTCGCATAAAAAGCTGTTCACCAACCCAAGAAGTTTACACCTCCCCCCCCAAAAAAAAAGTGTGTAAAAAGACGGCCCTTCAGACTCGATCCAGGCTGACAAAACACAGAATGTTTTTATTGTGACTCTCTTTCTGTTTACCTTTCATTGATTCACGGACCGGGTTTAACACCAATATACGCAATGGTTTTAGTTAAATAATAATAAGAATTCTTATTTTTCGTAGTAATTAGCTCTTGTGATTGGATTATTTTGCACCACATGAGAAATTATAAAATCTTGTTTAGTATGCTACAATATTATTGTAAACCTATACGTTCCATAAATATTCCCGCTTTTTTCTCTAGGTTGTCTTTCTTGTCCTCAGAATATAGCGGAATTGTGGTTGGTTAAAAAATCTAGATATTATTTAGGAGAATATTTATGTATGTATTACTTTTCAGATTATACTCGTGGCCTCGGTGGCCGAGTGGGTGAGGTAGTTCGTCTACTGTTGATAACGTGGTCTGTCAAGACTGAGCACAGGAATTTGACCCCATATCATTTGGGTCGAAATATGGCCAGACAACGAAAAAAAAGTATTGTCGCGAACGAAGTGAGGTCGAAATATGGCCAGACAACGAAAAAAAAGTATTGTCGCGAACGAAGTGAGCTCACTTCGTTCGCGACAATACTTTTTTTTCGTTGTCTGGCCATATTTCGACCTCACTTCGTTCGCGACAATACTTTTTTTTCGTTGTCTGGCCATATTTCGACCCAAATGATATGGGTTCAAATTCCTGTGGACTGAGATTGCGTGTTCGATTCTCACTGCGGGTAAGGTCTACTCGACTCCAATCTTAATTGACAATGCCCGTTTTCCTACCGCAGGTCGGGGGTTTTCACCGGGTACCCCGGCTTCCTCCCCCAATAAAAACTGGACGCAATGATATAGCTGAAAAATTGCTGAAAGTGGCGTTAAACATCATTCAAACAAAAACAATCAGATTATACTCAACATCCAAAAAGTACTCAGCTGACTTTAAAAATTTGGAATTGGATTTTATTTTTACTTTTAGAAGTTGGAAAAATAATAAAGCAATTGTAGTATGGTGATTTTATAGTAACAACCAGGAACCTTTAAATCATTATACTAGTCACAGTAACAACCAAGGATTGACCTCATTGCCAATCTATAATTGTAGAATACTGACCAGTCCAACTACAGATCCCATGCTGGTGATGTCTATTCTGTTTAAAAATAGCTCATACATATTTTTATGATTAAAGCAGGTTTATTAACCAAACATAAGTTTTGAATCGAGTCTCATCTAAAATCAGAAAATTAATTACTTTTTTTCTCAGTGAAACTAGAGGCTCCCAGTAGCATGTATCGTTCACCTGAAACTGAAACCAAACAAAACTTTTTTATCCAACTTTTCTATCCTATATGGAATTGCCCAGTATTTCTGCAAAAGTAATTAATTTTGACCCTTTAAGGGAAATAACTCCTATTAGGAGGAGCTTTTGATGCTTAGAGGGAGAAGGGAGGTTCACTTCAAATTTGCTGTACCTGTTATACTTTTTTAACTATCAGCCGAAAACTATCTTGACCCCCCATCCCCTTTTCTATTGTAAGCCAACGTAGCTGTGTAGGTAGTCGGCCGTCATGATTTGCACAATTTTGGTAGAGGACATCCTAAAGATGATGTGTGCAATGTTTCAAAGCAGTCCTTTCATTGGTAAAAGAGGAGAAGATTTTTTAAAATCAATTAAAATTGATTAAAAAAATGTACAAGGAGAATAATTTCTAAACGGTTCATCAGACAATCTTGACCCTAAAGTAATTTTTGCAGCCCTCATAGAGCAGAACAATTAAGCAATGCTAACTTTTTCTCTAGTTCTAATAATTTTCAAGATTTTGAGGCAAAAATGTCAAAAATAATCAATTTTGACAATTGAAGGGCTTTACCTCCTATAAGGAGTCATCATACAACTTCGACCCAATGGAGTGTTTGGTAGAGCTTTCGATGCCGATGAAGGCATGTCTCTTCGGTTGTCCTGTATCTGTTATACTTCTTGAACTATAAGCAAACCAGAGGCTCTTAAGAGCCTGTATCGCTCACCTGATTTTATAGGCAATGAAGATGGCATTTCCCTGATGTTAAAGTAAGTCCTGTAATTTTCAATAAACTTTAAATAGGACCATACAAACAATATTACTAGAAAGCTTTGTTTCATTGGTTAACCAGTTGTATAGAGAAGATTTTTTTTATTTGCCCATAGGGTCCTATGTTAAACTAAGTCCTGCGGGGGAGGTGGCCATTTTGAATTTCCTATTGCCATAAAAAACATAAACTTTATAAAGGACCATCCAAACAATATTGCTAGTAAGTTTTTGTTTCCATTGATTAACCGGTTTCAGAGAAGCCTTTAAAAACTTTTCCCCATAGGGTCGTATGTTAAACTGTGTCCTGCGGTAGCGGCCATTTTGAATTTCCAATTGCCATAAAAAACATAAACTTTATAGAGGACCATCCAAACAATATTGCTAGTAAGTTTTTGTTTCCATTGATTAACCGGTTTCGGAGAAGAAGCCTTTAAAAACTTTTTCCCATAGGGTCCTATGTTAAACTAAGTCCTGTGGTAGCGGCCATTTTGAATTTCCAGTTGGCATAAAAATCATAAACTTTATAAAGGACCATCCAAACAATATTGCTAGTAAGTTTTGTTTTGATTGGTTAACCGTTTTCAGAGAAGAAGCCCTTTTTAACCTTTTTAAGTCCTGCGGTGGTGGCCATTTTGAATTTCAGATTGGGATAAAAAACATTAACTTTATAGAGGACCATCCAAACAATATTGCTAGTAAGTTTTGTTTCCATTGGTTGGTGGGTTTCAGAAAAGAAGCCTTTCAAACTTTTTCCCATAGGGTCCTATGTTAAATTAAGTCCTGCGGTGGCAGCCATTTTGAATTTCCAATTGCCATAAAAAACACAAACTTTATAGAGGACCATCCAAACAATATTGCTAGTAAGTTTTTGTTTCCATTTATTAACCGGTTTCAGAGAAGAAGCCTTTTAAAACTTTTTCCCATAGGGTTTTATGTTAAACTAAGTCCTGCGGTAGCGGCCATTTTGAGTTTCCAATTCCCATCTAAAACACAAACTTTATAGAGGACCATCTAAACAATATTGCTAGTAAGTTTTGTTTTGATTGGTTAAACGGTTTCAGAGAAGAAGCCCTTTTTAACTTTTTTCCCATAGGGTCCTATGTTAAACTAAGTCTTGAGGTGGCGGCCATATTGGTTTACCAATCAAAATAAAAAACACAAACTTTGTAAAGGTCCATCCAATGAACATTATGGCCAAGTTTGGTTTCAATTGGCCAAGTGGTTTCAGAGAAGAAGATTAAAATGTAAAAAGTTTACAGACGCCGCCAACGCCGACGGACGCAAAGTGATAACAATAGCTCACCTGACCCAAAGGGTCAGGTGAGCTAAAAACTGTATTTTGACCCCCTCCTTTCTATTTTTAGCCATGGTGGCCATGTTGGTTAATCTGCGGCCATGGTTGGTGCAAACTTGGTTGAGGACATTTAACAAATGATGTGTACAAAGTTTCAAAGCAGAACCTTCAGTGGTTTCAGAGGAGAAGATTTAAAAAAATCAATTAAAACCGATACAAAAACCGTTCAAGGAAAATAACTCTTAAACGATTAATCAGACAATCTTGACTCTAAAGCTATTTTTGTAGCTCTTATAGAGCAGAACAATTAAGCAATGCTAACTTTTTCTCTAATTCTAATAATTTTCAAGGTTTTGAGGCAAAAATCATCAATTTCGACAATAAAAGGGCAATAACTCCTACAAGGTCGTCATACAACTTTGGCCCAAAGAAGTGTTTTGTAGAGCTTTTGATGCTAAAGAAGGACTGTCACATCGGTTTTCTGGTCTGAGGCCATGATTTGTGTAAATTTGGTAAAAGACATTTTACTGATGATGTGTGCAAATTTCAATTAGCAATCCCTTTACTGGTTTTGGAGGAGAAGATTTTTAAAGTTAACTACGATAACCATGGACGCCGAGTGATGGCAATAGCTCACATGACCTTTGTGAGCTAAAAAAGCAAACCATATCATTCAAAACATTTTTAATCTAACAATCTATATATATATATACAATAAAAACAATAAAACATGAAAATGAGTATGTAACAATGTAAAACTGATCATTAACAGTATATTGCACTATTGGTTAACAGACAACAAGACATCATAAAACAATAACTACATGTACATACAAATTGTATGTAAGTTTTTCCAAGGCAACATGTAATATTTTATAGAAGAGGTTTCCATATCATAAAGATGGAAATATGTCTATAAGTTTGAAATTGTTATCTATTTCAATTCAGTCGACAAACCACATTAAAATATGTGTGGGTAGTTTGTCTATAGTTTCTTCTTGTTAAAAATTATTAAAGATCAAATCTTATTTGGAGATCAAAAAATGAGAAATCACATGAATATTTTATTCTTGACATAAATGCACATAATTTGCAAACTTGCTTCATGTGAGTTTATATTTGTGTCTATCCATGAAGCTACATGAAATATTCTTTCATAGCAAATACAAATGATCAAATCTAGACAGTTTCATGTGAAAACAAAACTTTCTATTCATGATAGATTTAAAGTGGATGTTTTTATATATCCATAAATACAAAAATGTCATTTTTTAAATACATGTACTAGCATTTACGATTTTGAAATCCCAAAATCTCGTGCACGAGATTTGAGGAGAACAAGACGTGGGGTTGGGAGGATACTTTTCTGTGAAGTAATTGTATATTAAATGTGCCTTGTTTATTGGTTAATTGCTTATTTATAACCTAACACTTAACTTTGATGAAAGGTCAAAATAAAAGACCAATACAACACCGACATAATAAGCTGTGAATATGTAAGTTTAGATTATGAATTTTATACATAAATTAGATTTTAAAAACATGTTTGTTGGAAAAAAGGATGTCTAAATCAGTTAAAATCAGTGGTAAAATGCAATGGTAAATAAAAGGAAAATACATTTTTTATAATAAAATAAAGTCATAAAAGATATTGATTATTTTTTTTAAGATTTAAAAAATGTTGATGAAAAACTATTTGAAAAATGCAAGTTATATTTAGATACTCATATAACGAAATTAAACATTCCTTGGATCATATATATGAAGTCCTGAAAACTAACACAAATTAAAAAATGTAAATGAAAATTTTAAAAAATGTTATAATAAAAAAAACCTCAATTAATTAAAAAATGTCATCAAGTTTTGTGGACACATAAAAATGCCTCGCCTGCATTCCGCATCAGTAACGAAAATAAATTTCGTCATAAGCATTACATAAATAGCATTAGTTTTCAGCAGCAGCATGTATAAATATTGTCACCATACCATGCATAGTTACACAGGAACTGTCCTAATACAAAAACTTTAACGTAGTCCCTGGACCGTGAAATTGAGGTCAAGGTCAGGTGACACCTACCAGACAGTCATGTTCTATTCATCATCAACGTATATACCAAATATTGTCATCCTACCATGCGTAGTTACAATGAAACAGTCATAACCAAAAAACTTTAACATAGTTGCTGGATCGTGAAATTGAGGTCAAGGTCAGGAGACACCTACCAGACAGTCATGTACTATTCATCAGCAACCTACCGGGGGTATATACCAAATATTGTCATCCTACCATGCATAGTTACAGAGAAACTGCAGTAACCCAAAAACTTTAACATAGTCACTGGACCGTGAAACTGAGGTCAAGGTCAGGTGACACCTACCAGACTCATGTACTAGTCATCAGCAACCTATATACCAAATATTTTCATCCTACCATGCGTAGTTACAGAGGAACTGCCGTAACACAAAAACTAACGTAGTCACTGGACTGTGAAATTGAGGTCAAGGTCAGGTGACACCTACCAGACAGTCATGTACTAGTCATTAGCAACCTATATACCAAATATTGTCATCCTACCATGCGTAGTTACAGAGAAACTGTCATAACCCAAAAACTTTAATGTAGTCGCTGGACCGTGAAATTGAGGTCAAGGTCAGGTGACACCTATCAGACAGTCATGAAGTAGTCATCAGCAACCTATATACCAAATATTGTCATCCTACCATGCGTAGTTACAGAGGAACTGCCATAACCCAAAAACTTTAACGTAGTCACTGGACTGTGAAATTGAGGTCAAGGTCAGGTGACACCTACCAGACAGTTATGTACTAGTCATCAGCAACCTATATACCAAATATTGTTATCCTACCATACGTGGTTACAGAGGAACTGTCGTAACCCAAAAACTTAAATGTAGTCACTGGACCGTAAAATGGAGGTCAAGGTCAGGTGAAACCTACCAGACAGTCATGTACTAATCATCAGCAGCCTATACACCAAATATTGTCATCCTACCATGCATAGTTACGGAGGAACTGCAGTAACCCAAAAACTTTAACGTAGGTGCTGGACCGTGAAATTGAGGTCAAGGTCAGGTGACAGGTGACTGACTGGCAAGAATTCATCATAAGCTACCTCTGTACCAAATTCAATGGACCTAGGGCTTGGGCTTACAAATATATGAAGCAAGATGTCAAGTGTTTATGCCGCCACCGCCGTAAGACAAAAATCACAAAAGTGAATTATTTCATATCGATTGTTTTGCAATAATAGGACTCTTCTAACATTTTTTGTTGTTGTTTATTATTAATTCTAAAAATACTATTAAAAATACTATTAAGTTCTTAACAATGTTTATGCACATTAATGTTAGTTTTCCCTGTGGAATATGTGTAATGATGCTACGATGCTCAATTAAAAGACATGATAACTTTATAAAATATTTGCTTTAGTTGTGTTGGTTTACTATGTTTTTTTAAATATTAACATGAAAACAACATATCTGAGCTTCAGTGACCCAATTTATACAATA
This sequence comes from Limnoperna fortunei, assembly GCA_944474755.1. NCBI lineage: Eukaryota > Metazoa > Mollusca > Bivalvia > Mytilida > Modiolidae > Limnoperna > Limnoperna fortunei. The sequence goes on along the minus strand of OX104115.1, from coordinate 72,653,779 downwards.
TGATAGCGGTAAACATAAAAAAAAAACACTGTGATGCAATGTGTGTACACTGGAGATTATGTTCAGGGTAGATAACTCTATTTGTTTTTGCCATCTTCCAACATAACAGAATTAACCGGATTTTTTAAAGGAATTAGTGAGAAATAGAATCAAACACCGGTGGTAAGGCAAGACAGGAAAATCTCAGACACCCGCGGGTAAGATTTCTTTTGGTCTCCAACTCGGCAAAGCCTTGATGGAGACCAGAAATCTTTTCACTTGAGTGTCTGAGATTTTCCCGTCTTGCCCTTCCACCAGTGTAAGATCCTATATATCTTACCCACCCACTATTCCCCACAGAGCCAAGTGACTATGGGATTTCGAAAAGGTCAATACTGATGAGGCACGCTATGGATTTGTAGTAGGATTAAATTCTTAACTCCTTTCTTCTTTTTGTCAGTTTTGTTGTTTTTAATTTGCATAGCACTTTAACTTCAGTTTAACATGACCCACACTGAAATGTACATTTAAATGTCTCTCAAAATGTACTCAACTATATTAAAGCCTGCAGTGAGAATACCAGCTTATGTTATGGAGCAACTTACACTTTATAAATAGCAGTTTGCATTGAGAATATCTTGGTTTAAGGTCATGGAAACAAGGGTGATATAAAAAAACTACAAGTTATTAAAACCCATTTGGCTATTTTCAAAAGACAACAAGCTGAACAGGACTATTTTTATTTTCTCATATGTTCGGAAATTTGATTGGTGTCCTTCAATGTGATGATCCCTGGAAACCTAATTGACAAGTTATGGAGAATATCATGGCATTAGAATTATCTGTTATTTTTGTCTTCTTGACATGTTAGGAAATATAATTTGAAATTCTATGTCATCATAATATTGCGGTTGAATGTCTTTAACATACTATAATTGCAAATGAATTCAACCATTAAAGTCATTATTTATTCACTTTTAGTTTTATGGTTTAAAATGTCTTGTCTTCCGTTTATGACTAGCAAAAATAGTAAATAATAAGTTATGTTTTGTAAGGCATCTATTTGATAGATACAAACACATGTGTTAAACATAGTGTCCACACATTTAAATTTTTATGTTATACAAAGTAAACTTGACATTATGTCACAAAAACACAAAAATCATTAATGGCTATCCATGGCTTTCAGATATCTTTGATCTACTAGATGGGGGATTACTTTGTGCCTGCAAAACAAAAAATTAGAATAATTTAATTTCAGATTCACCAACAGTGCAAAAATGTTTCAAACATTTCAGATCAAATTGTTCTTTGGTGGGCTCTAGAAAAAGATATTTTAGTTTATGAAAATACATTTTTTCCAACATACAGTAACAATTGATACCTTTAATTGCTAAATTTAACTTCATTTGGCACATTAGTTTCAGATAAACAGTTTTTATAGTTAACTAAGTCTTTCGGTAGCAACCAGCTTGGATTTCTGATTGAAACAGAGGGCTACAAAATAATTTTTCCTAAAAAAAAGGCTTAAATCAGCTAAGCATTTTTGAAATGGGAATAGGTTTTTTTCTGGAACAGTTGTAATATTTAACAAAAAGACATATTTGAGTTTCTCAAGGGAATAAAGTCTAGTTTACATTACAACTTAGGGTACTTGATTCCACAGGTTTCAGACAGCTTTGTGTCAGGTGAGAAAATAAATGAGTATAGAAGTTTATTTGTAGAGCATAATTACTTACCTGAAAGGTATCAGTAGAAATATCAGGATAGGAAAGAACATTTTAAGGTATGGGTAAGGAGCAAAGCCTAATCCACAGAGCACCAACAGCTGTAACAACTGCAACAATGTAAACATATGCATAATCCTCTGAGGTACTCTTCTAATATAGTGGTTTGGTGGATAGGCATTCTGAAAATGAATATGTTGAAATTGTTACTGTTCTCATACAGCTTAAAATACTTTTCTTATAAATCTGATTTGCTAATTAATTTGTTAGTATATTATTTCGCTTTTTATGTATAAACCAGAGGCTCTTAAGAGCCTGAATTGCTCACCTGATTTTACAGGCAATGAAAATGGCATTTCCCCAATGTTAAACTAAGTCCTGTAATTTTCAATAAACTTTAAAGAGGAACATCCAAACAATATTGCTAGAAAATTTTGTTTCCATTGGTTAACCAGTTTTATAGAGAAGATTTTTTTTAATTTGCCCATAGGGTCCTATGTTAAACTAAGTCCTGCAGTGGTGGCCATTTTCAATTTCCAATTTGCAATAAAAAACATAAACTTTAAAAGATCATCCAAACAATATTGTCAGTAAGTTTTGTTTCCATTGGTTAATCAGTTTCAGAGAAGAAACCTTTTAAAACTTTTTCCCATAGGGTCTACTGTTAATCTATTTAATGCTGTGGTGGCCATTTTGATTTTCCTATTGGCATAAAAAACAAAAACTTCAAAGAGGACCATCCAAACAATATTGTTAGTAAGGTTTGTTTCCATTGGTTAACTGGTTTTAGAGAAGCCAGTTTATATCATTTTTCCCAAAGGGTCCTATGTTAACCTAAGTCCTGCTGTGGCAGACATTTTGATTTTCCAGTTGGCATTAAAAACATAAACTTTATAAAGGACCATCCAAACAATTTTGCTAGTAAGTTTTGTTTCAATTGATTGATCTGTTTCAGAGAAGAATCCTTTTTAACTTTTTTCCTATAGGGTCCTATGTTAAACTGCGTCCTGTGGTGGTGGCCATTTTGAATTTCCAATTGTCATAAAAAACATAAGCTTTATAGAGGACTATCCAAAATATTGCTAGTAAGTTTTGTTTCAATCGGTTAATCAGTTTCAGAAAAGAAGCCTTTTAAACTTTTTTCGTATAGGGTCCTATGTTAAACTGCATCCTGTGTTGATGGCCATTTTGAATTTCAAATTTTCATAAAAAACATAAACTTTAGAGGACCATCCAAACAATATTGCTAGTAAGTTTTGTTTCAATTGATTGATCTGTTTCAGAGAAGAAGCCTTTTTTACTTTTTATTTATAGGGTCCTATTTTAAACTGAGTCCTGCGAAGGCACCCATTTTGAATTTCCAATTGGCATAAAAAAC